>JAGFNQ010006245.1:469508-538916 GCA_024364735.1 Boesenbergia rotunda | reverse complement strand
TTCTCTAGCTCTTAACTCACGCAGATATTGTGGAAGATCTCTATAAGCCTCATCATAATCTCCAACAACCTTTTTCAATGCTTTCTCCCTAGCTATGTATGCTTTTCTATATGATATGGTCACTCCAAATCTAGCTTTAATATCTGATATAATCATACTTGGTTTGTATTGTTCATTATGAAGAAATTGCTCTTCAACAAAAGAAGCAACAAATGATGAAGAGCATGCATGATGATCAGCACTTTCCCTAACAGTTCCGCATTGGTGCTCCTTTATTATTTTGTAACAGTGAACTCTACTTCCCCCCTTGCTACTACTCTCCATGTACATGGTTGGTTGAAGCACACTGCTTTAACTCTATTTTTTCGGGTGTCAACTGGGTTATATCTCATATGCTTAATCATGGCATGTTTGACAAGTGCATTCTTGAATTCTTCTCTAGATGGGAATATCTGCCCCACAAAAAATTCATGCCCATCTCTTGCCTCTAACTCTCCAATTGGCCCAGCAAGCAATCGAGAATTTAAAATATAAGGATCTTCAGCTAATGGAAACTCCTCCTCTAAGTCACTGTACTCATCTGGGGGGAAATCATATTCCTCAATCTGCATATCATCGGCTTGGAATTCTAGTACACTTGTAATGGGTTCTAATTCATTTGCATTCCGGATTTCAATTCCTCCTCCCCACTCCAAGTTGCCTCAAAGAATTCAACAACTCTTGAAGAAGAATTCAAACCCTCACCTTCTATGTTAGTTGCTTCTTCATTTAGATCAATTGCCAAATTCCTTGTAATTTCTGATCCATTCCCCGTGACAGCATTATCATCAAGAGTATTCCATATTTCGGAGATAATTTCGTCAACATCATTATCATCCCTGAAAAATAAATTAAAATTACATTTAGCAAACTTTGAAAAACATAATCAAGGACCTAGGAAGGCCCAAACCTCTAACCTTGCTGAAAAACCCAGAAATTTTCCCACTTGAGGCTCATCCTCGGCCTGAAATGGAGGTATTCAGGCCCAAACTGGGCCTGAATTGAAGTGATTTCAGGCCCACCCTAGCCCTGCTAATTTTTTATTTCAGGCCCTCCATTGGGCCTGAAATGATTTATTTCAGGCCCAAGGTGGGCCTGAAATGATTTATTTCAGGCCCACGGTGGGCCTGAAATAAAATGATTTCAGGCCCACCGTGAGCCTGAAATGATTTATTTCAGGCCCACCGTGGGCCTGAAATCATTTTATTTCAGGCCCACCCCCTTGTGCCTCCCAGGGCCTGAAATCACAGGGCCTGAATTATATTGATTCAGGCCCTCCCAGGCCCTCAAATCCAATGATTTCAGCACCTGTAAGGACCTGAAATCTTTTCATTTCAGGCCCTGGGAGGACCTGAATTTCTTTTTTTTCAGGCCCTAGGTGGACCTGAATTCATTTTTTTCAGCCCCTGCCAATGCCTGAAAACAACATATTTGATTCACTCTTAGGGCCTGAAATCTAATGATATCATGCACTCCTAGGGATTTAACTCCTTTAATTTCTGGCCCTTCTAGGGCCTGATATGGTAATATATCATCCCTAGGTCGAATTCAAGCATTTTTTTATCTTCATTTTAACAAATTTCACAGAGCCTTATTATGTAATCATATCACCCTTAGACTCCTCCAAACATACAAATTCTAGTAAGAGTTGATAAGTATAAAACCAGGTCTGATACAATATCAAAGATGACAATCATACGTATATTACTATTTGTATTTGTTACCAATCTGTTGCTTGCTTTTTCTCCTTCAACACCTATCTTCCTCAGCTGCCTTGATCAATTGAGTTGTGCAAAGTCGAAATATATACGTACCCTCGTGATGATTCGACTTTTGCAAGTTAGTATTATATATATAGGCTGAGAATATTTCCACTACCTTGCCATCCGAACCACATATTTTTATTTTACTGCAAAAGTGGTTCGGATGTCTCGAAAATGGTAATGGAAAAGGTGTATTGTGGCGCCAAGGGTAGAATAGGAAGTTCACTTAAAGGGCTGCGCCCTTTGGTAAAATAGAAACCATGGGACGCCCTTTGATAATTTCGTATTGTTACGTACGCCCTTTGGTAAATTGCCCTAAATTTAATCACACTCACCCCTATTCAAAAATATAGTTGCGTCCTTATGACCAAACTAACATATAAAAAGCCCCCAAGTTATTCCTCATGCAAAATTTGGTATTTAAGGGCTTTTAATTGGTACTAATAATTTTTAAAATTTTTTCTAGGACAATGTTGGCAGCTGACCATAGTACTAGACCCATATAAGCCCCACTCATGAACAGAGAGCTTAATGTAATAAACACTCGAGCAGGTAGAGTGTCTCCTCTGAAGTCAATAGAGCTTAACATAATCTTTTTTTTAAAAAAAAATCCAGTCTACCGGAAAGAAAGGATGCCAGAAAGATGGATCATAGAAATAAAATATTAGTCCCTTTTATTTTGAAAGGAAGAAAATATTTTAAATATTGTATAATCTAACTCCTCTGAAGTCAGTATAATTTAATGTCATAAATACTCAATTAGACATAATACCTCCTCTGAAGTTAATAATGTTTAACATAATAAATACTCAAGACGGCAAAAAGTGATTTGTTCATCCTAGGGTTCCCGTTAATTAGTTCCAGAATTAATACGGAGGATATAAAAAAAAAGATAAAAGAAATATGAATGGAATAAAATGTTAATTCCTTTCATTTTATTATTTTATAAGAAAAAATATTTTAAATATTGTATAACCTCTCCTTGACATAATTAAGAGAGCTTAACGTAATAGAGTAAATCCTCTTATTACAATGAAGTCCGAGTAACTCCTCAAAGTTAGGAGTAGGGGTGTCAATTCGGGTGGGTCGGGTCGGGTTCAGGTCGGGTTGGGAAATTTTTTTTTTTAAACTCCCAACCCGAACCCAACCCAAACCCGAGTTCAATCCGAAACCTCCAAACCCGAACCCGAACCCAACCAACACGACCAACCCGACCCGACCCGACCCGAATAATCCGAAAAAATTGATTCAAAACGTCTTTTTTCTCCATTTTCCCTATAATTCTTCACTTTTATCTCAATACTTCATCATGATCATACTATATTGATATTAATATATATAAAAATATCTTAATTTTCAAAATAAAATTTGATTTAATCCCAAAAAATCCACAAAATATTAAATTCGGGTCAACCCGAACCCGACCCGAAATTTTTCAACCCGAAACCCCCCAACCCGAACCCGACCCGAACCCGAAAATTTCAACCCGAACCCGATTTCTTTCAGGTTGATTCGAGTTGGGTCGTCGGGTCGTGTTGATTTTTGACACCCCTAGTTAGGAGAGCTTAACGTAATAAATATTAATCTCTTTAATTTTGAAAGAAAGAAGAATATTTTAAATATTGTATAATCTATCCCTCTGAAATCAATAGAGTTTAACCAAAAATAAAATAAAATGTTGGCGTTCAAAAATATACATATCTCCCTAATGTCATAATATTATCTATTTTATGTTAGATAATAATTATTATCTAATATTAGTTGGCCTTAAAATTAAAAATAAATAAATAAATTAATTAATTAATTAAAACTAAAGTAACTTCATGCAATTGAAGTTACTAATTAAATGTAACTCATCTATACATATATATACTTATTTTTATTTGTAACGGATGTAAATAAAAATAAGTATATGCAACCGATGCATGATGGATGCATAATAAAAGGAGGTTACACATATATTTGATCCTCTCTCTGCCTATAAATTGAAAGCATGATAATGTCCATCATATTAAGAATTAATTGCTTTCGAAAAGAAGGAAAGAAGAGAGAAACCATATATAAAATAATTACATTACAATGGCTTCTTCATCAAGCTCAGGTATGTAAAATATATAGATTTCAAGATCCGTTTCATAAGTAAATAATGATCATGTAAACTAACATGTGGTATCAGAGCAAAGTTGTGAAATCTATATGTTTTCATATATGAATTAATTTGGATGAATTATAAATTAATATATGCATTAATGATATGAAACATATAATAAACTTTTCTATTAATCACGTTGAATATTCAAATTCATTTATCAAATGTATACTAATTTTTCATTATATAATAATGATTAGTAATGCATGACATAATAAATTTATGCATTGATTTATTATTGTTTATGAATTTGATTAATGATTGTAATATACATGCATACTTTAAAGATAATTAATATTGATTATGATTGTGATATAAATACATGATAATGATTTGATATTAATTAAGATAGTTTGTGATCACCAAAGTGATCAAACTAGAATAATTAAATATCATGCATAAAAATAATCATTTATTTATCATACTTATGAAATGCCTATTAAAAAAAATGATAAATAAATGAGATTCATTAATCATTAAATTTATGGATTTTCCCAAAGGAAAATTAATTTTCATGATTAGTGACATAATTGAAGAAAATTAAAATTCTTGAACCAAATATATTTTATTTATCCAAAGATGACATTTATATTTGATTGAAGATTTTAGTTTCTTAATAATATAAGGCATTTAATTTTGGATAGTATATTGTAATATTAGCTCAAAGGTATATTACAATATATTCTAATGTTTTATCTGAATCTGTATGTCTAATTTGCAGCAATTTCTCTTCATTCGCAAGCTTCTTCTGTTATCATGTTTAATGGTTTAAACTTCTCTGAATGGAGTGAGCAAGTCAATTTTCATTTAGGTGTATTGGATCTTGACTTGGCACTACTAAAGGAAAAGCCCACTGCAATTACTGATTCAAGCAGTGAGGAAGAGAAGTTCAAATATAAAATATGGGAATGGTCTAACAGATTAAGTCTTATGTTTATGCGAATGACTATCGTAAACAACATTAAGACTATCATTCCACAAACAGAAAATGCAAAGGAATATTTAAAGTTTGTGGAAGAACGTTTTCGTTCTGCTGATAAGTCACTTGCTGGTACATTAATGGCACAACTCACGACTATAAAGTTTGATGAATCGTGTAGTATGCAAGAGCATACCATTGAGATGACTAATATTACAGCAAGATTAAAAACTTTAGGAATGACTGTGGATGACTCCTTCTTGGTTCAGTTTATTCTGAACTCATTGCTTCCTGAATATGGTGCTTTTCAAATTAACTATAACACTATTAAGGAAAAGTGGAATGTTAATGAATTGATAAGCAAACTCATTCAAGAGGAAAATAGACTTAAGAATTTGGGAAGTCATTCCATCAACTTCACTATTCAAGGAGTTGGTAAAGCACTAAAAGCAAAAGCCAAAAGTTTCAAGAAAAAGAAAAGATCTATTAAAGCTCCTCAGGTTGATAAGAAGGAACACAATAATGATAAGTGTCATTTCTGTAAGAAAGAAGGACATTATCAAAAGGATTGTCCTAAACGCAAGGCTTGGTTCGAAAAGAAAGGTATCTTAAAAACTTATGTTTGTTTCGAATCAAACTTGATTGATGTTCCTCAAAATACTTGGCGGCTTGATTCTGGTGCTACTACTCATGTATCCAATATAATGCAGGGATTCCTTACGATCCAAACCATAAACCGAATTGAGAATTTCCTATATATGGGAAATCGTATGAAAGCTCCGATTGAAGGCATAGAGACTTATCGTTTGGTCTTAGATACTGGTTATCATTTAAACCTATTACAGACTCTTTATGTACCTTCAATTTCAAGGAATCTTATTTCTCTTTCAAAACTTGATGTTTGTGGTTTTGATTTTAATTTTGGAAATGCTTGTTTTAATTTGTATAAGAATTCAAGATTTATTGGTTCTGGAATTCTTAATGATGGTTTATATAAATTAAAACTTGATAATAAATTTGTTGAATCCTTACTTACTGTGCATCAAAATATTGGAATTAAGCGAAATATGCTTAGTGAAAGTTCTGCTTTCTTGTGGCATAAGCGTTTGGGTCATATATCCAAAGAAAGATTAGAAAGATTAGTAAAGAATGAAATTTTACCAAAATTAGATTTTACTGATCTTGGCTTATGTGTGGATTGTATTAAGGGAAAACAAACCAGACATAACAAGAAAGGAGCCACAAGAAGCACTCAGCTTCTTGAAATAATACACACTGATGTATGCAGACCTTTTGATACTTCATCTTTTGCTGGAGAAAAGTATTTTATCACTTTTATCGATGATTTTTCACGTTATGAATATGTTTATTTGCTTAAAGAAAAATCTCAAGAAGTAGATGCTTTTGAAATCTACATTAATAAGGTTGAAAGACAATTAGACAAGAAAATGAAAATTGTAAGGTCGGATAGAGGAGGTGAATACTATGGGAGGTATGATGAAACAGGACAACATCTAGGTCTATTTGCAAAACTTCTTGAAAAACATGGCATATGTGCACAATATACTATGTCATACACACCTCAACAAAATGGTGTGGCAGAAAGGCGTAACCGTACATTAATGGATATGGTTAGAAGTATGATGAGTAATTCATCATTACCTAAATCATTGTGGATGTATGCTTTAAAAACATCAATGTACTTACTTAATAGGGTTCCTACTAAAGCAGTTCCAAAGACTCCTTTTGAGTTATGGACAAATAAGAAACCTAGCTTAAGACACTTGCATGTTTGGGGTTGTTCAGCAGAAGCAAGAGTTTATAATACACATGAAAGAAAGTTAGATTCTCGAACAGTTAGTGGGTACTTTATTGGTTACCTAGAGAAATCAAAAGGGTACATATTTTATTATCCTAACCATAATCCAAGGATAATAGAAACTGGTAATGCAAAATTCCTTGAGAATGGTGAAGTTAGTGGGAGCGATGAACAACAAAATGTGGATATAAAGGAAGTTAAGATAAATATTCCTTTATCTAAAAGTATTCCTTCATCCAGTATTGTTCCAAAAGTTGTCCCAGTTATCAATACTGAACAACATGATGAAATATCCCCTGAAGAAACTAACTCACAAAGATTTAATGCAAATAAGTCGCAAGAAATAGCATTGAGAAGATCTCAAAGAATAAGAAAAAGTGATATTTCAAAAGATTATGAAACTTATTTGCAAGAATTAGATTATGCAATTTATGAAGATCCAGTTTCATTTTCACAAGCCATAGAAAGTTTAGAGTCATATAAATGGATTAAAGCAATGAAAGAAGAGTTGCAATCCATGTCTAAAAATAATGTTTGGGATATCGTTGAATTGTCAGAACGTTCCAAACGAGTTGGATGCAAATGGGTTTTTAAGACCAAGCGTGACTCGAATGGTAATATTGAACGATATAAAGCTAGACTTGTTGCTAAAGGATACACTCAACAAGATGATATTGATTATAAAGAGACATTTTCACCTGTCTCAAAGAAAGACTCTTTACGTATTATCATGGCACTAGTGGCTCGTTATGATTTAGAGCTACATTAAATGGATGTGAAAACAACCTTTTTGAATGGAAATCTTGAGGAAGAAGTATATATGGACCAACCTGAAGGTTTCTTAATTGAAGGAAAAGGTCATCTAGTGTGTAAACTTAAGAAATCTATATATGGACTTAAACAAGCTTCCAGACAATGGTATATTAAGTTTAATGATACCATCACATCTTTTGGTTTTGAAGAGAATGTTGTTGATCATTACATATATCAAAAGATCAGTGGGAGCAAAATTATATTTTTAGTCCTGTATGTTGATGATATTTTGCTTGCTGCTAATGATTTGGACATATTGCATAAGACAAAAGATTTTCTTTGTAAGAATTTTAAAATGAAAGATATGGGTGAGGCATCCTATGTGATCGGAATTGAAATATTTCGTGATAGATCACAAGGACTATTAGGATTGTCTCAAAATGCTTACATTGAAAGAATTCTACAGAGATTTAATATGGAAAAATGTTCAGTTGGAATTTCTCCAATTCAGAAAGGGGACAAATTTAGTCTTATGCAATGTCCAAAGAATGATATCGAACGAAAACAAATGGATTCAATTCCATATGCTTCTGTTGTAGGAAGTCTAATGTATGTACAAACTTGTACAAGACCGGACATTAGTTTTGCAGTTGGAATGCTCGGCAGATATCAAAGTAACCCTGGAATTGATCATTGGAAAGCTGCTAAGAAAGTTTTAAGGTATCTTCAAGGCACCAAGAATTACATGCTCATGTACAGAAAAACTAATCACTTGGAAGTGATTGGTTACTCAGTTTCAGATTTTGCCGGATGCATCGACAGTAGAAAGTCCACTTTTGGTTATTTGTTTCTTCTTGGAGGAGGAGCAGTATCATGGAAAAGTGTTAAACAATCTGTCATTGCCTTATCCACAATGGAAGCAGAGTTTGTTGCATGTTTCGAAGCCACAATCCATGCATTATGGTTGCAGAATTTTATTTCAGGACTTGGAATTGTCGACACTATTGCCAAGCCGCTGAAAATTTATTGTGATAATTCTGCAGCAATATTCTTCTCAAAAAACGATAAATACTCAAGAGGTGCCAAACATATGGAATTAAAATATTTTGTCGTTAAAGAAGAAGTTCAGAAACAAAGAGTGTATATTGATTATATTAGAACGGATCTCATGATTGCAGATCCGTTAACTAAAGGTTTACAACCAAAAATATTTAAGGAACATGTACATCGAATGAATCTTGGTTGTTCTTTGAATGATTTATTAAGTTGACACTATGAGCTCACTTATGTGTTTCTGATATATAGTTTCTAGCAATGATGTGCACATTACTATGTTATAACATGAAATGCCTAGAAACATTATTGTGGACCGTTATGAAATTATATGTTCATTTATAGACCTAGTATAATAGGATACTGATGTTTGTGGTATATAGAAGGAAGTATGTTATATAATATACAACCGCTATAACCCACATTTAGTATTCTATTATACTAAGGTGATTATGATGTTATAAGAGGATGAGTTTTAATTCAATCTAAATTTTAGGCCAAGTGGGAGAATGTTAGATAATAATTATTATCTAATATTAGTTGGCCTTAAAATTAAAAAAAATAAATAAATTAATTAATTAATTAAAACTAAAGTAACTTCATGCAATTGAAGTTACTAATTAAATGTAACTCATCTATACATATATATACTTATTTTTATTTGTAACGGATGTAAATAAAAATAAGTATATGCAACCGATGCATGATGGATGCATAATAAAAGGAGGTTACACATATATTTGGTCCTCTCTCTGCCTATAAATTGAAAGCATGATAATGTCCATCATATTAAGAATTAATTGCTTTCGAAAAGAAGGAAAGAAGAGAGAAACCATATATAAAATAATTACATTACAATGGCTTCTTCATCAAGCTCAGGTATGTAAAATATATAGATTTTAAGATCCGTTTCATAAGTAAATAATGATCATGTAAACTAACATTTTAGACCTAAGCCCTCATAACTTTACTCTTAAATTCTACTCAAAAAGCCTGATGCTAATGGAGATACTTTCCATCATTTTAAAACTCATTATCTTTTCCATTTTTAACTAATATGAGACTTTGATTGATCCCCAACAATCCTCCCCTCAAACTAAGGGCCACCATTAGTCTGAGCCTCTCCGTAAGTATCTGGTCACTCTTGACCTTCTTTGAGCCTTCTCGCGAGCATCCGATTACTCTTTGACGTACTCCAGGCCTCCGAACTTCCCCGCGAGCATCCGACCTGCTCCGAGCCTCCTCTCAAGCATCCATATTCGGTCACTCTTGACCTGCTCTCGACTTCCCCCAAGCATTCAGTCATACTTGACCTGCTCCAAATCTTCCCTCAACTTCATTCAAGGACCCTCTCATATGTTACATAGTCTAGGTCATGGCTCTGATACTACTTGTTGGGGTCCAAAGATATGTATATCTCTACAATGACATAATATTATTCATTTTAAGTCTAAGTCCTCATGCATTTGCTCTTAGGCTCTATCCAAAATGTTTCATATCAATAGAGATATTTTTTATTTTTTTTAAATTTATGATCTTTTCATTTCTAACAAATGTGAAACTTTGATTGATTTCTAATAAAACACTCAAGCTATGAAGTCAATAGAGCTTTGTACTTTTATCTTAATTTAGCTTTGTTTGAACAAAAGATAATAAAATGTAAATTTTTTTATTTTATTATTTTGAAAGAATTTTAAAAAAAATATTATATAATCTCTCCTATGAAGTCAAGTGAGTCTTGCATGTCTATTTACTAGTATTCTATGAATTAACAAATTTTAGAAGATTATTATTTGAATTAAGACAATCAATATCTAATTATACATATCCGATCTTGATCAATCCAATCGTATCCCAATCTGATTGTGACCCCAAATATATTATGTGTAGGATTGCAATTCTACAAATTATAGTAGTAACCATGGCGACCCAGCAATAGAGTTGGTGCAGTGCTTTGGCAAGAATGAAGACATCAATGGTGGTGGCACACTGCAAGCATCGATGTGGTTTGATCAAGGTGAATGATGTGCCTATCGAGCTTGTGAAGCTGGAGATTATCCTCCGTCTAAAGGCCTTCGAGCCCATCCTCCTCATCGGTCGATAGCGCCTCAGAACTTAACTCTATACTTTTTTTAAAAAAATCTTTATAATCAAACTCCTGACTCTATACTTTTCTTTGAATTTTGATTATACATGTTATCTATGGTTACATCCCTACTCTAAACATAAATTTGACTATCGATTTCAATAATATGTTTTCCTTGGTTATAACTGATAGGGATGAGCAATTAGGGGGCAAGTGGCATGAGAAAGCTACGCGGCAGGGCCTACCAAACTATTGACCCAAGGCCAGACCGAGGGCTCGTTCTCCCGAATCTATCTCGGGAGAATAGAGGAAGACCCTCGAGGTCAGACCGGGGATCGAGCTCCCGAAACTATCTCGGGAGAATAGAGGAAGGTCCCCGAGGTTAGACCGGGTGATAAGACTTCGAGACTGACTCGGGAGAGTGAAGCCCGAAGAGCAGTGTATAGATAAGAGAGGAAAGCTTCAATTACCCTCCCCTCCTTCTAGAACAGGAAAGTCAACAGGTAATTATTACTTGTAACGTATGGTAATGAGGGTCTTAATAGTCACGGTGGCCGTTACCAGAGGAGAACAACTGTCAGGTAACTGATAACCAGGAAACATGGAGGAGAAGGTGGGGATACGTGGGTGGAAGCGTCAAGTATATAACATGCTTCGGCACCTAGGTAAAAGGGTAAGTTTTCAAAACTCGAGTACTTGGATTTCTCATTTTTCCTCGCTAAAAGAAGGAGTTCTGACTTAAGCGTCGGAGAAGGTTCCACTAGAACTTCTTCCGGTGCATCCCTTTTACGTTTGTGTTAACTTCGCAGGCGTCGACATCTTCTTTCTGTTGCCATCATCGTGGGTTGCGCTTTGGTGATTCATCATCCCCGTCATTCACTTTCGGAACAATAACAATTTACATCATGGTATATATCATTGCTTGCACATATCTACCGGGTAAATATATATTTCACATCATGTTACTTTTGATGAGTCTTTATTTCTTTTTTAACTGCTGATCTCTCCCTTAGATGCAGGTGACACCTTCTTGACACCACCCAACATTGTACCAGACATCCGATATCTAACTCCTTCAACTATAAATTATGGCAATACCAAANAGGTCTGATAGGGGCGGAGAGTTTACCTCGAACCTGTTTCAGAAATTTTGTCAAAATTCAGGTATAATTCACGAGGTGACTGCTCCATATAGTCCTCAATCAAATGGTGTAGCAGAACGAAAAAATCGAACCCTTGAAGATATGATCAATTCCATGTTAGGAAGTTCTGGGTTACCCAACTTCATGTGGGGGGAGGCTCTATACACTGCATGTCATGTGTTAAATAGGGTCCCAATGAAGTCAAGGGATAAAAGCCCATATGAGCTTTGGAAAGGTCGGAAAACAAGTTTGAAATACCTTAAAGTGTGGGGGTGCCTTGCAAAGGTACTAGTACCTGAACACAGAAGGAAGAAACTTGGTCCAAAGACCGTAGATGGTATCTTCTTAGGTTATGCTCAAAATAGTATTGCATATAGATTTCTGATTATTAAATCAGAAATTCCTGGAATAGATGCAAATACTATTGTAGAGCTTCGCGATGCTACATTTTTTGAGGATATATTTCCTATGAAGATGAGAACACCTCAGTCCATTTCTAGTATTCCTACTAGAGATAAGCCTCTTCCGTAGATGTCCCATTATCCGTAGTGGGTGCACCTTCCTCAAGTCACTCTAGACTAGATGAATCTAGTGAGTGTACAGAACTGAGAAGGAGCAAGAGACAACGTGTCTCTACGGATTTAGGCCAAGACTTTATCACCTATAATATAGAAGGTGACCCTGTGACATATAGAGATGCTATGGCTTCTCCTGAAGCTAAGCACTGGAAAGAGGCCACTAAAATGAAATGGACTCTATATCTCTAATGCCACTTGGGAGTTAGTAGATTTACCTCCTGGTTGTACCACCATAGGATGTAAATGGGTGTTTAAGAGAAACTAAAACCTGATGGGTCAGTAGATAATTCAAAGCACGCCTAGTTGCTAAGGGATTCAAACAAAAGAAGGGATTGACTATTTTGACACTTATTCTCCTGTTACCAGAATTACTACAATCCGAGTGTTAATAGCATTGGCATCCATATATCATCTTGAGGTCCATCAAATGGATGTCAAAACGGCATTCCTTAATGGTGATCTTGAAGAAGAGATATATATGGATCAGCCAGAGGGATATGTAGCTTCTGGAAGTGAGAATAAAGTCTGTAAGTTAGTTAAATCTCTATATGGTTTGAAGCAAGCCCCAAAGCAATGGCATGAAAAATTTGATAGTGCTATGCTATCGTTTGGCTTTGAAATTAATGACTCTGACAAATGTGTATATACTAAACTGAAAGGCGATAGATGTATTATTTTATGTTTATATGTAGATGATATTTATTGTTTGCATCTGACCTTTCAATTATTAACGAGACCAAGGCTCTCTTAAGTGGTAAGTTTGATATGAAGGATATGGGTTGTGCTGATTGATTTTAGGGCTGAAGTTGACTCGCTCAACTGATGGAATAGCAATTTCTCAGGCACACTATGTTGAGAAAGTGTTGGAGAAATATGGCTATAGCCACATAAAATCTGTAGTCACACCCTATGATCCTTCAAAGACTCTCCACAAGAATAAGAGTGGCGTGGCTGTGTCTCAATTAAGATATTCCCAAATAATTGGTAGTCTAATGTATTTGGCAAATTGTTCTAGACCTGATATTTCGTTTGCTATAACTAAATTGAGCAGGTTTACCAGCTGTCCGGACAGAACGCATTGGGATGCATTAGACAGAGTACTCAGATATCTAAAAGGAACTATATCCTTGGGCTTGCAGTATGGGAGATTCCCTGCAGTCCTGGAGGGATATAGTGATGCCAGTTGGATAGCTGACACTGCTGAGTGTAAAGGCGTTACTGGTTATGTCTTTACACTTGGAGGCGGTGCAGTTGCTTGGAGGTCTGTTAAACAGACGATTATATCCCGTTCTACATCTGAGGCAGAATTGTGTGCTTTGGATACCACAGTAACTGAAGCAGATTGGCTTAAGGGTCTTCTGTCTGAAATTCCCTTGATGATTAAGCCAATACCTTCTATTTCAGTACACTGTGATAATCAAACAACAATAGCTCAGATTAGAAGCTCCAAGTATAACCAGAAACAGAAGAGACATGTACGAATCAGATTGAAGTCTGTTCGTGAGCTAGTGTCTCTTGGAGTGGTGTCTTTGGACTTTGTAAGTTCAAAAGACAATATTGCTGATCCACTCACAAAAGGTCTTGATTCTGAGAAAATCAAGAGATCCAGTAAGGGAATGGGACTGAGGCCTATCTTGGTTTCATCTATAGCGGCAACCCAACCTATCTGATTGGAGATCCCAAGAAGTAGGTTCAATGTGGTATAAACAAGCTATAAGGGTGAACCGTAAGCATCAAACTGATTGAGATGTAATCTCATAGTCTCTTCCCTGGATAGATGCTTGACTGCTAGTAAGGATGAGCCTAGGGGCTCTTAATGAGTTCAAGGTCTTTATGACAGGATGCTTGCAGTACATCCTTGGAGAACTCACCTATGTAAGTGTAACTGTGGGGCCGCAGTGTGGGGGGTCTAGGCAACTCTCCTTAGCACTTATGAAACAAGATTCGGTGGCATGGCCGTAATGCACCAACCCAGAAGGATTCAACCGTCGCCCGTGATGAGTTGTTACCAATTGACTTTCACATATACAAGGTTTAAGTTCAAGACTTAGTTCACTTCAAACCTATGTGAATAAGATTGGTGTACTTAGGTGAAAATTCAAACCGGAAGGTATTTTCACTAAAAGCTCATTGCAACAAAGCCTCAGGACATATTTTTGTTTTCGCTTGAAATAATTTGAATTTGTGGGGGATTGTTGAATTTTGATTTAAATTCAAATCTTTTCCTTGATCTTTTGTAATGCATATGTGTATGCATTTAGTCCCACATTGCTAAGACAAGAAGGTTGGGAGGCCCTTATATATGAAAACCTTTCATCCTTGCTTAGCAATAATAAGGGGACCTACACGCATGCGCGGGCCGAGCCCAAAACAGGTGGTTTCGGGTGGCCCGAGCCGGAAATCCATAAACCGGGCGTCACGCACGCGAACTTCGCGCGCAGGGGGGGTGCAAATCCCCGGTTCGTGGGCCTCGCGCTCACAGGCGGCCCGGTTTGGTTTTGCTTCTTACGTTTTTGGTTTATTTTCTTTTTTTGGTTTGTTTTACTGCCCGAACCGAACCAGTTTGGTCCGGTTCTATTTTCTCTCGCGCGCGCGAGGAAGAGCGTCGCTCCAAGCGACAGGGACGCGAGGAAGAGGCGCATCTTTGCCTCTTCGCGACTATAAAAGGACTCGCCTGCAGTCCTTTTATTTCACTCCAGCAACAAGCAACTTCTCTTCTTCTTCTTGTTTGCTTCGCTCGAGTTTTCTTCTCCTTTCCTGTTTTCTGTTTTGCCGAGCCCTCTCGGGTCTCGGGTCCTGAGGCTTTCAATTGTGCGATCTGAGGTTGCTTCCGAATTGCGGTGTTCGTCTTGGAGTGCACCTACGAACGGCGTGAGTGGTTGTCGGATCTTGAGGGGATTTTGCCAGCGAGCCTCTGCACCTTGGGCGGCAATAAATTCTCTAAAGACAGTCGGCGCGCCGACGCTTCAACCGGAGGATAACGATTTCCTAACCCTGCTTATTCATTTACTGTCTATTGCATGCTGCCTGATTTTATTGGTGCAAATATATTACTGATTTTAGTGCTATATTTACAACATTTCATTCCATGAAAAGTATTTGCAAGGCCAAAAAACCTGAGGTCAGTGAGAGAACAAAGCTCTGTTCTTCATTATCTGAAATAATATTGAACTAATTGAATTTGAAGACAAGATTATCAACGTTAAACTTATTCAGAAAACCAGAGTACCCCGCGGGCATGACGCGATTGGTAATGATTCACTTGGGTGATTCTTTACTTTCCGGATTCGATTTTTCCTTGATAGAGCTTACAGTATGCTGACGAAAGAAATCGCCACAAGTTGCTGCGTAGTCGGGGAATCGGATACCGATATCATCAGTGGTAAAGTCGCCGCGTGTCTCCGTCTCGCAGTTTATCCTTGTTGACCAATGAGAACTCTCGTTGAAGACTCTGGGACAGGGCCGGTCAAACCATAAATAAAAAAAAGGAAAACCAGAGTACATTTTTTTTTGAGGAAAACGTTAGATAGCAACTTTATTTTGATCATCACGTTTTTAGAATCAGCTGTCCACTTCGAGAGCTGTACGATGATCTCTGCTAACAAGTAATAACTCAATATCAATGGACATTGAACAATCTGGCAGTCAAAAAGCTTTCACTCATGCCATGGAAGACAAGTTGAAAAAAAATAAGTATGGTAATTATTCTAGTCAGATATCAAAGATAGTCAAGTCATTAGTTATCGAACAGGCTGACATGTACTTCTCCTTTGACAAAAGGTGAAATCGCTCGCCCCCGTCGTACCCGTCCCAAGGCCATCACGAGGGAGGTAAATCACGGTCCCCGGATTAATTAGTACACAGTTGGGCCGAGAATTGATACACCAAATGCCCAGAGTTTTAATCTAGTGCGCCTCACGTGACTCGAACCCAGGACCTCTTAGACAATACCCCCATGCATTAACCACTCCGGATCCCTGTGGGGACCTTCTCCTTTGAAGTCTTTGGTCCGGAGGATGAAAGAACCTGAGAGACACTCAACAAGAGAGTTAGATTGGCTGGAGGACTCATCCTGAAATTACTCCCATGCTCAAATTATAATTTGTTTGAAGTAGTATCTAAAATGGAGAAGATGGAGTGAAGGAGAAAACTTGGTGGAGAGTTTAGAAATTGACGACCTTTTGCATTGACCTTCTTTAGGATTTTTTTTCTCTGCCCAAAGAGTATCTCCATGTAGACACACTGCATATTCCCAGTAGACAAGGAGACCAGATCCGACAATTCGACAAGGAGACCAGATCTGACAATTGTTAGTTGTCTCTAGGCGAAGAAACCTCTTATAAACTAGAACACAAGAGTACAATGAGAGAATACAACAAAAAAATAAGGAAATACAAATACAATGAGCACCTTGCTTGCTTGATCTCTTAGTGCTTGGAAATGTCTCTTATTGATTCGGAAATGCAACAGAACTTCGCTTCAGAATTCCCAATAACTATCCCTAAAAAACTACTCGAAATCTCTCTTTTAAAGCCTTTAGGTCGGGGCTAATTTCCGCCTATCAGTCGATTAATTTTATCTATCAGTTTATTGATATGATCTTTGAATGACCTCTAAGATTTCTGAAATCTATTTGATGTTTTCGATTATTCGAATATTAGCTGACTGATATAAACCATCAATCGACTAATCTAATTAGTTGAATTGAATAAGCGAATCTGACTCGCTTCTGTTCAATTTTGATCGGCATCAGTCGACTAATGCGAACCATCAGTCGACTAATTCCATCAGTTGAATCGAATCAAGCGAATTTAACTCCATTTTGTTTGGTTTCGATCATTATTACTCGACTGGTGCAACTTATCAGTCAATTGATTCCATTGATTGAGTCTAACAACCAAATTGACTTATTTCTATTTAGTTTCTAAAGCCATCAGTTGAGTAATACTTGAGTTTTATAAACATAGATCTCTAAATGAGTTCTGTTTCACAACGAAAATCACCTCATTCTAATATTCAAGTCAAAAGTTATGACGTTTGGAAGTTTGCTCTGTCGGAACTTTCTCATTTCATGCCAACTCCTTATTGGACTTATGACCGTCAAGTGTCCGGTCAATCGTAACCCACTTAGACTTTTCGTCTCATGACATGTGTTCAACTCCCCGCCGACCCACTTTGAACTTAACCTAATACCAACTATGGTTGTTTAGTTCTCAACAAGGTCTTCTACCGTCTAGCCCCGTTAGGACTTCCATTGTCTAGTTTCTAACTAAGTCTTCCAGTCTAGCCCCGCTAGGACTTCCATTACCTAATTCTTAACTAGAACTTCTATTGCCTAGTTCTTAACTAGGTTTTTCCCTATCTAGCCTCGCTAGGATTTCCATTGCCTAATTCCTAATCAGGATTTGCACTGAATATTTATCAAATATCAAAACCCCAATCCGAGTTAACTAGAGGTTGGTCAACCCTGACCAAAAGTCGATTGCACCAATAATGTCCTCTTTTTTATATTTGATAATATATTTAAGTTAGGATAAATCATTAGCTCATCTTTCCTTCATCCCATTCTAAAGTATGAATGAGAATTTTATAACTTAAATCCTATATTTTTCCCCTTTGGCACATATTAAAATTCTTTTCTCAAGATTTATTTATCTTAAATTTCTAACATCATATTGGAGGTTCCCTATCTTCCATTGTCATCAATGCTTAACTTTAAGCATACATTCATTATCCTTATTATCAATCCTTCAAATCTCTCCCCTTTATTTCCAATTCATGCATTTAATGTGGACTTTCTCCTCAAAGCATATTCTAAGTTCTCTCATTGCACCAATAATGATTTCAAATTTCTAAATCTATAAAAAGTTTCAAAATTTGTCATGAGATTACAAATTTAACCTTGAATCTAAACCTCCCATCAAGTCCTCATTCTTCTCATTTTAACTTCCCTTTCTCATTTTCATTAAGAAAATCACTTTTGAGTGCTTATCCAAGAATATTATAGGGTTAGAGATAGTTAAATTCCTTAAGAGCGATTTTAAACGACTGAAATAATCTATTTCAACCAAAAACATAGTCATCAATTGATTGATGATTGACACCAGTCGATTGATTGACTAAAAACTACAATTTCAATTTTTAGACCGAAATTTAGAAAATCATAAATAATTTTACGATATTTGAAAAATTATAAAATTTCATAAAAAAACATTACCTATGTCAAATACTATTAGGAAAAATAGATTTTTATGAAAATATATCTCATTTTCGAAGAATGATACAAAATTGGAAATAATTGAAAACTTTAATATTTCAGTTTAACTTTATATCTAACTAATTCATAGTGATTCCTATCAATAAATAGATTTTATCAAGGTTGTCCAAAATAATTTTTTAAATCATTTTCAAAGTCAATTTTCAACCATGATTAATGGGCTAAATGCACATGACTTGCACATTAATTTTTCCAATAATTGGACTTCACAAAATCAATATATTTTAATAAAACTAAAACTTAAATAGATGCACTAAAATAACATCTTAAAATTTGCTCATTCTCCTATATCTCACTCATATCTAATGTATCTCAATACACATGCAAGTTAACTCTATAGTTCTTGTAAGATGTATAAATTGATTTTTCTTAAACTAAAGGATCACACATCTTTACCTAAGCCTTTTGACTTTGAACAATCTACCTTGGATATCAATTAATGTCATTGTCCTTAATTTCAAGAAAGTGAAACAATGAATGATAATGATTACGACATATATCAAATGAGTATTTTTCAAAAGAAAAACTATCGCAATTTAATGATATATGTATGACATGACATGTAATATTTTTTCATGATGATATAGATGTATGATAGAGTGTCATGACATGTGATAGAACACATAATCATGACATTTATGACTCATAAGAAAATACCTATATTTTTATTTAAGTGTTATCACTAATTGCTATGCCAAAATCACATTGGTGTCAATTTGATTAAGCTCACTATCTCAAATTTTATTAGCATACTTTAAAGTTTAAACTCTTCAAGAGTAAAAGTCAACTTCTGATTTTCAAGATGTCACAATATATCGAAAATCCAAATGTCAACTTCAACATGATAGGGTTAATTACCCTTCCAATTAGAGTTGACATACTCTAAACCCATTTAGTATGAAGAGATCACACTCTTAATAACTCAATACCTATTGATGCTCCTTAGATGTACTAGATATTCACTATGGCTAACTTTTCTAGAAACCTTCCTAATGACTTTCCTAGGTTTCTTAGAACTTTAGTCATACTAGTCTCCTCAAAGTCAACTCTCGGGATAACCTCCCTTGTGACCTTGACTTGACTCCTAAATCTATGGTTAATTCCATATTTATATGGAACTTTATTGTATGAGATCACATTGTCCTTGGACCTAAATTTATATCTCAAACCTCTCTTGCCCTTAAATGCCTCTTATCTTCCTAAACTTAGGTTTTGCCTTTTGGACCTTTTGACATTATTTGTCATTTTCTCTATGGTCTTCTCTAATTTATCAAGTTTTGATCTCAAAACTTGATTTTCAATTCTTAAATTCTAAAACCTTGATTTTTCATTATAACCTTGAACACTTTTCTTTTTAGGCACATATCTAATTTTCTTAGAGTTTTTTCCTAAATTATTTTCTATCTTCCTAAGGTAAGGTTGTTCTAGCATGATATAATCTACAATTCTCCTTAGAATTATCATGCTTTCTATTTTCATAATAAATAACACCAAAATTATAAAACTTATTGCTAGCATGTTTTTTATCATGAAATGAAGGAATATCATTAACTAATGGTACCTTAGATTTGCTCTTAAAAGCTCCCCCTTGATTTGAGCTTCTTCCTTTGTCCTTACTTGAGGACCTCCTGTCTGGACATTGATTTTGATAATGTCCCTTGTGGTTGCACAAGAAACACACAATGTGTTCCTTGCCCTTTCTTATCAAGAAGATACTTTTTCTTGGCTTCTCCTTCGTTTTAGGTGCCACTTTAGTCTTCTTTTTAATTAATTTGGGGCACTTAGCTCTTATAGTATATACTCTCCCTACATTTAAAGCATATGATATAATTTTTATTTTTAATAATCAAAATTGTTATACCTTTTTTTCTTATAGGAGTGACATATGATCTTTTTCATTGGTTTCGGATGTGGAGACCCTCCCCCCCTTTCCATTTTTGAGGCGGATACTTTTTCAATTTCCTCCTTGGATGTTGAATGTCTCTCAACCTCCGAGTCCTCATATTATTGAAACAAATAGTTTCCCTCTTTGAATTTGCCTTTATTTTATTAAGGGTATATCTTCATGGAGCTTAGCTAATTTGCTTAATAATTTCTTGGCATCTTGATATTTGTCTATCTTACATAAAATATTATTAGGCAAAATATTAAGGGAAAATTTTCATAAACTTCCCAATCTCAAACTCACCTTTGCATGCAATCCTCGTTCGAAAATTTCTTTGCATGCAGTCCCTGATAGGATTGACAAGACAGTTTTGTGAGTATTATTTGAAGAAAGTTGAGTATAAAAGTTAGAAATTTGAGTATGTAAGATTGTATCCACCACATTAAGAAACTGTATACTCAAATTTTCTAAATTAGTACTCAATTTCAAATAATTTATACTTAAATTTTTACAATGTATACTCAATTTTCATTCTTTTATACTCAATCCATCTGGGAGTGAATACAAAGAATTTATCAAATGGGGAGTGCATGTAAAAATCAGTTTGGGATTAGGGAGCTTTCTGCAATTTATCAAAATATTTATTTATTAACCAATAATTTTGTTATTTTAACATTCGCCTTAGATCTTTTGACTTGTTACTTGGTCCATTACTTTTTCGTAAGGAGTTTTCTATTGGTATCTCTTTCTTCAAATCTCTCCATTAGAGTAAATCATTACTCTATATCCATCACGAAGAAATTTTCGACCCTTGATCTCCAAAGATTGAAACTTCCCATTCTAAATGATGGAGACACTCAAATGTTAAACCCATTTCTACCTCAGGGATCTATTTTTGAACTTGAGCTCCTTTGATGATTAATCCTTTGACGTGACATTAGGGTTCAAATTTTCAACTTCTTTTTCCTCTAGATATTTGCTCTATTTGGCGATTAATCTAAAGAAGAGCGGTCTCGCTTTGATATCACTTGTTAGTGTTAGGACCAAAAAGAATTTAGATTTCTCTACAATGGTATAATGTGGTCCACTTTGGGCCTAAACCATCATGATTTTATTTTTGGGCTCTGCCTGAAAGGTCTTATACCAATGGAGATATCTTTCCCTTATAACTCTATGATCTTTTCTATGTGTTTTTAATGTGGGAATTTGCTTGCAACCTTACAACCCAACAATCCCCCCTCAAACAAAGGGCCACATGGCCCGCTCAAGCATAAACTTTATCCATTTGATGTCTGATCATCGACCCACCAGGTCTTCCTGCCCCTTAGTCCACTCGACCTACTAAGACTACCTTGACTAACCACAACTATGACTTCTCTGAGACATCTCTACCGGATATCTGGTCCTCTTTATCAAGACATGGGAGCTCACATTTCCTTTGTTCAAGGTTTAACCTGTATGGTTAGATCTGGATCATGGCTTTGACTCATGCTTCTTCCAATGGTTAGTCCGATAAAGAGCGGTCTCGCTCTGATACTAATTGTTAGGACCAAATAGAATTTAGATATCTCTAAAATGGTATAATATTATCCACTTTGGACTTAAACTCTCATTATTTTATTTTTGGGCTCTACCCAAATGACATCATATCAATGGAGATATCTTTCCCTTATAAATCCATGATTTTTTTCATGTGTTTTCAATATGAGACTTTGTTTACAACTTTACAGCCCAACAGATAGGACACATATGAGCTAGACGAAGGGGGATGGGGGTGAATAGCTCGCTTTACTTATTCAATTTTGATTTATAGTGAAAACTTGAAGCAAAGAATGCAAAAAAGCTAACGTCTTCAATTTTACTTGGTATTCACCTCCTTGAGATGACTAATCCAAGGGTCTACTCCTTACTCACAGCTCTACTATGAAAGCCTTGTACAAACTCAAATACGAGAATACAATGAGAAACAAGGAAGTAAATACAAATACAACGAACACCTTGTTTGTTTGATCTTTTGTTGCTCAGAAATGCCTCTTGTTGACTCAGAAACGTAGTAACACTGCACTTCAGAATCCTCAAGAATTAACCCTAAAAAACTCATCGAAATCCCTCTTTTAAAGCCTTTAGGTCAGGACTAATTTTCGCTTATGAGTTGATTGACCTTACCCATCAGTCAATTGATATGGTCTATGACCATTGAATGACCTCTAAACTTTTTGAAATTTATCTGATTTTGTCAATTATTTGAATATCAATCGACTGATGTAATTCATCAATCGACTAATCTAATCAGTTGAATCGAACAAGCGAATTTGACTCGCTTCTGTTAAATTTCGATCTACATTAGTCAATTGATCTGAATCATCAGTCACATCGAATCAAGCAAATTTGACTCGATTGCTTCTATTTGGTTCTGATCAGTATCAGTCGACTGATGCAACTCATCAGTCAACTAATTCTATTAGTTGAGTCTAACAATCGTATCAACTTGCTTCTGTTTAGTTTCTAAAGTTATCAGTCGACTGATACTTGAGTTTTACAAACATAGATATCTGAATGAGTTTCATTTCATAATGAAAATCACCTCGTTCTAATATCCGAGTCACAAGTTAAGATTGCTCTGTCGGGACTTTCTCATTTCATGTCAACTCTCTGTTAAACTTCTAACCGCCAAGTATCCAGTCAATCGTGGCTCACTTGGACTTTCTGTCTCATGTCAATTGTTCAGCTTCAAACTAACCCACTTCTAACCTAACCTAATTCCCATGGCCTAACCTTGCTAGGATTTCTATTGCTTAGTTCCGAACTAGGTCTTCCTGCCTAGCCTCGTTTGGACTTCCATTGTCTAATTTTCAACCAGAACTTCTATTGCCTAATTCTTAACTAGGTGTTCTACCTTCTAGCCCCACTAATATTTTCATTGTCTAATTCCCAACCAGGACTTGCACTGCATGTTGATCAAATATCAAAATCCCAACTTGAGTGAACTTGAGCTTGTCAACTTGGTCAATCTGGCTAAAGGTCGATTGCACCAATACATTTTTGACAGCTTTTCTATTCATCTAGCGCCATGTGCCTTGGAATATTCACAGAAGAACGATCTTATGATGGGAAGGTTACACTGCTTTTCTCGTGCTTTAAGCAAGTCACACGAGGTGTAAGCTAGATCTAAGGATGAGAAGATGAGGCCATGAAACTATTTCAAAGTGACACTGAAAGTAGACGAAGTTAGGCCCCAATATTAAGCAGGGGCAGTGTCGGCAACTAAGGCCGAGCAAGATAGATAATGTTGGGATCTAAGACTAAGATGGAAGGATACCGACTCCTGAGGCCAAGACAAGATGTTGGAATGCTAGATTGAAATAGAAGCATAGATGATGTCAATGACTGAGATTGAACTAGATAGATGATGTCGTGAAAAGAGACTGAGATAGAAGGATGTCAACTGCTGAGGCTAAGATAAGATATTGAGATCCTAGGCTGAGATAGAACCATAGAGGATGGCGGTGGCGAGGCCGAGACCGAATACTATGATTTGTGACTGAAATTGAGTAATAGAGGATGCTAACAATTAAGATCGAAATCGAATGCTAAGATCTGAGATTGAGACTGAATCATAGAGGATCTCAGTACTTGAGACTGAACCAAATAATATGTCAGAATCAGAAGCTAAGACGGAGACTAAATGCATTGGACTTATACTTAATCAATCTTTGAAAATGAGTATACGCGGTTAAGTGGGCTAGATTTAGTCCCTCTTAGGATGAGTCTACCTCGTGTTTCTCCATTTCATTTCGACCTTTACTTTGACTAACAAGACATCGAATTCTTGATTCGCGAAACACGTGGGAGAAGTAGACAGCAGCATTAGTAATCAAAATGCAAAATTTTCAATTAAATAAACCATTGTCCAAAATGATGAGAAAGACTGGTGAAGTTTTTAAATGTGCATGCGCGTGTTAGGTTGTGTTAGATAATAATTATTATCTAATATTTGTTGGTCTTAAAATTAAATTAAAATAAAATAAAACTAAGTAACTTCATGCAATTGAAGTTACTAATCAAATGTAACTCACCTCAATTGAAGTTGCAAAAATAAACATTATAACCGATGCATGATGGATGCACGGTAATGAAATGTTAAACATATATTGGTCCTCTCTCTGCTTATAAATTGAAAGCATGATAATGTCCATCATATGAAGAATTGATTGCAGAAGGAAAGAAGAGAGAAACCATATATAAAATAATTACATTACAATGGTTTCTTCATCAAGCTCAGGTATGTAAAGTATATAGATTTCAAGATCTGTTTCATAAGTAAATATAATGATCATGTAAACTAACATGTGGTATCAGAGCAAAGTTGTGAAATCTATATGTTTTCATATATGAATTAATTTTGATGAATTATAAATTAATATATGCATTAAATGATATGAAACATATAATAAACTTTTAATCATGTTGAATATTCAAATTCATTTATCAAATGTATACTAATTTTTCATTATATAATAATGATTAGTATCTTTAATAATGCATGACATAATAAATTTATGCATTGATTTATTATTGTTTATGAATTTGATTAATGATTGTAATATACATGCATACTTTAAAGATAATTAATATTGATTATGATTGTGATATAAATACATGATAATGATTTGATATTAATTAAGATAGTTTGTGATCACCAAAGTGATCAAACTAGAATAATTAAATATCATGCTTAAAAATAATCATTTATTTATCATACTTATGAAATGCCTATTAAAAAAAATTGATAAATAAATGAGATTCATTAATCATTAAATTTATGGATTTTCCCAAAGGAAAATTAATTTTCATGATTAGTGACATAATTGAAGAAAATTAAAATTCTTGAACCAAATATATTTTGTTTATCCAAAGATGACATTTATATTTGATTGAAGATTTTAGTTTCATAATAATATGAGGCATTTAATTTTAGATAGTATATTGTAATATTAGCTCAAAGGTATATTACAATATATTCTAATGTTTTATCTGAATCTGTATGTCTAATTTGCAGCAATTTCTCTTCATTCGCAAGCTTCTTCTGTTACCATGTTTAATGGTTTAAACTTCTCTGAATGGAGTGAGCAAGTCAATTTTCATTTAGGTGTATTGGATCTTGACTTGGCACTACTAAAGGAAAAGCCCACTGTAATTACTGATTCAAGCAGTGAGGAAGAGAAGTTCAAATATAAAACATGGGAATGGTCTAACAGATTAAGCCTTATGTTTATGCGAATGACTATCGCAAACAACATTAAGACTACCATTCCACAAACAGAAAATGCAAAGGAATATTTAAAGTTTGTGGAAGAACGTTTTCGTTCTGCTAATAAGTCACTTGCTGGTACATTAATGGCACAACTCACGACTATAAAGTTTGATGGATCATGTAGTATGCAAGAACATATCATTGAGATGACTAATATTGCAGTAAGATTAAAAACTTTAGGAATGACTGTGGATGACTCCTTCTTGGTTCAATTTATTCTGAACTCATTGCCTCCTGAATATGGTGCTTTTCAAATTAACTATAACACTATTAAGGAAAAGTGGAATGTTAATGAATTGATAAGCAAACTCATTCAAGAGGAAAATAGATTTAAGAATTTGCGAAGTCATTCCATCAACTTCACTATTCAAGGAGCTGGTAAAGCACTAAAAGCAAAAGCCAAAAGTTTCAAGAAAAAGAAAAGATCTATTAAAGCTCCTCAGGTTGATAAGAAGGAACACAATAATGATAAGTGTCATTTCTGTAAGAAAGAAGGACATTATCAAAAGGATTGTCCTAAACGCAAGGCTTGGTTCGAAAAGAAAGGTATATTAAAAACTTATGTTTGTTTCGAATCAAACTTGATTGATGTTCCTCATAATACTTGGTGGCTTGATTCTGGTGCTACTACTCATGTATCCAATATAATGCTGGGATTCCTTACGATCCAAACCATAAACCGAATTGAGAATTTCCTATATATGGGAAATCGTATGAAGGCTTCGATTGAAGGCATAGGGACTTATCGTTTGGTCTTAGATACTGGTTATCATTTAGACATATTACAGACTCTTTATGTACCTTCAATTTCAAGGAATCTTATTTCTCTTTCAAAACTTGATGTTTGTGGTTTTGATTTTAATTTTGGAAATGCTTGTTTTAATTTGTATAAGAATTCAAGATTTATTGGTTCTGGAATTCTTAATGATGGTTTATATAAATTAAAACTTGATAATAAATTTGTTGAATCCTTACTTACTGTGCATCAAAATATTGGAATTAAGCGAAATATGCTTAGTGAAAGTTCTGCTTTCTTGTGGCATAAGCGTTTGGGTCATATATCCAAAGAAAGATTAGAAAGATTAGTAAAGAATGAAATTCTACCAAAATTGAATTTTACTGATTTTGGCTTATGTGTGGATTGTATTAAGGGAAAACAAACTAGACATAACAAGAAAGGAGCCACAAGAAGCACTCAGCTTCTTGAAATAATACACATTGATGTATGTGGTCCTTTTGATACTTCATCTTTTGGTGGAGAAAAGTATTTTATCACCTTTATCGATGATTTTTCACATTATGGGTATGTTTATTTGCTTAAAGAAAAATCTCAAGCAGTAGATGCTTTTGAAATCTACATTAATGAGGTTGAAAGACAATTAGACAAGAAAGTGAAAATTGTAAGGTCGGATAGAGGAGGTGAATACTATGGGAGGTATGATGAAACAGGACAACATCTAGGTCCATTTGCAAAACTTCTTGAAAAACATGGCATATGTGCACAATATACTATGCCATACACACCTCAACAAAATGGTGTGGCAGAAAGGCGTAACCGTACATTAATGAATATGGTTAGAAGTATGATGAGTAATTCATCATTACCCAAATCATTGTGGATGTATGCTTTAAAAACATCAATGTACTTACTTAATAGGGTTCCTACAAAGCAGTTCCAAAGACTCCTTTTGAGTTATGGACAAATAGGAAACCTAGCTTAAGACACTTGCATGTTTGGGGTTGTCCAGCAGAAGCAAGAGTTTATAATCCACATGAAAGAAAGTTAGATTCTCGAACAGTTAGTGGGTACTTTATTGGTTACCTAGAGAAATCAAAAGGGTACATATTTTATTGTCCTAACCATAATCCAAGGATAATAGAAACTGGTAATTCAAAATTCCTTGAGAATGGTGAAGTTAGTGGGAGTGATGAACAACAAAATGTGGATATAAAGGAAGTTAAGATAAATAATCCTTTATCTAAAAGTATTCCTTCATCCAGTATTGTTCCAAAAGTTGTCTCAGTTATCAATACTGAACAACATAATGAAATATCCCCTGAAAAAACTGACTCACAAAGATTTGATGCAAATAAGTCGCAAGAAATAGCATTGAGAAGATCTCAAAGAATAAGAAAAAGTGTTATTTCAAAAGATTATGAAACTTATTTGCAAGAATTAGATTATGCAATTTATGAAGATCCAGTTTCATTTTCACAAGCCATAGAAAGTTTAGAGTCAGATAAATGGATTAAAGCAATGAAAGAAGAGTTGCAATCCATGTATGAAAATAATGTTTGGGATATCGTTGAATTGCCAGAAGGTTCCAAACGAGTTGGATGCAAATGGGTCTTTAAGACCAAGCGTGACTCGCATGGTAATATTGAACGATATAAAGCTAGACTTGTTGCTAAAGGATACACTCAACAAGATGGTATTGATTATAAAGAGACATTTTCACCCGTCTCAAAGAAAGACTCTTTACGTATTATCATGGCACTAGTGGCTCATTATGATTTAGAGCTACATCAAATGGATGTGAAAACAGCCTTTTTGAATGGAAATCTTGAGGAAGAAGTATATATGGATCAACCTGAAGGTTTCTCGATTGAAGGAAAAGGTCATCTAGTGTGTAAACTTAAGAAATCAATATATGGACTTAAACAAGCTTCCAGACAATGGTATATTAAGTTTAATGATACCATCACATCTTTTGGTTTTGAAGAGAATGTTGTTGATCATTGTATATATCAAAAGATCAGTGGGAGCAAAATTATATTTTTAGTCCTGTATGTTGATGATATTTTGCTTGTTGCTAATGATTTGGACATATTGCATAAGACAAAAGATTTTCTTTGTAAGAATTTTAAAATGAAAGATATGGGTGAGGCATCCTGTGTGATCGGAATTAAAATATTTCGTGATAGATCACAAGAACTATTAGGATTGTCTCAAAATGCTTACATTGAAAGAATTCTACAGAGATTTAATATGGAAAAATGTTCAGCTGGAATTTCTCCAATTCAGAAAGGGGACAAATTTAGTCTTATGCAATGTCCAAAGAATGATATCGAACGAAAACAAATGGATTCAATTCCATATGCTTCTGTTGTAGGAAGTCTAATGTATGTACAAACTTGTACAAGACCGGACATTAGTTTTGCGGTTGGAATGCTCGGCAGATATCAAAGTAACCCTGGAATTGATCATTGGAAAGCTGCTAAGAAAGTGTTAAGGTATCTTCAAGGCACCAAGAATTACATGCTCATGTATAGAAAAACTAATCACTTGGAAGTGATTGGTTACTCAGATTCAGATTTTGCCGGATGCATCGACAGTAGAAAGTCCACTTTTGGTTATTTGTTTCTTCTTGGAGGAGGAGCAGTATAATGGAAAAGTGCCAAACAATCTGTCATTGCCTTATCCACAATGGAAGCAGAGTTTGTGGCATGTTTTGAAGCCACAATCCATGCATTATGGTTGTGAAATTTTATTTCAGGACTTGGAATTGTCGACACTATTGCTAAGCCGCTGAAAATTTATTGTGATAATTCTGCAGCAATATTCTTCTCAAAAAAACGATAAATACTCAAGAGGTGCCAAGCATATGGAATTAAAATATTTTGTCGTTAAAGAAGAAGTTCAGAAACAAAGAGTGCCTATTGATTATATTAGAACGGATCTCATGATTGCAGATCCGTTAACTAAAGGTTTACAACCAAAAATATTTAAGAAACATGTACATCGAATGGGTCTTGGTTGTACTTTGAATGATTTATTAAGTTGACACTCTGAGCTCACTTATGTGTTTCTGATATATAGTTTCTAGCGATGATGTGCACATTACTATGTTATAACATGAAATGCGTAGAAACATTATTGTGGACCATTATGAAATTATATGTTCATTTATAGGCCTAGTATAATAGGATACTGATGTTTGTGGTATATAGAAGGAAGTATGTTATATAATATACAACCGCTATAACCCGCATTTAGTATTCTATTATACTCATGATTATGATGTTATAAGAGGATGAGTTTTAATTATTCTAAATTTAGGCCAAGTGGGAGAATGTTAGATAATAATTATTATCTAATATTTGTTGGCCTTAAAATTAAATTAAAATAAAACTAAGTAACTTCATGCAATTGAAGTTACTAATCAAATGTAACTCACCTCAATTGAAGTTGCAAAAATAAACATTATAACCAATGCATGATGGATGCACGGTAATGAAATGTTAAACATATATTGGTCCTCTCTCTGCCTATAAATTGAAAGCATGATAATGTCCATCATATGAAGAATTGATTGCTTTCGAAAAGAAGGAAAGAAGAGAGAAACCATATATAAAATAATTACATTACAATGGTTTCTTCATCAAGCTCAGGTATGTAAAATATATAGATTTCAAAATCCGTTTCATAAGTAAATATAATGATCATGTAAACTAACAAGGTTAATTGTTGTCTGGTGTCGATGGTGGAAGGGACAGAGCGAGGCCCAGCGATCGTGGCAGAGGCGAGAAAGCAAGCGGCCTCCCTTCTCGTAATGGGGGCAGAAGAAGAGGTCCTTCACATGGAGACTGGTCATGTTGTGGGTCGGCAACAAGATCGCCGGTAGCGTACGTCGCCGACTACTGCGTGCAGAACGCGGCGTGCATGGCGGTGGCGGCCATGAGAAGGAAGAGCAGGAGAGGCGGTGGCTACTTGATCACCACCAAGCCTCACAAAGGTTTTTGGCTTTTGGCCTAATTGACACTTGCATCGCATGCGCGTTAAGTTCATTAATTAACTTGTTAGATAATTAAATTTGAGTGGTGTTTGTAGATATTTGTTTATTTATTGGGTCCCCTCGATCCATTTGGTTTTGTGTTGTTTGGCGGTTGATGAAGCGATTGAACATTGGCTGATGTAGTACTTTTGAAGTTGTGGATGCTGGATACAAGTAAATTGAAAAGGAGGCGGAGAGGAAAAAAATTTAATGATATTTTAGTTTTACATTGGAAGTTTCAAGATATATTAGTTGGTTTAAATTGATTTACAAGCATATTAGTCGTGAACAAATGCACGAGAAAGATAGACTCTCTCACGTGTGGGTACGCAGGGGAGTGCAAATCCAGTACCTAGATTTATATTAAACCAAGTCGACTCGTGTGCGTGCATGACCTGCGCGCGTCGAATGCAGGACCAGTCGTGGTAAAATTTGTCCAAGTGAATAAACCACCATTTTATCACTTGGAAAAATTTTGCGTATTCCTCAAATGTAACAGATACATTAATTGATGATAAATATTGAATCTTGTAATTAACCTCCAGATGTTTTAATCTGGACGGGTTAATGAGTTGTAACTTTAGACGTTTTGATCTGGATAATTAATGAGCAGTAAATGACGTTAATTTGGTCATTAATTATTACATGGGTCTAATCCCTATATAAAGAGGTTGTGACTGAGAACAAAAGAGAATATAGAGAAAAAAATTATCTTCCACTTTTGTTCCCCAAATCTGCCGTGTAGTCCCGCTCGGTAGATTACCTATGGTAGTAATCGGGTACTTTCTCAGTTCACCACGAGCAACCAATGCTTGGTTATGTACGTGGTCCCACTGTTGTATCCTGGGTGATCGGGATGAGTAATCCAAGATGAACACGTGGTGTGACAAGGTTGTGTGCCATGGATAGGAGGGAGAGAAGTGCTCAAGAGAGTCCCTAAGATAAACTGGGGAGGAAATCACCTAAGACCAATAAGGGAGAAAAAAGCCCGACATCGGATCGGGCAAAGAGTGCCCAAGAATAGCTTGGGCTGGGGTTCCCGAGACTACCTCGAGAGAGGTGTGCCCGAGAACAATTCAGGCACTGAGAGTTCTCAAGCTCAACTCGGAGAGCGGAACTCGAGACCAACTCGGAGGAGAGGACGGATGAGGAGAAGTTTATCGTTAACGCCAATAATGATACATTTAATATAGATGACGACAGTTTCAAGCGCCCCCTCCTTGAATAAGAATATTGGCCGGCAGTTATGACCCGCAACGCATGATTTAATATGCACGGTAGTCGTTACCAGTAGCCCCCAGTGAACGACAGTTGATAGGCAACCACGAAGCATGAGATGAGGGAAAGGGGAGGCGGTTACAGCTATGTGGGAGCATCCGAAGAAAGAAAACAACGATTATATAAGGTGCTTGGGTCCCTATGTAAAGGCGGGTCTTCTGAACTCTAGTATTTTGATTCTTCTTGTTCCTGCTCTATCCTTGAATAATCGTTGACTTGAGCATCGGAGAGGGCTCCGTCGGAAATTCTTCCGATGTATCCCCTTAATGCTCGTGTTACTCTCGCAGGCGCAGACATCCTCGCTCGTCATCACTCAAGGCTACACCACGGTGACTTATCGTCCACGTTGTTCACTTCCGGAACATTGAGAAATAGACGTCCATCATAATCTCGAAGCACAGTCGGAGGAGGACAAGTCTGTTTTAAGGAAACTGTATTATGCAGGGCTCAACAACTCTTGATCTCCAGCACGGAAGATCCAGCTCGGGAGTTTGCACAAATTTGCAACTCGGGAGATCCAGCTCGAGAGTCTGCACAAATACTCTGCAATCTCTCTGCAACTTGGGAGTCTCCAGCTAAGGAGTTTGTACTTAAACTTTAGAGTTAGCACTCTATATATGATCTCGTCCTAGCTCACGTGTAGCTCGGTCGGCCAGCCTGGCACCACATAAGGTTAGGTCGGGCCCACTAGGTGTGAGTTGATTAGTCTAAGCTGGCAGGGTCATAAGCCCCGGGCCCGCTCGGCCCGGAGCACCCGATTGAGCGGTTTGTTAGACGTACCCCGACCCGATCCCCCTGGGCGAGTGCCGAGGGCCCGATTTCATCCGTCACCAAGGGAGCCTACTATTTTAGCACCTGAATGGCCTATCAATTGCCGAAGAGCCCTCGAACCGCATCCGAGTTGTTTTCAGTCGGTAGTCTTCCTTTGCCCCAACCACCCGACCCAGAGATACGACTGACAAGCCTTGCCTGAGCGCCCATCGACTCGGGAAGTATTCCATCCTACACGGAAGGATATCAGTCGCATGACCCGGCCTCACTCGAGGCAGCCGGTCGGCACTTCGGCTCGGTATTATCGTTTCACAGTGAAATACCTACTCTCCTGATTCCTTACTGACCAGGACTGTGCGGAAGTCGACGCGGGCTGGCTCGAGCCTGACGCCATCCCTGCCCAAATCACGGATATCCCGCTGACACAGTATGATCGTCTGACACATTATGATCCGCTGACACAATACCTTCCTGCCATCCCCTTACACCTCGTACCACAACAACCCATGCTTGGGTCAGATCGAGTGGCGCCGGACGACATCAGCTGGCGAACTGACAGCACATCTTACCCTGCCCCCGCATAAGACAAAAAGTGGCAGATCTGGGTAGAAGGGCAGAAACTGTCAGTTCCCTCGACTATATAATCCCCTTCTCATCCCATTTCGCAGGTACGCACGATAGTATTTTCTTTACTATTCCATTGCCTTTGCTCTCTTCTCGTGGAGACTGACTTGACCGTCGGAGAGCCTTGCCGGGGATTTTCTCGGCGAGTTACTAACGGTCATTTTCTTGAAGGTCGGAGCCAGCATCAGCAGCGCTCGATCCACTTCGCTCTTGGGAGTCCACCTTACTCTGTGACATGATCATATTTGACGCTACAAGGAGGGGCTTTCAGCCTGATCGAGCGTGCACGATGGAAGATCCCAACCGAGTGACAATGACTCTCACTGTTGAAGAATACAAGCTCCTGCTGGTTGCCCAGGCTCAGAAAGCACCACAGAGGCCTTTGCAAGCTGGCAGTTTGGCGACTCGATTTCCTGAGCCTTCGGCGCCTGGCCACTCGGGAGGTTGGGGAAACGTCGCTTGACCAGAAGGAGGCTCGGTCCCATTCCCTGCCACCTTCTACAGTGCCCGGGACGATGAAGCTCATTCGCTTCCATCCGAGGCGTCCGCTTCCAGTCAGGCGCACAAGCCTCACTCGGATAAGGGAAAGGCACCAGCCGACCCGCTCTCGGCCACCCCGGTATGCTGTCCTTTCTCCTCGCAAATCCTCGAAGATCCAGTGCCCAAACACGTCCAGTTCTTCACCATCCCAGAGTACGCTGGAACGACCGACCCCAAAGAGCATCTAATGAAGTTCGCGAGTGCGCCCTGCTGCACCAATACCCCGAAGGCGTGAAATGCCGAGCCTTCCTAACCACCCGACCCAGAGATACGATCGACAATCCATACCCGAGCGCCCATCGACTCGGGAAGTATTCCGTCCCACACGGAAGGATATCGGTTGCATGACCCGGCCTCGCTCGAGGCAGCCGGTCGACGCTTCGGTTCGGTATTATCGTTTCACAGTGAAATACCTTGTCACGCCCCGAGACCCAGGAGCCGCTGATCCAATAGAAAATCGGACAGCACCTCCCCTGTCCGGCGAACAATTTACACATACACACAGATAATATAACCTGTATACAATATATATAGCACAACCACGCAGTTTAAAGGGCCTCAGGCCTCAGATATATGCAAAACCAACAGTTATATGATTATAACTATCGAAAAACCAAATCCGAACTCACCTGAGCTGCCAGGGGGCAGGAACAAAGCCAAAACCGAACGAAGTCCAACATAGGACTCAAAAGTACAATACCTTCAAACAGAACGTGCATACATGTTCAAAACATACAGCGGAAGCATAGGAATGCTACAGGGTCCATAACAAAACAAGGAAAACCAAAAAGGGCTCCTCGGGAGCTGGGGACTGGCGGCTCGGGATCTCCTCGCAGACATCAACCTGAAATAAATATATATATGGCAACGGGGTGAGTCCATAGCTCAGCGGATACCCAATAGATATGCATAGAAAGTTATACTAACAACAAGAGTTCTACTAATACAGTCTCATATCAACAATAGGGAAAGACTGGAACTGAAAATACTGGGTAGGTACATACCTGAATCCATCCAACCTATACAGAGGGTAAGAAATACCAAAAGAAGACAAATAGGCATATAGTCTCAGATAACAAGTCTCCAGAATATGCGATGTCAAACAAGTGCAGCAAATAAGTGCAGCAAACAATGCACGATGCAAAATATGCACATGGTGCAATGACATGTGTCACCCCTGACACCAGACAGATCATCGTACACCTGTCATAGGGACGTCTGAAAGGTAGGGCTCTGACAACTGTACACCCTGCCATCACTGCTCCTGAGTGACCGGGTGGACAGGATGCTGGCGGAGACCCGCTCCTACCCCAAGCAATGGGGGAGTCAAGCTCTCATCTCCTCGTGGCTCAGTACGAGAAGGGATCCCTGCTTGCTACCACGCCCGCGCTCACCCTCCAATAGTGGCCGAACGGAGCAATACAGGGCAAATGCACACATCTACGGTATCCACTAACCCATGAGTGGCCGTGTGTGCCCGTCATGTACCGGAAAACGATTAGGCTCAACCACAAGGGAGTCGCTGATCGCCGGCATGCAATAGTGCAAGGATGGTGTATGATAGATACACATACCTCCCTCCCAAGTCCTCAGTATGCTAAGTCTCAGTCTGAAATCCTATAACAGGAAATACAGGTATCCTACAAGGTATACTGAACTGAAATACAGATCCCTCAAGGTCAAATGCAAGAGATACCCTACGATATCTAAGCATACATGTAGAGATGACAATACTAGAGACTGTATGGAACTAACAGCATAATAACTCAAGGATAAACAACAAGTATCCAGAACTGACCTAATAAACAGGGGTAAACCACAATATCCAGATCAAACATAATAACCAGGGATAGCGTAGGATCTTACTGCTATCTATAACATTCTATGCATAACAAAATGACAATATCAAAATAGATAAGTCAAAGGGTACCCGCCTCCAAATAGGTGAAGTCCGTATCAACGAGACAGAACCACCCGCCAATAACCCAATCCACAACTCAAGGTCCTGTATCAAATACATACTGTTTAGCTACAATAACATGTAATAAATAGTTAAACGAGCTACCTTGGTTAATTAGGCTTAACCCTAGCTTTCCTAATCATTTAATTAATCATAATTAAATGTTAACACCTGATCAAGTTGATTTGATTAGATAGGATTTCCAGTTTAGGGTTTGTCTACATTTAACCCAAGTAGGCATGCTACCATCAGTTTAACTGGATCATTAAACATGCCAAATCCAAATAAACATCATCCTAACCTTAACATTCCAACATCTCCTTACCTGAGCCTGGGCAGTCCTCCACGGCAGGAGCTTCCAAATCACACCGGGAAATGGCACACACCAACTAAACAAATGCCACAGTTTCAATAGTTAATCCAAACAGAAGAAGCTGCTACCACAAACCAAATCACCCTCAAATTCCTAATCCCTCACTAATTACAGATTCGGCTTAAGGGCTAAAACAATTAACTCCTCCCTTACCTCACGGTCGCCAAATCAAGACTCCAAGCTCAGCCACGCGAGGATTAAGGAAGAGAAGACGAATCGGCAAGCTTCAGATCTAAAGTATCGGCAGAGATCTTGGTCCAAATCCTTGTAACCTTACTTCGACGAGCCTTCTAAACACCCCCAAATCCAGAGCCTGCTCAAACAGAGATAGATCACCAGTCTAACTCAGGGAAACCTTGCCAAACGCTGTCCAACCCTAGACCAAGTCGTTCTCGAACAAAAAGGAGAGAACATACCTTAGGAGAAGTCCAATCCGTGACCGATAGTCCGCTACCCACCGCCCACTGCCACTGCCCCACGATCGACCACTAGAGAGCACACAGATCGTCCAGGCTTGAGTGCGGCAAATTGCAGTCGGCAGAAAGGGGCGAGAGAGTCTCACCGGGTCGACCTTAAGCAACGGTTCCGGCTCGGCTCGTCGGCTCCGTGTGGAGAATGGTCACCGGAGAGATGGAAGCCGACGGAGGGATGTCGTCGGCTCTCGATTGAGAGATGCGCGGCTAGGGCACGCGGGCGAGGGAGAAGAGAGGAGTGCGGCGCGTGTAGGGCTTGGCTGCGGGTGCTGTGGTGATCAGGCCGAGTGGATTAGGTCAAGTTATATAAGAGACGTTTTGCAATTTAGTCCACCAGTTTTTAGCCTAATCGCAAGATCACCCTTAAAATTAGTCCCAGAGCCTGGAAAAATTCTAGGAACTTTCCGAAAAAATTTCCGGAGTAGAACAAACATGTCGGATTCAACATCCTCCCCCACTAATAAAAATTTGGTCCCCAAATTTCGTTATTCACTATAGTACCACTATCAAGAAGTATGCTGATATAAATACTGAACAGTAACTAACCACACATACCTCAAGTGAACAGGTGAGGGTAACGAGCTCGGATGACATCCTCAAGCTCCCAGGTAGCCTCCTCATCTGAGTGATGCTGCCATCCGACTCTAACCAACCGGATGGTCTTGTTCCGCAACTGGCGCTCTCTGTAGCCCAAAATCCGGGTCGGAACCTCCTCATACGTAGTATCCGGCTGCAGGGAAACAGATACGTCTGACAGCACATGCGTAGGGTCTGGTACATACCGTCTCAGCATCGATACATGAAATACGTCGTGCACTCCAGACAGGGCAGGTGGTAATGCCAGACGGTAAGCTACTGCTCCAATCCTCTCCAAAATCTGGAAAGGGCCAATGTATCGCGGAGCAAGCTTACCTCGAAGACCGAATCTCTTCACCCCTTTCGTGGGTGAAACACGAAGGAACACATGGTCGCCAATGGAGAACTCCAGAGGTCTCCGTCTCCGATCCGCATAACTCTTCTGTCGATCCTGTGCCTCGGACATCCGTCGTCTAATAGTACGAACCAACTCCGCCTCAAACTGTGCTCTCTGAGGTCCTAGCAACTGAGACTCTCCAACCTCCTCCCAGAGGGTGGGTGTCCGACAAGGCCTACCATACAACGCCTCATACGGTGCCATCTGTATAGCCGCATGATAGCTGTTGTTGTAGGCAAACTCAACCAGGTGTAGATGATCCTCCCAGCTGCCTCCGAAATCCACAACACAAGCTCTCAATAGGTCCTCTAGAGTCTAAATAGTCCGCTCTGACTGCCCGTCGGTCTGTGGATGGAAAGCGGTACTGAATCTCAACTCGGTACCCATGGCCCGCTGTAGACTCTGCCAAAAACGTGATGTGAAGCAAGGGTCTCGGTCTGATATAATACTCATCGGAACACCATGCAGCCGAACAATCTCTCTACAATATAGGTCTGCTAGTTTGTCCAAGGAGTCTGTCCTGCGAATGGCCAAAAAGTGTGCAGATTTGGTTAATCGATCAACGATCACCCAAATCGCATCGTGTCCTCGCTGAGTCCTCGGTAATCCCATCACGAAGTCCATAGTAATGTGTTCCCACTTCCACTCGGGAATGGGAATCCTCTGAAGTAGTCCAGCAGGTCTCTGGTGCTCAGCCTTAACCTGCTGGCAAACTAGACATCTAGCTACAAAATCCGCGATGTCTTTCTTCATGCCGTTCCACCAGTAGGAACGCCTCAGGTCTCGGTACATACGGGTCCCGCCCGGGTGGATAGCAAAACGGGAACGATGAGCCTCCTGCAGTAGCTCCTCTCGGACCGGATGTGACTCGGGTACGCAAAGTCTCCCTCGGAAGTAGAGAGTACCCTCGTCATCTCTGGTGAACTCAGACTGCTGTGCTGAAGCTATCTGGCTGCCAAGGGACTGCAGGTGCTGATCAGTGGCCTGGGCCTCTCGAATCCTCGTCCGGATGGAAGACTGAGCCATCATAGTCACAAGAATACCCTGCTCAGTCCGTCCCTGCTCCTCTAAGCCCAACTCTGAGAAACCCTGAACTAGCTCGGTAACTGATGTCAGGAGGCAGGCCAAAGTCCCTCTGGACTTCCTGCTCAATGCGTCTGCCACGACATTAGCTTTCCCAGGGTGGTAGCTAATGGTGCAATCATAATCCTTAAGGAACTCCATCCACCTCCTCTGTCGGAGGTTGAGCTCCTTCTGCGTAAACAAATATTTGAGACTCTTATGATCAGTGAAGATCTCAAAGGTAATACCGTACAGGTGGTGCCTCCAGATCTTCAGCGCAAAGATAATAGCTGCAAACTCTAAATCATGAACTGGGTAATTCTTCTCATGCTCCTTCAGCTGTCGAGAAGCATAAGACACTACCCGCCCGTGCTGCATCAAAACTGCGCCTAACCCCTGATGAGATGCGTCGGTATACAACACGAATCCGTCCTCTCCTGATGGAAGAACGAGGACGGGTGCCGTCACCAATCGCCGCTTCAGCTCCTGAAAGCTGGTCTCGCAAGCCTCTGTCCAAATGAACTTCACGCCTTTCCTAGTAAGGCGTGTCAGTGGCACAGCAATAGTGGAAAATCCCTCTACAAATCGTCGGTAATATCCGGCCAAACCCAAGAAACTACGAACCTCAGTAACTGACTTCGGCTGCTCCCAGCTGGTAACAGCCTCGATTTTCTGGGGATCTACTGAGATGCCTCTGCTAGATACCACGTGTCCCAGAAAACCTACTGATGACAACCAGAAGGCACATTTGCTGAACTTCGCATATAGACGCTCTCGTCTGAGAGTCTCCAATACGATGCGAAGATGCTGTGCATGCTCCTCCTCAGAATGTGAGTAAACTAAGATGTCATCAATGAATACTATGACGAACTGATCCAGATACTGCAGAAATACGCGGTTCATCAAGTCCATGAATACCGCTGGAGCATTGGTAAGCCCAAATGGCATTACCAAAAACTCATAGTGTCCATATCTGGTGCGGAACGCTGTCTTCTGGACGTCTGACTCTCTGACCCTCAACTGATGATATCCGGATCGCAGATCAATCCTGGAATACACAGATGTGCCCCTGAGCTGATCAAACAAATCCTCAATCCGTGGCAGGGGGTACTTATTCTTGATGGTCACTGCATTCAACTGTCGGTAGTCGATGCACAACCTCAAAGAACCATCTTTCTTCTTCACGAAGAGAACTGGGGAACCCCATGGTGAGACGCTAGGTCTGATGAATCCCCTGTCCAATAACTCCTGGAGTTGGACCTTCAGCTCGTCCAACTCTCTCGGTGCCATGCGGTATGGAGCTTTCGATGCCGGAGAAGTCCCCGGTATCAGCTCAATAGTAAACTCCACTTGCCTCCTGGGAGGCAAACCTGGTAGCTCCTCTGGAAATACGTCCCGATATTCTCGGACCACTGGGACGTCCGAGAGCGGAGGGCTACTGCTGTCGTCGGTGCTAATAAATGACAGTAGGAAACCCTGACATCCGCGAGATAGTAGTCTCTGTGCCTGAAGCACAGAAATAACCGATAAACCCTCATCCCTGATGCCAGTGAAATCCCACGAGGGTTGGTCCGGAGGCCGGAAGGTGACCACCCTCATCTGGCAATCGACTGTGGCATGATACGCTGTAAGGATGTCCATACCAATAATGATATCGAAGTCCACCATCTCCAGAACTAACAAATTAACCGTGAGGGTAATACTACCGAAATCTAGTGGGCAAGCTCTGACCTCCTGTGTAATACTCAAGATCTCCCCTGAGGGTAAGGATACAGATAACCCCTGCAGTCTAGTGGTGGCCAATCTACCAATCCTACTCATGAATATCCGCGATATGAAGGAGTAAGAACTACCTGTATCAACTAATAGCTCAGCAGGAAAGGCATAAAGAGAAATAGTACCGCGGAATACCGATCCGTCGGCTCGCTGGGCCTCCTCCCGCGTGACAGCATAAATCCGTCCAGTCTCAGGCGGGGGTGGTGGTGGTGGCACTGCTGGGTACTGCTGCGAGGGGCCGGCGGGGTACTGCTGCGATGGTAACTGCATCTGAGACTGATGCTGCTGAACTGACCCTCCCACCGGGTACTGAGGCTGCTGCATCACCGTCTGATAAACTGGATAGGTCTGCTGTGGAAGTCCTGCAGCTGAGCTCTGAGATGAGGCTGGGGTATAACTGGTCTCGTGCCCTAGCATACCGTAAGCAGGTGCTGGTGGGGCGGCATACGGCTGGCGGAATGAAGGCTGAGTCCTCCGTCCGCCTCTCTGAGCTCCTGACTGTCCTGAATGTCCAGTCTGGCTAGTGGCTCCCGTCCCTCATGCTGTGCCTTCAAGGCACAGTCCCTGCTCAAATGTCCTGGTAATCTGCAGTAGTAGCAACGGCCTGCTCCAGGCGACAGTTTGCTACTACGTGCTCTCGGGATCCGCAACGGGTACAGTAAGATGGCTGTGCGGTCTTCTTCCTGTCCTGCTGAGAGGACTGGAATGATCCGGTAGAAGAACGTCTCGACTTCTGGGGCCCAGAGGATGCCCCAGAAGTGCCAGAAGCTGCCTGAGTGTGGCGGCCGCGCTTCTGTCCAGTAGTCTGCGGCTGCTGTGGCTGAGCTGAGTCCGTCGTAGCCTGTTTCCCCTTCTTCTTACCCCCAAATAATCTGTGCTGAGTCATCTCAATAACAAGCGCTCGCTCTAAGGCCTCTCGGTAGGAGGTCGGGACAAATCCTGACATCCGAGTCTGAATATATGGCGCTAGGCCCATATGGAACTGAGTCATCCTCTCTAGGTCATCTGCAACCAGGTGTGGGCAATACTCTGATAGACGGGTAAACTCCGCCTCATACTCCAGTACTGATAAGTCTCCTTGCTTGAGAAATATAAAATCCTGTCGTCTAGCCATGCGGAACGATACTGGAAGGTATCTCACCTCAAACGCCTCCCGGAATGTGTCCCAGGTGACAAACTCCTCACCAATAACGGTCTGCTGCGTAGACCACCATGCATATGCCTGATCTCGCAGGTGATAAATGGCCAGCTCAGCCTTCTCCCATTCTGAACACGTCAGATAACGGAAGGTACTCTCAAGTGTCCTGATCCACTCACGGGCCACAGCTGGATCTGGTCCTCCCTGGAATAGAGTGAATCGGCCCTTTACGGACGCCGCCAATATCGGAATCCGAGCTCGATCTCGAATGCCGCCGGTAAGAGCAAGTGCTGCAGGGGGCACGGTGGAACATCCTGGGGCAGGAATCATCGAAGGAGCCGCAGGCATAGCCGGGGTGGACACCCCAGGTGGTACCAGGTACAGTAGGAAATCCCGGGGCAACAAATGCCGGTGGAACTGAAGGGAGCACCGGGGCCTGCACGTAGTCGGAATAGTGGGTACNGATGGCACAGTCTGATAGTATAGACCTGGTGCTGCTGGGGGAACTGTAGAGTACATCGGAGCAAGTATAGGCGTCTCCGATGGTGTAGGGGGAATAACCGGGGCAGATACCACCGCGGTAACTGCAGGCTGCCTCGGAATGGGTGTCTCTGATGGAACTGCCGGGAATATCGGTGCAGATCCTACAGGTACCGAATGGGTCGGCAGTGGTACGGCTGCTGACACAGTAAATACTACCGGAGTAGACACTGGAGGCGGGGCAGTAGGAACTGCTGATAGAAAAGGTGTAGGGGCCCTCTGAGTCGGGGAACCCTGACCTCTCTGGAGGTCCTGCGAAGTCTGACCTCGGCTATCCAACTCTCTCTCTGCTGGCTCTACCGCCGAAGGCTCTAAGGTCTCCTTACGTGGCCGTCCCCGACCACGTCTCAGTACAGGCATATGAGCATCTCGCGTCATACCTGTTACATTATTAACGAGTATTAAAACCCAAAACCAAGAGGCTAACCTTAATTTACTTATTTGCTGCCTGGAGAAGTCCTGTCGCTGCCAAGTCCCCAAATTGTCGTCGCATCGCAACCACAGCTTTAAAAATCCGTGATGTACTCGGATGAATAACATCAAACCCGAGCTCCGACACCTACCAGTACAGTGTCAGATTTAAATTCCGAAAAATCCACGAATCGATGGTATCCCGCATCCTGGGCTTGATACCAAAAATACCAAAAATAAATCGGTATCAGATAAACCCCGAAAATCCCGTAAAACACGTAGGCATCGAAACCTACGCTCTGATACCAAAAATAAATTGTCACGCCCCGAGACCCAAGAGCCGCTGATCCAATATAAAATCGGACAGCACCTCCCCTGTCCGGCGGACAATTTACACAACACACAATATATATAACTGAATCAGCAGTTAAATATTTGCACAACCACGCAGTTTAAAGGGCCACAGGCCTCAGATATAAGCAGAAACCACAGTTATATGATTATATCTATCGAAAAACCAAATCCGGACTCACCTGAGCTGCCAGGGGGCAGGAACAAAGCCAAAACCGAACGAAGTCCAACATAGGACTCAAAAGTACAATACCTTCAAACAGAACGTGCATACATGCTCAAAACATACAGCGGAAACATAGGAATACTACAGGGTCCATAACAAAACAAGGAAAACCAAAAAGGGCTCCTCGGGAGCTGGGGACTGGCGGCTCGGGATCTCCTCGCAGACATCAACCTGAAATAAATATATATGGCAACGGGGTGAGTCCATAGCTCAGCGGATACCCAATAGATATGCATAGAAGGTTATACCAACAATAAGAGTTCAGCTAATACAGTCTCATATCAACAAGAGGGAAAGACTGAAACTGAAAATACTGGGTAGGTACATACCTGAATCCATCCAACCTATACAGAGGGTAAGAAATACCAAAAGAAGACAAATAGGCATATAGTCTCAGATAACAAGTCTCCAGAATATGCGATGTCAAACAAGTGCAGCAAATAATGCACGATGCAAAGTATGCACATGGTGCAATGACATGTGTCACCCCTGACACCAGACAGAATCATCGTACACCTGTCATAGGGACGTCTGAAAAGGTAGGGCTCTGACAACTGTACACCCTGCCATCACTGCTCCTGAGTGACCGGGTGGACAGGATGCTGGCGGAGACCACGCTCCTAACCCCAAGCAATGGGGGAGTCAAGCTCTCATCTCCTCGTGGCTCAGTACGAGAAGGGATCCCTGCTTGCTACCACGCCCGCGCTCACCCTCCAATAGTGGCCGAACGGAGCAATACAGGGCAAATGCACACATCTACGGTATCCACTAACCCATGAGTGGCCGTGTGTGCCCGTCATGTACCGGAAAACGATTAGGCTCAACCACAAGGGAGTCGCTGATCGCCGGCATGCAATAGTGCAAGGATGGTGTATGATAGATACACATACCTCCCTCCCAAGTCATCCGTATACTAAGTCTCAGTCTGAAATCCTATAACAGGAAATACAGGTATCCTACAAGGTATACTGAACTGAAATACAGATCCCTCAAAGTCAAATGCAAGAGATACCCTACGATATCTAAGCATACATGTAGAGATGACAATACTAGAGACTGTATGGAACTAACAGCATAATAACTCAAGGATAAACAACAAGTATCCAGAACTGACCTAATAAACAGGGGTAAACCACAATATCCAGATCAAACATAATAACCAGGGATAGCGTAGGATCTTACTGCTATCTATAACATTCTATGCATAACAAAATGACAATATCAAAATAGATAAGTCAAAGGGTACCCGCCTCCAAGTAGGTGAAGTCCGTATCAAACGAGACAGAACCACCCGCCAATAATCCAACTGCGATCAGTGTCCTGTATTAACGGACAAAGTTTTAGCTATCATAACAATTATTAAATAGCTAAACAAATCCCTAGACCGTATCAGGGTTAGCCTAATTACCGTAATCATTTATTTATCCCAAGTTAAATGATTAGCACAAATTTCCGCGATTGAGTTCCACTTAGCCTTAGTTCACACCTAACCAAGATCTAACCTAACTTGACATTAGAACCAAACCAACATCACAACACCGTAGCCCTCCCTAACCTGACACACGGCTAAGGGAAACACCATCTCAAGATCACCAAGAGTAGAAATTCACAGATTAAGTCAATCCTCCATTAATTTACAACTAATCAGCCATCGAGCAGCCCTGCAAATGAAGTCTTATGATCCAAAGTCGATCAAAGACTTCCAACCCACAATAACAGAGGATTAAAAGCTCACCATGACTCACGCAGAGCACAAAAACACAACCCAAACTCTACTCTTACAAGATGTCAACAGAAAAGGGATAAATTGAACTCCACGATTAAGCTTCTAATCTCACATCAACCCCACTGATCTATTCGATTCAGACCTAGCATTCAACATCAATACAAACATATACCCTTACCTGTGTTGATACGCAGGTAGTCCTCTTTGAAGAACCTAGATCCCTTCCAAGGAATCGCGCCCAATCTCAATAGGGAAAAACTGGTGCAATCCCTAAATCAGAATAAGAACACGGCAATAATCACCTGTGAAGATTACAGACAACAGAGTAGGGATTCACCATATCACAAGCAGGAACTAGTACCTCACCTTAGCTACCAACGGAGCAATCAAAACCGAGGATCGCGCTAACAAGCAACTTGTCGGCTAAGCTTCGGCTCCAATTAGGGCTCGCAAAGGCAAGGGGAAAAGAAGAAACAGAGATCAGGTTGGATTAGCTTCAACTGCGCCCTAGGGTTCGCGCTATGAGGAGGGAAAGAGATCGTCGTCGCAGCCTTCCCCGGCGGCTATGTCACGCGAAGGGAGAAGTAACGGAGGAAGAAGGGGCGGCGCGTCTAGCTGTCTGCGGCTGCGCTCGAGCGGAGAGAAGAGAGGGAGATGATGAAGGAAAAGGGATCGGGACTCGAGTGGCTGCGGCTGTGGAGGAATGACTGCGTCCAATGAGCCCTAATCGGCTCTTAAGGTGGACCTTTTTTACATTTTAGTCCAGCAGGTTACACCCAAATCGCAAGACTATCCCTAGGGTTTAAACCCAATTACATGATGGTCCTTGTAATTATTTGTTTCATAACATTTTGGTCCTTAATTTGCGTCCAAGGACTCAGAAGCCCCGGAACCTATCCGGTAATTCTCCGAAAATTTTCGGAATCTAATCAAAAGTGTCGGATTTTACATGTGACCTATGAAATTATTTTTGAAATAATGTTTACTTGGGTTGGAGAATTTCTAGGACACTTAGGAAATGTCCTTGTAGTCAACAAGGTTTCCCAGGATGGTGTCAGACTGGAAGATAAACCAAGTCAAGTAAAATATTGGATCTTCAAAAGTTCACACATTTTTCAAAATCCACTAGCATATATTTTCAAAAGTACTATCATTTTTTTGGCAAAATTCTGTTAACATTTACTTGAGTTTGAAGAATTTCCAGGAAACTTAGGAAAATGTCCTTGTGGTTAACAAGGTTTCCTAGGATTGTGTCAGATTGGAAAAGAAACCTAGTCAAGTAAAATATTATGTTTCAAAAATTACTTATATTTTTCAAAGTCTCATCTTTTTCAAAAATAGTTAGTACTTGAAAAATATGCATAATATTTATATTTTCCAAAATAGCTTTCTTTCAAAAATTATGCATTTTCCAAAAGTACTTAATTTTTCAAAAATTCAATACATTTTTCAAAGGGACTTATATTTTTCAAAAATTACATAATTTTTCAAAAAGTACTTGCATTTCTTTTGGTCATAATAATTTTCAAGGTACTTGTACTTTTCAAAGCGCACAACATTTTTATGCAATTTTAAAAAAAATGCAATATATCATTCAAAATACAATGCTTTCAAAAATTTGCACTAAGTATTTTCAAAAAGAACCAAAGGTTTTTCATTGTTGGTGCAAGTTTTTTTTTGTCTTTTTGATGTATGACAAAGGGGGAGAGGTGTGCTTAAGTTAGAAAAAATTTCTCCCAAAGATCAAAAATATAGTTTCAAAACTTATATCATTTTTTTTGTTTTTTATCCCAAGGATAGTAAGTTAGCCCCTTGATAAGTACCATTTTTGTTGATTATTTTAATTGTTAAAATCCATGTTTGACCCATGTTTTACTTACTTAATTGTGATTTTACCCTAGGTTTTAGGATTTCCTCTTATTTTGGACTTAATTGCAAATTTACACATTTTTTGGATTATTTGGCCACTAATTTTCTGATATATTTTTGTAGGCATGAAAGGATCCTGGACCTGGAGTGTATTGGGTCAAACTTGAGTCAGAAGTGGAATCGGATCGAATTATCAAGCTTACGATTAATCCGGGCCGTCCGATTTAAGAGCGGCTAGATCTGAGCCATCCAGGACCATCTGAAGCAATCCGAGCTAGGGCTAGGGTTGATCAAGCATCCTAATCAAGATCTGAAGGTTTCATTCCAATCAGAGCTAAATCAACCGTTGGATCAAGCTTGGAGGGCTCTAGATCGTCCATTCAAAGATTAGATTGATCTGGACCATCCGTTGCAAATCTGGAGGATCCGAGCTACCACCAGGCAGATCCTGACCCCAGATCATCATCATAAAAGTTTGGCTCCAATCAGAGCAAGATCAGCCGTTGGATTTCCTCAAATCAATCACAGCCATCCATGCTTAAGTATTTAATTAAATTCACCGCAGCCTTCAGCCTTCGTCGCGTCTTCGCCGCAGTTCTTAGTGTTCTTCCATAGTTCTTCAATTCTTCTCCAATCCGAGGCGCGACCACCTCGATTCCAACCGAAATTCATCATCTGAATCCTTGGAAGGCAGTCTCGATCCAAAATTCATCTCAAACTTCATCCGGACAGATGTTGTTGAGGGTTTCGCATTCTCTGTGGTCAGGGAGCTTGGATCTTAGTTACAATCAAATTCAGATCACCTGAGCCACTTGTAGGGGTTCTCAGGTGAGCTCAGGTCGTCTCCAAATCTTCATCGCAGCTCAACAAGCCGAGATTTAAGGGCTCAGATCGGAATTTTCCCAATTGGAGCAGTTTGAGCAGAATTGATGGATTGAAGTTGTTTTCCACTGATTTGCTGAGCCTAGGGGTTCGAAGCCAGCTCTTGCTTGACGACCAAGAAGATTTTGAGCTAGGGAAGGATTGGGGTTTAGATTTCTTATTGCATTTTTGATTTCTAGCTGTAATCTCATTTCTGCACTTCACGTTCCTGTTTCTGAATTTGTTTTAGCTGTTGTAATCTCGTTTCTGATTAGTTTCTGTTTAATTAGGGTTCAATCCTTCTAGTTAAATAGTTTAGGAACTTGTTTAGTGAACATTTGGTTTCAATTTCGGTTGATTTCCTATTTTAATTGCTGCGTATCAACTTTTCCCCTGTTCTGCGTATCAGATTCATTCAGCTACTCAGTTTTAGTTTTCTAAATTGTTCAATTGTAATTAGATTTCAGTAATTAGTTAGGCAATTTGTATTGAGCCATTGCAATTAGTTTAGTTTATTTCATTGCTAAGTTTCGTTTCTGAAATTATATTAGCTGTTGCGTATCAGGTTGTTGCTGTTTTGCCATTTCATTTCTGATTTTTCTTTCTGCAGTTTCTTTCAATTCAGTTGTGCCAGTTTAGAGATAGCACTTAGTGTGCTAATGCACTTAGATTAGCTCACTTAGCATCGTTTCTGAATCCAACTTTATTTCCTTAACTTTGTTCAGTTTGTTCCGTGCCACTTACAGTTTGTGTATCAACTAATTCCGGCAGCTTCAGTTATCATTTTAGCAGCTTGCTGAAATTAAGCAATAGCTTTCCTTAAGCTTCCTTGAACTCTAGCGTAGTGCATTTGAATTCAGCTTGCATCTGTTGTTATTGCACCTAATTCAGGATCTGAAACTCTGCATTTCTTTCTTGTTTACCTGAGCATAAACTTCTGCATCCAGCTTTATGAAAAACTGCACACAGCTCTGCCCTTATGCATCTCATTTCTGCACTTGGTATGCAGTTCATTGAGCAGTTTGCTGTGGTTGAATATTTTCCATTCATTCTTGCAAGTTATTCACTGATAGCCCAGCCTTCCAGCTGATCCGATCAGTGTCATTCCAGTTGTCAGTGATAGACTTGCTACTTAGAATCAGAATTCTGTTTTGGCACATACCTTTGCAATTGAAACTAGTTGTTTTGCATGTGTTAATTGCTATCACTTTGTTCAACTTATTAGCTAAGCTGTCTTTATTCTCATTAAGTTTTCATTCTTGATTGCAACCCAAAACCCAGATTTAATTTGAAACCCAAAATTCACAAACGACACAAACACAAGCTCGAATCACACAAACTCTCAACTAGCTCCGAGAAAAATACGACCTGTGGCCCCTTTACTACGTTCTCATATTTTGATTGCAAAAAGGGTTTCCAGCATTTTATTCACATCTAAATTCGATAGACTCACAATTTCGTGACAATATTTAATATATCATCTGGGTCTGTCAAATTTTTGGCGCCGTTGCCGGGGAAGCAACTAGTTGATTTGTTTGATTTTTGCTTGTATACTTTTGGACATATCATTGGGTTCTATTTTTGTTGCTTTATCATTTGTATACGGTTGCTGCCATTTTTCTTGTTTGTTTTGTGACAGGGTTGCAAGATCAAAATGTGGTCACCAGAGTTCTGTAAAGAGATAGACGAGGCACTGGAGGAGTTAAAAAATGTGTGTAAGGAGTTGGTAAATCAACGAAAACATAAAGCTCAGTCATCTACTTACCAGAGGTCGATTCAGCCACCTCAGCCACAATTTCAGCCTCTCCAGAAATTCCAGCAGCCAAATCAAGATTTCCAGCAGTCCTATTCTAATTTTCAGCAACCAAACTTTCAGTTTCAGCCACCATTACAACAATTCGAGCAACCACAGCAATTCCAACAATTTCAGCCAGATTTTCAGCCAAGTATACCAAATTTCCAGAATTTTCAGAACGGGCAGCCCCAATTTTCAATTTTTGAGCAACCAAATCAGTTTTGTCAGCCTCAAATTCAACAACTACAACAATTCCAGCCACCACCACAATTCCAACAATTTCAGCAAGAATTTCAGCATTTTAACAAAAATTCCCAGCAGCCTTTTGCAAGTTTTCAGCATGGAAATAATCAATTTCAACCTCAATTCCAGCCATATCAACAAGGGCAGCAAGATTGTCAATCGTTTCAAACATTTCCACCTCAAAACCAATTATTTTTCCAGCCCTCACAGCCCATTAATCAGAATTTCCAGCAACAAAACCAGAATTTTCAGCCCACTCAATTTGAGTTTTCACCACCACAATTTCAACCTCAGATCCAAGATTTTCAGGGCTACAATTTTCAGTCATCTCCACCAACTTGTGAACCAAATTTTCAGCAGTTCAATCAGCCTATGCAACCATTTGATCAACCCCTACAGTCTCCATTTCAGTATGCACAGCCTCCGCCTGGACTTCAGCAGCCTTATGCTACATTTCAAGGCCAACAGGATTTCCACATCAATCAAGGAGGCTTTGAGAATCTTAATGAGAATGAGGCTCAACAACAAAGAATGGAGGAGATGTTTCAACAAGTTGTACAATATCATCAAAAGCAGCAAAGGCTTCAAGACATCGAAAGAGGCGTTGGACAAATTGCTAGTCAAATGAATCAAATGCAAGTTCAAGGATCAAGCCAACCATCTCCTCAGGGTACTCAGGATTTTAAGGGGTATGATCGTGAACTAATGTGGAGGTTACTAGAAGAAGATGAAGTAATCATCGAATATAGGGCACCTACAGCATGCATCCCTCCGGAGATTCCTATTCAAAATTCATTGCCAAATTTTTCAGCTCCATAGGACCATTCTAGACTTTTATTTTCTGATGATAGTATTATTGATGGTCCTAATTTTTCTAATGTTGTTGTTGCAGATATTACAGGAGAAGCATGCATAGGAGATGATTCCACAGGTGTAGGGGACTGCACTAAGCCCCAGGGACCACCACAATTTACTGGTACATTAGAAGATTCAGAACATGAACCAGAAAGTGTAGGGACTTGCATGGTGGAAGCAAGCACCCAAGGATCACCTATTCCAGTTGAGTGTCCACCAGAGAGTGAGGCTGAAGAGGAGCATGTACTTGACCAGGAGGAGGCCATGGATACATCTACTCTTGTAGAACCTCCAGGTATTCTCCAGCACGCTCAGGTAAGTATTTCTCCTCTTTGTTCAGAAAAATGCAGCGAGGTACCTAGTGCTGACTTTATTGATTCTGATGAATTTATTGATATACCTTGTGTAGAAAGTGTTTGTGAAAATCCAATAGAGGTACCAAACATTGATTTCATTGATCATACTGCATTACTTGATACATCTCTTGTAGATATGGATAGCGAAATAATTTTAGAGGCACCTATAATTGATGTAGTTTGTTATGACGAATCTCTTGATACATCTTTTGTGAATATGGATAGTGAAAATTTTTTAGAAGTGCCTGAAATTGATGTTATTTATTTTGATGAATCTCTTGCTATATCATATGCTGAGGTTGAATGTGAAAAACTTATGGAGATATCTGATATTGATTTGATTGGCTGTGACACATTGGAAAATAATTGCGAAATTTCTATTGATGTGCCAGAAATTGATTTCTTTATTTGTGATGAGTATCTGGATGCAAATTTTGTAGGAAATAATTTTGAAAATTTCATTGAGGTACCAGAATTTGATTTAATTGGACATGATGCAGTTTTGGATTCATTTCATGCAGAGACTGAACTTATATCATTTCTTTCTGACCCTGAAGGCTTGAGAGAGGTATTACATTGTTTTGCAGGGTCCAGAAGACTTCAGGAGTGGGTGCTCCAACTGAACAGACTCCAGCCTCCTGGAAGGACTTCTGAAAGGCTTCAAGAAGGAGGAGTTGATTTTACTTTAATTCATAGCACTCCAGTCCTTCAATGGATTCTGAACCTAAATCGTCTGCGGCCACCTGAATGTTTTGTTGCAAAGTTTAAGTGTGGGGGAGTCTTAATTCTCCCAGCCACCCAGACACCTCCACTACCACGATGGAGGCTACTGCTTGATAGGCTCCGTCCACCAGAATAAAGGGGAGATTTTTCTTTCTTGTATTTTCTTTTATTGCATTTTTCATTTTCATGCTTTCTAGAAGTAGAATTTTCTTTTAAATTGAGTCCTTGTCAATAAACGCATGTTAGTTCTCTTAGAAGTTTGTTTCTTACATGAGTGGAAATAAATGTATCCCTCTAGGTTATCTCCATAGCATTTTAGAGTCTTTTGAAAATAAATTAAGTTTGGTTGTCAAAACATAGGGTTTGAGCTAATGGATGAAATCTTGGATGCTTGAGTACTACTTAGTTTTAGATTCTTAATTGAGGACTTGGGATGAATTATTTTTACCTAGTGAGAATTAGCCTTATATTTGTGATACACATATGTTATTGTACTCTAGAACTTGCTTAGGATCTTTCAAAATCATATTTCAATGATTGGATCACATCTATAGAGACTAATCACCCTGTTTACCTTTCCATATCAATTTTGACAAAAATCATGTTCATTCCATTTTTCTTTACTTATTTCTTACTCTTACCTTCACTTTTCTTTGGACTTGTTGTTTGATATGTTACTAATGCTATTTTGCCCGAGACGGACAAAGATTTAAGTGTGGGGGAGTGACTAGTGATTTGGAAGCAATTCTTATCAAGGATGCAATTCATGTCGAAAAAAAAAATTTGCCAAGTTGAAGCCAAAAGGTGCCAAGTGAGTTGAGTTTGGTGTCAAAAATAAGCAAGAAGTATTGGTTAAGGATGGAAACAATTGAGGCATTCAGATTTCCCCATCATTCTTTGAAGATCCAAGTGGAGAGCAATATAAAAAAAAATCTGCATTGAAGAGAAAGAAAAAAAAAACTGTGCCAAAGAAAGAAAATCTGTGAAACTATATTGGGACTGAAGTGATTAGGCTCAAGATGGAATTATGGAGTTAGAATCAGCAACACTTTGTTAAGGGACTGGTTTAAAGCTGTGCAATTTGAAGTCAAGGTGGAAATTGGTGCAAAACAGAAAAAATCTGTGAGGTTAGTAATTGAAGTGCAGCTGGGCTAATGTGAGCTGAAACTGAGTTTATTGCAATGTTTGCTGATATGAACTTAAGCCAAATCATTCGACAGCTATCAGAGATTGTGGAGAGCAATTAAATGGAGAATATAAGCTGAGAATGCAGTAGAAAGGCAGAGAAATCAGATGGGATGTTGGTAAGGCAGTTTTTGTATCAACTTGAGACTTGATTTGATTTTCCGAAGCTGTGAATTGAGGAAATAAGTATACAAATCTATCAGAAATGTTGAGTGTCTCCACTGCTGATCAAAACAGGAAGGAATGTGGCTGCTAGGACTTGTAGATCAAGACAAAAATCAAAATAGTGAAGGGACTTGGTCTCAACTTGCTGAGCAGGAATTCTCCACTGTTAAGTGATATAACTTCTGCAAATGTAGAGATCTTGGAGCATTGAATCTGGAAAAGGTGGAGGAAGTCGACAGCCTACAAATAGGACTGAGGAAAGAGCTGAAACAAATTCAGATATAAAAAAACAGAAAGAAAAAGAATTCAGTTAAGTAAACTTTCAAGTGAGGTATTTAAGCTCTTTACTACCATTGATGCAAATTGTTTTGAGAAATCAGACTGATCTGAAATGACTCTTAATGAAGTTTGATTCCATTGTGACACAACATGACTGTCCAGAAAAAAAAACAGAAAACAGTGGAAAAGAAAAGAGAGAAACAAAGTTGGCACACAAAAGGGAATGTTAGTACCATTGAATTCAGTGGAATTTTTCTCATCCAAATCCAAGCCTTGCATCACTACACTCTGAATCTACTAGAAAGAAAGAAGGAAGAAAAAGAAGAATGAGAAAAGAGAAGCAAAAACGAGTTGGCACACAAAAGGCAATTTGGCACAAGAAGTCAAGGAAAGTTTTCTTCATCCAAATCAAAGGCCTTATTCAAATGTGACTTCACCACACTTTTTATTTCACTAGGGGACTGATAAGAGGGCAAAGCACATTGGAAACATTTTTGAGCAACCAAGTCTCCCACTTTATCCATTTTTCCATTTTCTTGATTTTTATTCCATTTCTTACCATTTTCTATGTTTTTATTTGTTTTTGTAGATGGTGATCCTAATCATGAATAATGGTGGAGATTAGATAATAAGCAAGCCTACGGTAGTGCAAGAAGCATATGTGTTTGAGTGAGCTCCACTTCCATCATCAACTTAGAACTTAAGGAGAGAGCCACCAAAAATTGTCCTTGAAAGGCTAGTGAGTTGAATTCATCTCAATGACTCATGATAGATGAAAAGGCTAAGTTGTTGATTTAAGGACAAGATACTAATCCATAGAGCTTAGATTTTTTAGAATTGACAACCTTAGGTAATTTCTTTTCATTTGCTTCTAATTATGCTTAAGAAAGCCTAAGGGATACTTATTTAGTAGTTTCGCGAGACGCTCAAGGTTAAGTGTGGGGGAGTTGATAAGTACCATTTCTGTTGATTATTTTAATTGTTAAAATCCATGTTTGACCCATGTTTTACTTGCTTAATTGTGATTTTACCCTAGGTTTTAGGATTTCCTCTTATTTTGGACTTAATTACAAATTTACACATTTTTTGGATTATTTGGCCACTAATTTTCTGATATATTTTTGTAGGCATGAAAGGATCCTGGACCTGGAGTGTATTGGGTCAAACTTGAGTCAGAAGTGGAATCGGATCGAATTATCAAGCTTACGATTAATCCGGGCCGTCCGATTCAAGAGCGGCTAGATCTGAGCCATCCGGGACCATCTGAAGCAATCCGAGCTAGGGCTAGGGTTGATCAAGCATCCTGATCAAGATCTGAAGGTTTCATTCCAATCAGAGCTAAATCAACCGTTGGATCAAGCTTGGAGGGCTCTAGATCGTCCATTCAAAGATTAGATTGATCTGGACCATCCATTGCAAATATGGAGGATCCGAGCTACCACGAGGTAGATCCTGACCCCAGATCATCATCATAAAAGTTTGGCTCCAATCAGAGCAAGATCAGCCGTTGGATTTCCTCAAATCAATCACAGTCGTCCATGCTTAAGTATTTAATTAAACTCACCGCAGCCTTCAGCCTTCGTCGCGTCTTCGCCGCAGTTCTTCAGTTCTTAGTGTTCTTCCGTAGTTCTTCAATTCTTCTCCAATCCGAGGCGCGACCACCTCGATTCCAACCGAAATTCATCATCTGAATCCTTGGAAGGCAGTCTCGATCCAAAATTCATCTCAAACTTCATCCGGACAGAGGTTGTTGAGGGTTTCTGATTCTCTGTGGTCCGGGAGCTTGGATCTTAGTTACAATCAAATTCTGATCACCTGAGCCACTTGTAGGGGTTCTCAGGTGAGCTCAGGTCGTCTCTAAATCTTCATCGCAGCTCAACAAGCCGAGATTTAAGGGCTCGGATCGGAATTTTCCCAATTGGAGCAGTTTGAGCAGAATTGATGGATTGAAGTTGTTTTCCACTGATTTGCTGAGCCTAGGGGTTCGAAGCCAGCTCTTGCTTGACGACCAAGAAGATTTTGAGCTAGGGAAGGATTGGGGTTTAGATTTCTTATTGCATTTTTGATTTCTAGCTGTAATCTCATTTCTGCACTTCACGTTCCTATTTCTGAATTTGTTTTAGCTGCTGTAATCTCGTTTCTGATTAGTTTCTGTTTAATTAGGGTTCAATCCTTCTAGTTAAATAGTTTAGGAACTTGTTTAGTGAACATTTGGTTTCAATTTCGGTTGATTTCCTATTTTAATTGCTGCGTATCAACTTTTCCCCTGTTCTGCGTATCAGATTCATTCAGCTACTCAGTTTTAGTTTTCTAAATTGTTCAATTGTAATTAGATTTCAGTAATTAGTTAGGCAATTTGTATTGAGCCATTGCAATTAGTTTAGTTTGTATAGCAAAGTTTCGTTTCTGAAATTCTATTAGTTGTTGCGTATCAGGTTGTTGCTGTTTTGCCATTTCATTTCTGATTTTTCTTTCTGCAGTTTCTTTCAATTCAGTTGTGCCAGTTTAGAGATAGCACTTAGTGTGCTAATGCACTTAGATTAGCTCACTTAGCATCGTTTCTGAATCCAACTTTATTTCCTTAACTTTGTTCAGTTTGTTCCGTGCCACTTACAGTTTGTGTATCAACTAATTCCGGCAGCTTCAGTTATCATTTCAGCAGCTTGCTGAAATTAAGCAATAGCTTTCCTTAAGCTTCCTTGAACTCTAGCGTAGTGCATTTGAATTCAGCTTGCATCTGTTGTTATTGCACCTAATTCAGGATCTGAAACTCTGCATTTCTTTCTTGTTTACCTGAGCATAAACTTCTGCATCCAGCTTTATGAAAAACTGCACACAGCTCTGCCCTTATGCATCTCATTTCTGCACTTGGTGTGCAGTTCATTGAGCAGTTTGCTGTGGTTGAATATTTTCCATTCATTCTTGCAAGTTATTCACTGATAGCCCAGCCTTCCAGCTGATCCGATCAGTGTCATTCCAGTTGTCAGTGATAGACTTGCTACTTAGAATCAGAATTCTGTTTTGGCACATACCTTTGCAATTGAAACTAGTTGTTTTGCATGTGTTAATTGCTATCACTTTGTTCAACTTATTAGCTAAGCTGTCTTTATTCTCATTAAGTTTTCATTCTTGATTGCAACCCAAAACCCATATTTAATTTGAAACCCAAAATTCACAAACGACACAAACACAAGCTCGAATCACACAAACTCTCAACTAGCTCCGAGAAAAATACGACCTGTGGCCCCTTTACTACGTTCTCATATTTTGATTGCAAAAAGGGTTTCCAGCATTTTATTCACATCTAAATTCGATAGACTCACAATTTCGTGACAATATTTAATATATCATCTGGGTCTGTCACCCCTTCAACCAATCTAACTTAAGTTATTGCCAAACATCAAAAAGGGGGAGATTGTTGGTGCAAGTTGCATCAAGAATGTTCTCCTTTAGGTGTTTTAATGTTTGACAATATACTTAAGACAGTGATACATTGAACAGAGAAAGGGGAGCAAAGGAGGAGTAACCTAAGTGGAAGAAAAAGTCCTAGTTAACCTAGGCACTAAGACCTGGTGAGTGAAGCTGGGCACTAAGACCTGCTCGGAAGGTGGGCACTGAGTCCTAATCGAAGATTAGGCACTAAGTCCTGGCAAGGGATGGGCACCGAAGACCTGCTCGGAAGGTGGGCACTAAGTCCTGGTCGGGGACTAGGCAAGAAGACCTGGCCGAGGGTTGGGCACCGAAGACCTGGTTCGGGGAATTGGGCACGAAGACCTGGCCGAGGGTTGGGCACCTAAGTCCGGTTTGTGCACAGAGTCTTGGTCCGAGGGACTGAGCAACTTAGCTGAGCGATCACTAAGGACAGGAGTAGAGACGGGTCAGGGTTTGGGCGTCTCGAGGTCCGGAGGTATCGGAAGCTAAGCAAAAGTCCACCCGAAGGACTGGGTGGCAACCGTCTCCTTAAAGGAGTAGGTGAAAGACGCGTTCTCGGGGGTGGGAACTTGCGCCGGTTTGACCTAGGGTTTCATGGAAATCTGAAGTCCGAACCAAGTCCTCAAGGCTAATATTGTATGTATATGTGCTTTGTGTTTTTGTATCTTGCAGGTACCAAGATTGGAAGACAAAGCAAGCGAAACAGGCTGGAGGCCCTGAAGCAGGGCGCCCCCATCATCCAGGGCGCCCCCAGTGTTGGGGGCACCCAAGCCAAAGTGTAAAAAGGCAGTAAAAGTGTTGAAAGCAGAATAGGTGTCAAGCGGGGCGCCCAGAGCACCCGGGGCGCCCTGGTTGAAACATGTATGTGCAGTTTCGAGTCCAAAATACAGATAAACCCTCATGACGGCACCCGGGAGTTCCGAGGTACCCTGGTCAAAGGTTTTATCAGCTGCGGCGAGGTCGACGCGGGGATAAGGTTTGACCGGGTTTATCGGGGCGCCCCCAGCGTCCAAGGCGCCCGCAGGAGTGCTATAAAAGAGGCTTCGACCCCTCTGCTTCAACAACAACTGCCAAGTGACATTCTGATCACTCTGACCGACGACAACGCGCTAAAGACGAGGCTCTACGACCCGGAGGCTCCAGGAGGAAGTGCGCAGCACTTCGGAGGTCCTGATCGGACGAGCTTCAAACTTGTTCTATTCGGTTTGCTTTAATTATACTGCAATTAGTTTTCTATATTTGTGACTACAATTATTGTACTGTAAGACGAGTTTCTCTGCCTCCGGAAATTCCGGAAAGGAGACCAATAGTGGACTCACGCCGAGTACATAGGCCTTGGATGTACTGACCCTGGGGGGTCGGGAACCAAGTAAATAAACCCTGCGTGTAAACTGTCTTTTGTTTTGTTCGTTCTACTGCTTTTCCGTTGCTACTAACTCTGTGTCCACAACGAACGAAAGTTTTCTACGAAGTTACCGAAAAGATTTTAACGGTCGATATTCACCCCCCCCCCTCTATCGACGGCACCGGTCCTACAATGATAATTATGTTCACCAATCCAAGTATGCTAAAGAGTTAATAAAAAAATTCAAAATGGATAATTCCAAAAGCTTAAGTACCCCTATGGCTACAAATGTCAAAATAGATAATGACCCTGAAGGAAAGCCTGTAGATCTTAAGCTATACCAAAGCATGATTGGTAGCCTACTTTACTTGACCACTAGTAGACCTGATATCTTATTTTCTGTAGGAATGTGTGCTAGGTACCAAACTTGTGCTAAGGAATCCCACTTAGCAGCCCTAAAACGAGTACTAAGGTACATTAAGGGTACCCTAAATGTAGGGATTTGGTATCCTAGGACTTCCACTTTTGAATTATCAGGATAATCTGACTCTAACTATGCTGGGTGCAAATTAGATAGGAAAAGTACAAGTGAAAGTTGCCAACTATTAGGACATAGCCTAGTCAGCTGCTATAGTAGAAAGCAACACTGCGTAACATTATCCACAACAGAAGTAGAATATGTTGCCCTAGGAGAATGTGTAGCACAACTTTTGTGGATGATCCACACTCTTAAGGACTTCCAGCTTGACTTCACCCAAACCCAAGTCTATATTGATAACATTAGTTCAATCAACTTAACTAAAAACCCAATTCAACATTCTCGAATAAAACATATAGAAGTTAAACATCATTTTGTAAGGGATCATGTAGCCAGTGGTGAAATAGTACTTAAACATGTGGACTCAAAATCTAACTTAGCTGATATCTTTACCAAACCCTTACCTGAGTCTGAGTTTAGCTCACTAAGAAGGCGATTAGGGTTGTGTTTAGTAGAATAGGACTGATTTATATTGTTTTCTTAAAAACTTTTCTTATTTTTTCGAAAATTAGCAAATTTATCATTTCATTTATCAAGTTTTTGAAATTTAAAATGATTTTCCGACTTAGTTTTCTTTTAAAAAACTACCCCCTTCAAAACTAGGGCTTTTTCGCAAATGGACTTAGCTTAGGCCCTAACCCTAGAACTGCATGCACCTATAGATCTAGAAGCCAGCATCTCACAAGCACCTTAGGGTACTTTTGAATGATAACCTAGACTGGGTTGAGATGCTTAGGTCTATGCCTTGATTCAAGATACTTTAAGTCAGTGCATCTGCAGTAATTGGGGCAATAAATACAAGTTGAACAGTAATCAGGTTAAGTGTCAAGCTTAGAAAATCTAACTTGATTAGATCACTTAACTTGACTAACTCTAGCGAAAGCTACTGTTTATAAGAGTTAGTAAGTAGTTAACTGGGTTAGACAGGATCTGAACAAGATCGGTTTAAATTGGTTTGGTCCTCTTCTATTGCTTGCTGAAATTTACTAGAGTTGGTTCAATACGGAGTTCCAATTTGTTTAACTAGCTCTAAATTCAAAAATGAATTACAACAGTTTTTTTGATATATGACAAAGGGGTAGAGAAAGAAAAGAGAGAAAATTTTTAATTCTTAAAAATTTTTAAAATTTTTTTTCCTTTTCACAAAAAGCTAAGTGTTTCTAAGTGCTTTAAAATTGTTCTAAGCATCTTCAAAGTACTTCCAAAAATTTTCTTAGTGCACTTATCTTGAAAATATTCCTAAAGAAAATTTTCCTTAGTAAACAAAATTTGTCTGAGCTAAACTCTTTTAAAATATTTTTTTGGAAATGTTTTTTTTTTGCAAATGTTTCTAAGTAAAATTGTCTTAAGCAAAAGTGTATTAAGATTTTCGTTAAAGTATTTTTCAAGCAAATTTTCTAAGTGTAAGAAGCTTGCAAGAAACTTTTTGAAAATTTTCTAAGTGTAAAAAGGACCTTTTCAAAAATTATCTAAGTATAAAAAGATTGCAATTGTCTAAGTGTAAAAAGTTTTTTTGAGTGCAAATACTTTTGCTTTACTACTGAAAAAATACTTTGTCAAGAACTTAAAGCTTTTGCTAAATTTTGAAAAACACTTAGCACTTAGAAAGTTTACAAAACCCGCATGACATTGAAAATTTCAGGGGGAGAATGTACAATTCAGGAGGAGATAAATTTCTATAAGTTAGATTATTATTGTTGTTAGATTGTTATAATATGTTGTTTAACTTAACTTTTTGAACTGTGTTGTCATAAATCAAAAAGGGAGAAATTGTTGGTGACGAAAGCGCCAAAGTCGAACCTATGTTTTGATAATGGCAAAGGGTTCAGAAGTTAAGAGTTGGTTGTGATCTAACAAGCTTATTAAGTGTGCAGGAAAGTCCTAGGTACACTAGGCACTAAGTCCTGGTTCTTTAAATTGCACTAAGTCCTGGCCGCAGGCTGGGCAACTAAGTCCTAACGTAAGGTTGGACAATCAGACCTGGTGAGTGCAGCTGAGCACTAAGACCTGGTGAGTGAAGCTGGGGCACTAAGACCTGGTCGAGAACTGGGCACCAAAGACCTGGTGAGTGAAGCTGGGCAAAAGTCCAACCGGGGGAGCCGGTTGGCAAAAAGGTAAATTCTCCCGAGAGGAGTAGGTGAGGGTGCGTTCCCCGTAGGAGGGAACATTAGGCGTCGGTTCGACCTAGGGTTCCATTTGGGAGACCCAAAGTCAGAACCAAGACAGCTTAGGCTGTAAATAATATCTAAAATATCATATATATTTGCTTCTTGTATTTTGGAGCTAACCCTGGTTGTAGGAAATGAAGGGACGGTGTTTCTGCAGCTCAGGCGCCTCATTGGAAGGAGGCGCCTCATTGGAAGGAGGCGCCTCACTGGGCTAGGCGCCTGTGTGGATATAGGCGCCCCAGTGCAAGGCCAAACCAAGTCATCGAAGCAAACTACCACGAAAGCCTTTGGACCAAGTCAAGCTAGGCGCCTGTGTTAACACAAGCGCCTCAGACAGCTCAGGCGCCTCAATGAAGGGGATAAGCACTGACCAAGCCTGCGGATCAGAGTTCACGCAGGAGAGGCCACATGTCAGGCGCCCCCTTCAACTCAGGCGCCCCACTGACCACTATAAAAGGGGGTTCACCCCCAAGGCTTCGACACAACTTGCAAATCTCACTCTCAACACTTTCGCTCAAGCGCTACACTGCGACACGCTCCGCACTCGCGATTCAAGCACCGACGACGACCCGTTGCTCCGAAATTCCATCCACTTCGGTCGTCGGTAACAGCTTAAATTTCTTAAGTGTCGTAACTTCTTTTTTTTAATTCTATATCTGTACTCCAAATTGTAAACATTCTTCGAATATAGAATTGCCCATCGTAAACGGTCAAGGACCGTGGGCCTGGGAGTAGGAGCCGACCACGACTCCGAACCAAGTAAAACAAACCGTGTTAGCGACTTTCTTTTACTCTTTCCGCTGCATAATTTCTCTTAATTGTCCAAAAATTTTCGATCGATATTCACCCCCCCCCCCCGCTCTATCGATTTACTCCGATCCAACATTACAAGCCAGTGGAAGGGGAGACATTATTCATCTACCTATCCGCAGTTGAGCATGCGGTGGGCTCCGTGCTCATCCGAGAGGAAGGTACTGTGCAGTATCCAGTCTACTTCTTCAGACACCTCCTGACGGGCACAGAGACATGATACACTACAATGGAGAAATTGGCCTATGCTACAGTATTAATGTCCTAGAGGCTCCAGCCATACTTCTTAGCACATCCTGTGGTAGTTCTCACCAATAGCCCGCTCGAACGAGTCCTCACCAATCCGGAAGCTTCAGGAAGGCTAATCAAATGGGCTGCAGAGTTGAGCGAGTATGGGATTGAGTACCAGCCTCGTACTGCCATCAAGGTCCAAGCTCTTTCAGATTTCATGCTCGAAGCTGTTCCTGAGCCAAAAGCCAAAGGAGTTTGGAAGATCTATGTTGATGGGTCGTCCAACAACAAGCACAACGGTGTCGGGGTGTTAATGGTTTCCCCCCGGGGAGATACGCTGCATTTATCTATCTGGCTCTACTTCCAAGCAACCAACAATGAAGCTGAGTATGAGGCAATCCTAGCAGGTTTATAAGCAGCCAAGCACGTGGGAGATGCTCGAGTCATCCTGCATTTAGACTCCCAGCTCATTGCTCAGCAAATAAGGGGTGACTTCAAAATAAAGTGTGAGTGCCTACACAGGTATGTAGCCATATATGAGCAGCTGAGATCCTCTTTCATAGAGGTTATTCTGCAGAAGATCTTCCGGGCGGACAATGTCAAGATAGACGAGCTAGCCAAGTTGGCTAGCTCCATTTCTGCATGGAAGTTAGACGAGTCTAGTAGTATCGAAGGGGCGGTGGCTCAGGTCGAGAAGAAGCTGGTGGCGTTATATTGACTGATTGGAGAGTGTCCTATGTGGAGTTCCTACGTAGTGGGAATATGCCTACTGGTGATAAAGGAGGTCGACTCTTTCGCCACCGGACTTCTAGATTTACGTTGATCAGAGATCAATTATACAAGAGAGTCGTCGCCTGGCCATTACTCAAGTGTGTCAGACCGGAGGAAGGCGATTACATCATGCGAGAAGTCCATGAAGAAATTTGCAGGAGCCACATTGGGGGAAGATCCCTGGCTAAGAAGATCATCCTGGCCGGATACTTTTGGCCAACACTGCAAGCAGATTCCCTCAAGTTTATAGCCGGATGTGAGGCATGTCAAAAGCATCAGCATGTCACTCATCGCCCGAATGAGCTACTTCGAGTCTCCAAAATTTCTTGCCCATTTGATCAGTGGGGAATGCATATTGTAGGTCCCTTTCCAATCGGGCCACAGCAGAAGATGTTCTTGCTAGTCCTGGTGGATTATTTCTCCAAGTGGGTGGAAGCTGAGCCTCTCGTGCACATCACGGAGGCTGCAGTGATGAAAATTCTATGGAGGGACATCGTTTGCAGATATGACATACCTTACAAGCTAGTGTCGGACAATGGCAGACAGTTTGCCAGTCGTAAGCTCAAGGAATGGTGTGAAGGGCTAGGCATTCGCCAAGCCTTCACTTCAATCGCTTACCCCCAGGGTAATGGTCAAGCAGAGGTCGTCAACCAGGAAATCATTAAGGAGCTCAAGATAAAGCTGGATCACGTCGGAGGTAGCTGGGTAGAAGAGCTCCCAAGTATTCTCTGGTCCTATCGCACAACTCCTAGGGAAGGAACAGGACAAAGCCCTTTCAATCTGGTGTATGGTGCGGAGGAAGTAAACCTGGTGGAAGTCGGTGAAGAGCCAACCCGAAGGTAGCATTACAACAAGGAGGAAAATGATCAGGAGCAGTTGATCGACCTTGATCTTGTGTCAGAGGTGCGGGATAAAGTGGCTACCCGGCTAGTAGCATACAGGCAACGCATACAACAAGCATTCAATCGTTGGGTAATCGCTCGAACCTTTCAAGTCGGGGACAAGGTTTGGAAATGACTCAAGCCAGTAGGAGAGCCCGGGAAACTCGAGCTGCAATGGGGTGGACCATACCTCATCATCAAAAAGCTAGTCGGAGGTAGTTACTATCTACAAGGCGACAAAGGCAAGAAGCTTGAAAGGTCGTAGCATGCCAATTAACTCCAACCATATTACACCCGGTGAGATTTGTGAGATACAATATGTACTTGTTTATGTATTCCTGCTGTCTTGCAGTGTCAAGCATGAAATAAACGAGATGTCTCACTATGAAGAGCCAATACAATTGCCTTAAAACCCTACTGTCTCGCGGTGTTGCGGATGCCCGAGGTGAGTAAGCCTAGTCGTGGTGCAGTGGATGCCCGACCAGGAGCTGTTAAAAACCTATGACCTCGCGGTGCTGCGGATGTTGGAGATGAGTATGCCTGGTTGTGGTGTTGCGGATGCTTGACCAGGAGCTGTTAAAACCCTACTACCTAGCAGTGTTGCGAATGCCCGAAGTGAGTAGGTATAGTCGTGGTGCTGCGAATGCCCGACCAGAAGCTATTAAAACCCTACAACCTCACAGTGCTATAGATGCCCAAGGTAAGTAGGCCTGGTCGTGGTGCTGTAGATGCCAGACCCGGAGCTGTTAAAACCCTACTACCTCGCAGTGCTGCGGATGCCCGAGGTGAGTAGGCCTGGTCGTGGTGCTACGGATACCCGACCAGGAGCTGTTAAAACCCTACTACCTCACAGTGTTGCGGATGCCCAAGGGTAGTAGGCCTGGTCGTGGTGTTGCGGATGCTCAACCAGGAGTTGTTAAAACCCTACTACCTCGCGGTGCTGCGGATGCCCGAGGTGAGTAGGCCTTGTTGCGGTGCTGCAGATGCCCGACCAGGAGCTGTTAAAACCCTACAACCAAGCGGTGTTGTAGATGCCCGAGGTGAGCAGGCTAGTCATGGTGCTGCGGATGCCCGACCAAGAGCTGTTATAACCCTACTACCTCATGGTGCTGCGGATGCCCGAGACTAGTAGGCCTGGTCGTGGTGTTGGGGATGCCCGACCAAGAGATGTTAAAACCCTACTACCCCGAGGTGAGTAGGCCTTGTCGTGGTGCTGCGGATGCCCAACCAGGAGCTGTTAAAATGCAACTACCTCGCGTTGCTGCGAAGTGCCTCTATGTATATCCACACAAACACGATCTACGTCTCGGAGAGGAACCACCTTAGTTGTACTAGCAACTTGGGATGGTTCACAAAGCACAAGAACCTCCACTAGGAAGTTATGGACAAGGAGGAAGAAAGAAGATGAAGAGAGATGCACCCTCTAGCCTTTGACAAGGGGGGGGGTGTTTATACTCATTTAATGAATACCAAGGGTCTATTGTTGGGACCGGGTGCATGTTGACATGGATGCGGGTTCGTAATTTTAAAATTAATTACGTGCAGCGGAAGGTTTAGCATAAATAATTTCTCAAATTATTTAACCACACATCTAAGCAAGCAACTTTATCTTGTGTAAACATGATCATATATTTATAATTTTACAGAAACATAAACTAATTTACGTATTACCTCGCATAACTCGAAGGAAGGGACGAGATCCAACCGTAAGCGTCCCTTGGAAGCTCCGCCTCTATTCGCGTCCACGCCAAGTATCTTCGGGATGACTTCGCAAAGCCACGAGTTTCGTGTTCTCGAGAACTACTAGATTCTCCGAGAACGCGACAAGAAAAACCAAGAGAGAAGTAATCACATCGAAAAACTCACTACCAAGGTTGCTCGGAATCACAATTCCGGCGAGAAGCAGGAAGATGACTTGCGCCCAATCCCAAGGTGATAATGGCCGGAGAGGAAGATCGTCCCAACAGAAGAACTTTGTCGAATCGGTGCTTCTCCTTGTGCTCACGACAAGAAGAAGGGAGAAGACCCTTGTGGCCGGCCAAGAGAAAGAAGGGAGGAGAGGGAGAGAGCCCAGGCAAGAATACTTCGATTGATTTCCAAGCCTTACTTGGGTCCTTTATATAATGGTCTCTCAACCGCCAAGTCTCTTTTTTCTTATGGAATAAATTTTTTATGACTTATTCCATCATGCCAAGTTTTATCATTTTTTTAATTCATGATAAAAATCCGACCAAGTCTCTTTTTTTCTTATGGAATAAATTTTCTTATCATGGTAAATCAATCCATGATTGATTTTATAAAATAAAATAAACCAATCCATGGTTCATTTTAATTTCCATGAAAAATAAACCAAACATTGGTTTATTATATAAAAATTTATATCATCCATAATTTTATAAAACAAACCACATAATTGGTTTATTTTATAAATTGAACCAAAACATTGGTTCTCTCCCTTTGTTGTGGCCGGCCAAGAAAAGAGGATGGAGACCCTCTTTGGCCGGCCCATCCAAGCCACGCCCCAATGAATTAAACTTATTTAATTCATCTATTAAGTCTTCAAAAGACTTAGTCATTTTACGCTTCCGATGCGTCTCTGAAAAATTCAGATTCGACTTATCGTTTGGCTTAACCAAACCTAATCTCTCTTGATTGGAAAATCTAATTTTCAACTCGTTTTAAATCCCTCGAATTACTCATAGTGCGTGTAACTAAATAGGCTTTCGATTTATGTTGGTCGTCTATAATTAATCAATTATAGAACGATCATGAGTGGCACCTAGTAGTATATCATGATCCCCAATTAATCGAAAGATCAACGGTTGACCTCAGAAACAATTCTGAAACCCTTCAGCAGCTATAATGAATCGTGCCCCATTCCCTTCACCATCTTATACCCACTTGGTTCAGGACATGGTCTATGTGTGTCAGTCCCCACTAGGCTGACTAAGTCACACCTAGCCCAAGTAACGTTTTCTCGTCCTACGGATTCTAATTACTCTCTTGTATTTAAGAGATTCATACTCTGAACATGTCATGCTCTGGCCAGAGGCTTCGAGTAACAATCCGACGATAGGCCTCGGGTATATATCTCCTCGCAAGGAGTGGTGAATCCTTTGTAGGCTGTTCAAACATCTTCGGGCACTTCGGCTTATACCCAATCATCCTGGGTCCACACCTCCTTGGAGACGCTTGCTTAAGATGTCAAAGTATAAGTCTTCATGACCAAGATGACTTGAACACCGCAAGTCAAAGGAACATCGCACTTAAGCTGCAGTAAGAACTTCACTGACATATCTATATGTAGACTACCATATGAAGTTTTACAGCCAGTCACTCCAATGAACTAGTTCCCTTAACTAGCATTCATATTTATCTCCGGACATCTCAATGTCACCAGCCAGTGAGAATCAGCTGATTAGAGAATAACCCATGCTAGTCTCAACAGAATTGATAGTGTCCGTATTTATCAATTCATCGATTAGGGACAATTTCAATACTTCACAATTGCACATGTAGAGATAATCACTAGTTGTGAATTCATCACAAATTCTCTCATACTGTGAATTATATTGCGGACATTCAGTAAATGAGTTTAAGATCTCAATCAAATACATAAACATGTATACTCAAATAGTGAATATTCATTTATTAAAATAAATGATTACAATCATAAGGCGATTGCCTTAGGACATTTTTCTCATATCACTAACAAACTCCCAGTTGGCCTAATGCCAATCGCTACGGTATCCAATACCACAAGCTCTAACATGACCCTCAAACTTGCTTTGAGGCAAGGCCTTAGTTAAAGGATCCGCTAAATTCCTTTCAGTGGGAATTTTCTTAATTTGTATATCATTCCTACTTATAATCTCTCTGATCAGATGATAGCGACGAAGCACATGTTTGGATCGCTGATGAGACCTTGGTTCCTTCGCTTATACAATAGCTCCATTGTTGTCGCAATAAACCGGTATTGCTTCATCAATGGTTGGAACCACACTAAGTTCTGAGACAAACTTCTTGATCCAGACTGCTTCTTTTGCTGCTTCCGAAGCTGCAATATATTCCGCTTCCGTAGTAGAATCCGCTACGGTGTCTTGCTTGGAACTCTTCCAACTTATTGTACCTCCATTCAAAATAAATACGTATCCAGACTGAGATTTGGAGTCATCCTTATCTGTCTAGACACTGGCATCTGTATACCCACGTATTACCATATCACCTTCTCCATATATTAGGAACACATCCTTAGTTCTTCTCAAGTACTTGAGGATTGTCTTGACAGCCGCCCAATGATCCATTCCTGGATCAGACTGGTATCTGCTTGTGACGCTAAGAGCATACGATACATCGGGCCTAGTACATAACATAGCATACATGATAGATCCTATCGCGGATGCATAAGGAATCTTATTCATGCAAATCCTCTCGTCTTCTGTGCGCGGACACATAGACTTCGAAAGATTGATCCCATGCCTGATGGGAAGGTAACCTTTCTTGGATTCCGACATGCTAAACCTTTCTAGCACTCGGTCTATATATGTAGGCTGCGAAAGACCAAGCAACCGTTTTGATCTATCTCTATAGATTCTAATCCCAAGGATATAGGTTGCTTCTCCCAGGTCTTTCATGGAGAAAGTTTTGGACAACCAAATTTTAACTGACTGTAAGACTGATATATCGTTTCCTATAAGTAATAATTCATCGACATATAACACCAGGAATACGACTGCACTCCCACTAACCTTCTTGTACACACAAGGTTCATTAGGATTTTGTGAGAAATCAAACTCTTTGTTTATCTCATCAAAACGGATGTTCCAGCTCCTGGATGCTTGCTTTAGTCCATATATGGATCGTCGAAGCTTGCATATTTTGGTTTATTGACCGATGTGAAACCTTCAGGTTGTATCATGTATACATCCTCAAGCAGGTTTCCATTAAGGAAAGTTGTTTTCATATCCATTTGCCATATCTCATAATCATAATGAGCTGCTATGGTCAGGAGCATCCGAATGGATTTAAGCATAGCTACTGGCGAATAGGTTTCGTCATAATCAATTCCTTGTTTCTGACGATATCCTTTTGCCACTAATCAAGCCTTAAAGGTAACAACATTACCTTCCATGTTGGTTTTCTTCTTGAAAACCCACTTGCACCCTATGGGCTTAATCCCTTCAGGTGGGTTAACCAAATCCCATACTTGATTTTAGTACATGGAATCCATTTCCGACTTCATGGCTTCAAGCCATTTATCCCTTTCTGAATTTTTCAAAACATCTTCATAACTGATAGGTTCGTCATCATTAATGAGTAACACGTCGTTCGATTCACTTATGAGAAATCCGTATCTCTCTGGAATATTGCGTGTCCTAACAGACCTACGAAGAAGTGGTGTTGTTTTAGGTTCAACTGATAGCTCATCATTATGAGTTATTGGTTGTGGGTCTAGACTAAGTGTCTCTGTAATGTCTATTGGAGTTTCTTGAACTTCTTCAAGTTCAATGCTACTCCCACTGTTTTCTTGTAAAAGAAATTCTTTTTCTAGAAATACAGCATGCCTTGAAACAAACACTTTTTGTTCCAAGGGATGATAGAATTGGTAACCTTTCGTTTCCTTAGGGTATCCAATAAATAGACATTTATCAGACTTAGCATCCAATTTGTCTGATACAGTCCGCTTTACATAAGCAGGACAACCCCATATCTTTAGGTGAGATAAATGAGGCTTCTTACTATTCCACGTCTCATATGGAGTAGTAGAGACTACCTTGGTCGGGACTCTGTTCAGTAAGTAAACAGCTGTCTTAAGCGCATAGCCCCAAAAGGATTTTGGAAGAGTTGCATGATTCATCATAGATCTAACCATGTCCATCAAGGTTCGGTTACACCTCTCAGATACACCATTATGCTGTGGTGTATATGGCGGAGTCCATTGAGACAATATCCCATTGTCCCTAAGATAATCTTGAAACTCTTGACTTAAGTATTCATCACCACCCTGATCGGATCGAAGTATCTTAATACTTTCGCCAAGCTGTTTCTCTACTTCACTTCTGAACTCCTTGAATTTCTTAAAAGCTTCAGATTTGTGTTTCATTAAGAACACATACCGAATCGTGAG
>JAGFNQ010006245.1:291767-465008 GCA_024364735.1 Boesenbergia rotunda | reverse complement strand
CTTAGTTAAAGGATCCGCTAAATTCCTTTCAGTGGGAATTTTCTCAATTTGTATATCATTCCTACTTATAATCTCTCTAATCAGATGATAGCGGCGAAGCACATGTTTGGATCGCTGATGAGACCTTGGTTCCTTTGCTTGTGCAATAGCTCCATTGTTGTCGCAGTAAACCGGTATTGCTTCATCAATGGTTGGAACCACACCAAGTTCTGAGACAAACTTCTTGATCCAGACTGCTTCCTTTGCTGCTTCCGAAGCTGCAATATATTCCGCTTCCGTGGTAGAATCCGCTACGGTGTCTTGCTTGGAACTTTTCCAACTTATGCGCCTCCATTCAAATAAATACGTATCCGACTGAGATTTGGAGTCATCCTTATCTGTCTGGAAACTGGCATCTGTATACCACGTATTACATATCACCTTCTCCATATATTAGGAACACATCCTTAGTTCTTCTTAAGTACATGAGGATTGTCTTGACAGCCGCCCAATGATCCATTCCTAGATCAGACTGGTATCTGCTTGTGACGCTCAGAGCATAGATACATCGGGCCTAGTACATAACATAGCATACATGATAGATCCTATCGCAGATGCATAAGGAATCTTATTCATGCAAATCCTCTCGTCTTCTGTGCGCGGACACATAGACTTTGAAAGGTTGATCCCATGCCTGATGGGAAGGTAACCTTTCTTGGATTCCGACATGCTAAACTTTTCTAGCACTCGGTCTATATATGTAGACTGCGAAAGATCAAGCAACTGTTTTGATCTATCTCTATAGATTCTAATCCCAAGGATATAGGTTGCTTCTCCGAGGCCTTTCATGGAGAAAGTTTTGGACAACCAAATTTTAACTGACTGTAAGACTGATATATCGTTTCCTATAAGTAATATGTCATCGACATATAACACTAGGAATACGACTGCACTCCCACTAACCTTCTTGTAACACAAGGTTCGTCAGGATTTTGTGAGAAATCAAACTCTTTGATTGTCTCATCAAAACGGATGTTCCAGCTCCTGGATGCTTGCTTTAGTCCATATATGGATCGTCGAAGCTTGCATACTTTGGTTTTATTAACCGATGTGAAACCTTCAGGTTGTATCATGTATACATCCTCAAGCAGGTTTCCATTAAGGAAAGCTGTTTTCACATCCATTTGCATATCTCATAATCATAATGAGCTGCTATGGCCAGGAGCATCCGAATGGATTTAAGCATAGCTACTGGCGAATAGGTTTCGTCATAATCAATTCCTTGTTTCTGACGATATCCTTTTGCCACTAATCTAGCCTTAAAGGTAACAACATTACCTTCCATGTCGGTTTTCTTCTTGAAAACCCACTTGCACCCTATGGGCTTAATCCCTTCAGGTGGGTTAACCAAGTCCCATACTTGATTTTGTACATGGAATCCATTTCCGACTTCATGGCTTCAAGCCATTTATCCCTTTCTGAATTTTTCAGAACATCTTCATAACTGATAGGTTCGTCATCGTTAATGAGTAACAGTCGTTCGATTCACTTATGAGAAATTCGTATCTCTCTGGAATATTGCGTGTCCTATCAGACCTACGAAGAAGTGGTGTTGTTTTAGGTTCAACTGATAGCTCATCATTATGAGTTATTGGTTGTGGGTCTAGGCTAGGTGTTTCTGTAATGTCTATTGGAGTTTCTTGAACTTCTTCAAGTTCAATGCTACTCCCACTGTTTTCTTGTAAAAGAAATTTTTTTTCTAGAAATACAGCATGCCTTGAAACAAACATCTTTTGTTCCAAAGGATGATAGAATTGGCAACCTTTCGTTTCCTTAGGGTATCCAATAAATAGACATTTATCAGACTTAGCATCCAATTTGTCTGATACAGTCCGCTTTACATAAGCAGGATAACCTCATATCTTTAGGTGAGATAAATGAGGTTTCTTACTATTCACGTCTCATATGGAGTAGTAGAGACTACCTTGGTCGGGACTCTGTTTAGTAAGTAAACAGCTATCTTAAGCGTATAGCCCCAAAAGGATTTTGGAAGAGTTGCATGATTCATCATAGATCTAACCATGTCCATCAAGGTTCGGTTACGCCTCTCAGATACACCATTATGCTGTGGTGTATATGGAGGAGTCCATTGAGACAATATCCCATTGTCCCTAAGATAATCTTGAAACTCTTGACTTAAGTATTCACCACCCCGATCGGATCGAAGTATCTTAATACTTTTGCCAAGCTGTTTCTCTACTTCACTTCTGAACTCTTTGAATTTCTCAAAAGCTTCAGATTTGTGTTTCATTAAGAACACATACCCGAATCATGAGTGATCATCGATAAAGGTAATGAAGTAGCTATAACCTCCTTGTGCAAGAGTTGACATTGGTCCACATACATCAGTATGTATTAGACCAAGCAATTCTCCCACTGATTTACCTTTTCTGGAAAAGGGTAATTTGATCATCTTGCCTTTTAAGCATGATTCACATGTATCAAATGAACCGGGTTCAAATGATTCCAGAATTCCACATCGGTGTAATTTGGTCATGCGTTTCTTACTTACATGGCCAAGACAACAATGCCACGTATAGAACCTTCATGTATCCACAAGGTTCGTCAGGATTTTGTGAGAAATCAAATTCTTTGATTGTCTCATCAAAACGGATGTTCCAGCTCCTGGATGCTTGCTTTAGTCCATATATGGATCGTCGAAGCATGCATACTTTAGTTTTATTAACCGATGTGAAATCTTCAGCATCATGTATACTTCCTCAAGCAGGTTTCCATTAAGGAAAGCTGTTTTCACATCCATTTGTCATATCTCATAATCATAATGAGCTGCTATGGCCAGGAGTATCCGAATGGATTTGAGCATAGCTACTGGCGAATAGGTTTCGTGATAATCAATTCCTTATTTCTGACGATATCCTTTTGCCACTAATCTAGCCTTAAAGGTAACAACATTACCTTCCATGTCGATTTTCTTCTTGAAAACCCACTTGCACCCTATGGGCTTAATCCCTTCAGGCGGGTTAACCAAGTCCCATACTTGATTTTTGTACATGGAATCCATTTCCGACTTCATGGCTTCAAGCCATTTATCCCTTTCTGAATTTATCAGAACATCTTCATAACTGATAGGTTCGTCATTGTTAACGAGTAACACGTCGTTCGATTCACTTATGAGAAATCCGTATCTCTCTGGAATATTGCGTGTCCTATCAGACCTACGAAGAAGTGGTGTTGTTTTAGGTTCAACTGATAGCTCATCATTATGAGTTATTGGTTGTGGGTCTAGACTAGGTGTCTCTGTAATGTCTATTGGAGTTTCTTGAACTTCTTCAAGTTCAATGCTACTCCCACTGTTTTCTTGTAAAAGAAATTCTTTTTCCAGAAATACAGCATGCCTTGAAACAAACACCTTTTGTTCCAAGGGATGATAGAATTGGTAACCCTTCGTTTCCTTAGGGTATCCAATAAATAGACATTTATCAGACTTAGCATCCAATTTGTCTGATACAGTCCGCTTTACATAAGCAGGACAACCCCATATTTTAAGGTGAGTTAAATGAGGTTTCTTACTATTCCACGTCTCATATGGAGTAGTAGAGACTACCTTGGTCGGGACTCTGTTTAGTAAGTAAACAGCTGTCTTAAGCGCATAGCCCCAAAAGGATTTTGGAAGAGTTGCATGATTCATCATAGATCTAACCATGTCCATCAAGGTTCGGTTACGCCTCTCAGATACACCATTATGCTGTGGTGTATATGGCGGAGTCCATTGAGACAATATCCCATTGTCCCTAAGATAATCTTGAAACTCTTGACTCAAGTATTCACCACCCCGATCGGATCGAAGTATCTTAATACTTTTGCCAAGCTGTTTCTCTACTTCACTTCTGAACTCTTTGAATTTCTCAAAAGCTTCAGATTTGTGTTTCATTAAGAACACATACCCGAATCGTGAGTGATCATCGATAAAGGTAATGAAGTAGCTATAACCTCCTTGTGCAAGAGTTGACATTGGTCCACATACATCAGTATGTATTAGACCAAGCAATTCTCCCACTGGTTTACCTTTTCCGGAAAAGGGTAATTTGGTCATCTTGCCTTTTAAGCATGATTCGCATGTATCAAATGAACCGGGTTCAAATGATTCCAGAATTCCACATCGGTGTAATTTGGTCATGCGTTTCTTACTTACATGGCCAAGACGACAATGCCACGTATAGGAGTCTATTTGATTATCTATTCGAGCACGTTTGTTGCTAACTTCGATATTGAAAACGTCACCGGATAAATCTAACGTGTAGATACCATTGTATAAAGTTCCGGTCCCATAAAGAACACCATTTAAAGTTATGTAACAGCAATTGTTACTAAAAGTTAAATGATAACCCTTTTCATTCAAGCATGAAATAGATACAATGTTCTTTATTAACGAAGGAACAAAATAACAATTATCCAATTCTAAGACAAGTCCAGTAGGGAGCTTTAGCAAATATGTTCCGATGGCAACAGCAGCAATCTTTGCTCCATTTCCAACTCGCAAATTCGCTTCTCCCTTGACGAGTCTTCTTCTATTCCTTAGCCCCTGTATGTCATTACATATATGTGAGCTACACCCAGTATCAAGTACCCAGGTGGACGAGGAAATAGAGTGACATTCAATAACGAAGATACCTGAAGAGGATGGGGCATCGGATGCCTTCTTCTTCAAGGACTCAAGATAAACCTTGCAGTTTCTTCGCCAGTGACTCTCCTTGCCGCAGTGATGGCAAGTGCATTTTCAGTCTTTTTGGCCTTTTTCTTCTTTCCCTTATTCTGTTCTTTGGGCTTCCTCTTAGAGCCTTTCTTTGAGGAACCAACTAACAGTACCGTCTTCTGATCCTGCTTTACAGAAGGCTCTACAGTCTTCAGCAGGTTGAGCAACTCAGGAATGGTAGTCTCCAGCTTATTCATCCGATAGTTCATCACAAATTGTGAGTAACTCTTGGGCAAACAATGTAGAATTAAGTCAACACTTAGTTCGTGATCCATTGCAAATCCGAGTGTGCCTCGCTCAATGCACCACAACATCTTCAACACAAACTGTGAGACAGAAGTGCCTTCCTGCATTTTAGAGGTGAAGAGGAGTCTGGAGACCTCGAACCTTTCGGATCTTGCCTGCTCGTCAAACAGCTCATGAAGATGGAAGATGATGGTATGAGCATCCATATGCTCATGCTGCTTTTGCAGCTCTGGTACCATAGCGGCCAGCATGATGCAACTCGCAAGTTCAGAATCGGCCACATGTTTCTGATAGGCCACTAACTGGTCTAGAGTTGCATCTTCTGGAGGATGGTTGGGAAGTTGTTCCTCAAGGACATAAGCAAGTTTTTCTGCCTTGAGGACTATTCTCAGGTTTCGAAGCCAGTCCATGAAGTTTGGCCCAGTCAGCTTATTGGTGTCCAAAATGGAACGCAAATTCAGAGAAGACATGATCAAGTGATTATCCTAGAAATACAAATTGAGCTTATGTGAGAAGAATGATAAAGAATGCATCAATATATATTAATTAAATCCTATTTATTTTTCGAATTGAATAACCCTTTTATCAATTCGGGAGATCGTAGGAACATCTCCAAATAGGTTGATATCCAACCATAGATAAGAACAACCATGGCTAGAGTCCATCAAGTTATTCTTAGCTATGAAGGTAGGTAATTATACCGATTACATATTATACATATGTAACTATCACATTATGCTATCAACTAATTGAATGTTTGCATAAATCATTGGGTTGTTAACTCATTAACAAGTATGCAACAATATACATAGCACCCAACTGCACCTCTCTTTACATCGACCTTGGCTGTGGCACAACAAATAGATGCTCCAAGCTTAAGGCTGACCCATTAATCAAGAAATAGTTTTAATATGGTTGGAGCTCATTCAACTGTTTAGTCAGGCTTGGATGTGTCCAACAACCAAAACTAAGGATTGACCTCTGACTCCAACTATATTAATCATAAACTAATTCCATGGTTTGAACATGTTGAGGTTCAAGCCGGGCATGGATGTGTCCATCAACCCAAACGAGAAATAAAACTCCGGTTCTAACCATATTAATGGAAGGTGTTGGCCTTAATATTTTGTAAGGGGTTTTGGGTCTCATCCTTTTTCTTTTAAGCACATTCATGACATATAATTATGTCATGTTCTAACGATTTCCTTAATAAAGTATGTATGTGACTTAATTTATCAAGTCTCATTAATTGAATTAGGAACCGGATTTCCTAATTCTAATTTCACACTTTATTCAAGGAATCGTTTTGGGAAACAATTTCCTAAATTGTCATAATCAATTTCGGAAATAATATGTTTAAGACTTTGATTTCTCTAAATCAAATCTTATTAAATTAAGAGACAGATTTCCTTAATTCAACCACATATTATTTTCATGAAAATCTTATTTAAGGAAATAAACTCTATAGGAAACAATTTTTCCTAATTAATTTTGGAGACAACAATATGTAAGAGCATCACCTCATAAATCAAATAAGAAAATTATCGTTTGAGAATCACCTCAAAAATTTCCAAGATTTAATCACATATATTATTTATGGATAATTGATTACAACAAATTATTTACTTTGGGTGGCTCCCCGAGGCACTCCCCAAAGAAAAGAAATATGTTGTAAATCTAATTTGGCCTGCTCCCCGAGGCATAACCAAATTAAACTTGACAATTAAAGAACTTGTTAATAATATAGTTTGGATGGCTCCCCGAGGCCTACCCAAATCAATTTTAACAATTCATATTCAAAATAGGAAATTAAATTATAATAACTAACTTTAATTTGGGTGGCTCCCCGAAGCACTCCCCAAAGTAATGAATTTTGTTAATAATTTAAACACCAATTTGAATTTAATTGTCAATTAATGTTTCCATAAAATGTCTAGACTTTCATGAAAAGAAAGTGCCCAAAATTACGAGCTTTTCATAAATGGAAAGTTTCCAAAATTAAAAGGTTTTCGAAATTATTGTAAGTTTCTGGTACAAAGAAAACTTACGTATTTCCAAAATTGGAAAATTTCCAAAATTAGGAAATTTCCAAAATTGGAAAGTTTTCAAAAATGGAAAGTTTTCACAATTATCATAAAATTTCAGAAACAGAGATATTTCAAAAGTTTGCGAAATTTCATGAGGATTTCCAAACTTTGAAATTCCTAAATCTAAAATTTACCATAATTGGAAAGTTTCCATAATTGAAAATTTTTCCAAAATTGAGATCATGACAAAGTTTTCCGCAAAACAATTATATGATTATGTCGAACACTAACCGGCTCTGATACCACTGTTGGGACCGGGTGGATGCCGACACGGACACGTATTGTAATTGTTACATAATTAAATGCAGCGGAAACAAAAGCATGAATAATTTCCTAAATTATTCTAACACATATCCTAAGCATGCAATGTGTTCACATAATCGTAATATAAAATTTTTGCAGAAAAGGAAATTACTCTACGAATTACCTTGCGTAACTTGGAAGAAGGGCTGAGATCCAACCGTTAGCGTCCCTTGAAAGCTCCGCCTCTATTCGTATCCACGCCGAGTATCGTCGGGATGACTTCGCTAAGCCACGAGTTTCGTGTTCACGAGAACTACTAGATTCTCCGTGAACACGACGAAAACCGAGAGAGTAATCAAATCGAAAGACTCACTACCAAGGTTGGCCGAAGAGGAAGATCGTCGCAAGGAAGAACTTCGTCGCCTTGATGCTTCTCCTTGTGCTCACAGCAAGAAGAAAGAAGGAAGGCCTATGGCCGGCCAAGAGAGAGGGAGAGAAGAAGAGGAGAGAGCCCAAGCAATTCTTGGATAGATCATCTTCCATGGCACCCCTTGGGTCCTTTATATAGGGAGAGGTTTCTTAATTCCCAAGCAAACCTCTCCTTGATTATGGAATAATTTCTCAATCAATCCATAATCAAGGCTCTCATGATCAAGCTTCTTCTTCTTGATTATGGAATAATTTCTCAATCAATCCATAATCAAGGCTCTCTTTCTTTTGGCATGATTATATAAAATTTATAAAACAAACCAACCATTGATTCATTATATAAAATTTAATAAAACAAACCAACCATTGGTTCATTATATAAATTTTATTAAACAAACCAACTCATGGTTCATTATATAAAAATTTATATAAAATTTATATAACCTTTTATAAAATAAACCAACCTTTGGTCTATTTTATAAAACAAACCAAAATAGCCTTATCCTCTTATGGTGGTGGCCGGCCATGACAAGAAGAGAGGAGGCCCCCTTCCTTGGTCGGCCCATCTAACCCCAATTGGATCAAATCCCTTAATGAATTAAACTTATTTAATTCACCCATTAAGTCTTTAAAAGACTTAGCCATTCTATGCTTCCGATGCGTCTGAAATAAATTCAGTTTTGACTATTGTTTGGACTTACCAAACTTAATCTCTCTTGATTGGAAAATCCAATTTTCAACCCGTTTTAAATCACTTGGATTACTCGTAGTGCATGTGACTAAATAGGCTTTCGATTTATGTTGCCGTCTATAATTAATCAATTAATTATAGAACGATCATGAGTGGCACCTAGTAGTACATCATGATCCCCAATTAATCGAAAGATCAACGGTTGACCTCAGAAATAATTCTGAAACCCTTCAGCAGCTATAATGAATCGTGCCCCATTCTCTTCACCATCTTATACCCACTTGGTTCGGGACATGGTCTATGTGTGTCAGTCCCCACTAGGCTGACTACGTCACACCTAGCCCAAGTAACGTTTTCTCGTCCTACGTATTCTAATTACTCTCATGTATTTAAGAGATTCATACTCTGAACATGTCATGCTCTGGCCACAGGCTTCGAGTAACAATCCGACGATAGGACTCGGGTATACATCTCCTCGCAAGGAGTGGTGAATCCTTTGTAGGCTGTTCAAACATCTTCGGGCACTTCGGCTTATACCCAATCATCCTGGGTCCACACCTCCTTGGAGATGCTTGCTTAAGATGTCAAAGTATAAGTCTCCATGACCAAGATGACTTGAACACCGCAAGTCAAAGGAACATCGCACTTAAGCTGCAGTAAGAACTTCACTGACATATCTATATGTAGACTACCATATGAAGTTTTACAGTCAGTCACTCCAATGAACTAGTTCCCTTAACTAGCATTCTGTTTATCTCCGGACATCTCAATGTCACCAGCCAGTGAGAATCAGCTTATTAGAGAATAACTCATGCTAGTCTCAACAGAATTGATAGTGTCCGTATTTATCAATTCATCGACTAGGGACAATTTCAATACTTTATAATTGCACATGTAGAGATAATCACTAGTTGTGAATTCATCACAAATTCTCTCATGCTGTGAATTGTATTGCGGACATTCTGTAAATGAGCTTAAGATCTTAATCAAATAATCATATATACTCAAATAGTGAATATTCATTTATTAAAATAAATGATTACAATCATAAGGCGATTGCCTTAGGATACTTCTCTCATATCACTAATAGGTTTCTCTTCGGCCCTACAAATAATAGCAGTGACTCCGATGTGGAGGATACTATTATTTGAATCTATGTGTTCACCATTACACGATACTAAGGTAATTATCTAGGATTATGTCCCTTCCAATGGGTAAGATCACACGCTCCTAAATAATTTTCTATAACCATATTTAACCTAGTGATCCACGAAACAAGCTCATCCGATATGGAGGAAGACACTCAGAGCCAACATGCAAGTTTGTTCGCATCACATGTCAAATTTATAATGGAGGCCACGGGACTCAAAGATTCCCTCTCCCACTTAGTAATTTAAAATTGAGGAATTTTCAAGCACACACAACATGCATATCAAACAATAAGTAATAAATATTAAAAAAATTAAAATTTCCAACTATTTTGGCTTTTTGTTCTCCAATACGTCTCCCATCGTGTCGCCACCTCGTCTCCACTTCCATACACCATGCTCAAGCCATGAAGGAGGTCCGAGCCGAAATGAAAACTATTTTAACTTTCTTCCATCGATCTTATACTCCACGAAGGAGTGTACAACAAATCTAGATCGAAAGTAAATTAAAATGAGCGGCTAAACAATGTCGTATTTAATTACAAAATTAATACAAATTAGCTTCGTCAACCTCGAGGATTCAAATAAATAATTACAATCATGCACACACAATTCACATGCATTCAACCATTAAGTCATAATAGTCCGATCTTATGCCTACAACCAAAGAGTTAGCCTACGCACATCCTACTATTATCCGGAATAAAATTATATAAGAAAGTGCACGAATGTTATCGAATCCAAAACACACAAAATCGGAAACCTTGGCTCTGATACCAATTGTTGGTTTCGGTCATGTATAGGAATCCTGTCCATGTCCCCGGATTAAAATTTTATTAATTAAAACAAATCCGGATGGAAAGAAATTTCCCAAACGACCGTTTCATCATCGTACTAATCAACTTGAGTGACTGCTTGAACAAACTTGTTGTTCAAGCAATCTAACTCGTCTAGTCGACTAGCCGTGGAATAGACGTTGAATAGATCACTGGTTTTTGTGTTTATCTTTGGATTCCATGTTAATTAACAACAAACAATAAACTAGATGCAAGAAGGAACCATAAACAAGAATTATACCTCTTGTTTACCTCGCAATCTTCTATTGTATGTCCTACCCTCTGCTTGGGCGTCGTATGGGCGATGATCATCCAAGCAACGGAATCACCAAGGCCACCTTCTTCTCCTCATTGACATGCGCCGAAACCCTAATCCTCAAGGGAGTTGCGGCGGCCGCCAAGAGGAAGAACTCCACCTCCTTGCTTGCACCGACCACCCTTGCACTAGGTGAAGGAGCGCCGGCCACCAAGGAGATGATAGGAAGAATGAGAAGGAGAAGATGAAGAAGAAAGAAGAGACTTTCTTCCTCCCACAAAACCTAGCCGCAAGCCTCTCCTCCTCTTCCTTACCACCGGCGCCAAACTCAAGAGCTAAGGTGGCGCCGCCTCCTCTCTCCACCTGCTGCCGTGCACACTAGGGAAGAGGAGAAGAGGAAGAAGAGATGAGTTTCTTCCTTCCCTAACCCTTGCGCCACCTCTCTTGCTTGCCCTTAGCCGTCGGCCACAAGAAAACCTAGGAGAGAGAAAGGAAGGGAGAAAAGAATAGAGAGACTTAGAGTTGTATTGGATGGTATGCCTTGGTCTCATTACTCATGAGGTATATATATAGGCTACAATAGGGACCATGAGGAGGAGTTGGGTCTTGGTTTCCTAATGGATCAAAGCTCGATCCATTAATGATAATCCAATCCACTAAAGGATTATCATTGCACTACCTCACCAACCCCCATAATTAATTATGGGCTCCATCATATTATATGTACAAAATCTACCCGTGTTTAAGATATCGTATGTCCATTAATTAATTAAATTACTAACAATTTAATTAATTAATATCTAACTCCATGAGTAGTACTACTCAACCTTATCACCATGTCAGACCAAGTCCACCTACAGAATTTCCATGATTAACTTTATGAGCTCCTCAGGGGACATCATCATCCTAACGCATTAGGACACGATTTCCTTCTATAATCAACGACACACCATGTAAATAATATTATTTCCCAATTTACCGGGCCTATCGATTTAATAAATAAATCTCACCCATTGGTAAATCAAAGAAATAGATATTAAGTACATGTGTCCGTTATTATATCGGGATTAAGAGTATGTACACCATAATATCTGAGATCTGATTCAATTATATAGTCAGTATAAATTCAATCATCTCTATATCGATTCAATTATATAGTCAGTATAAATTCAATCATCTCTATATCGGTCATGCTCAATACACACAAAGTGTACTAGTATAATTTTATAGTCAAGATAGACCAATACCAAATTACACTACAACTATGCCAATGGTTTATCCAAAACCATCACGGTTGTGAGCCACTACTTATACTCTACAAGGGACTGATAACATGATCCTCTCTATGGTACCACACACCATTTAATCTACAATGTAATGTATCAGATAATATGCACACATATAATAAATATAAAATGCAAACAATGATAATGTGATTCTCGTTCCAAAATGTAGATGTTCATACAAAAACTAGGCTTTTAGTATACATCATAACAGAGAGATAATATGACATTTGATTCAATCCTTGGTAATAGGAGTAGAATTAAAATTATGTTTTGGCAATTAAAAAAATCAGTTTTATAGGTGAAATGAGAGAGAGACCTTACCCAACATGTTTTATAAAACACTTATCCAAAACATTTTCAAAATTTAATTTCAAAATTCATGATAATTTCAAAATTTTAATTTTTGCCATGAAATTTGCCACGAATACGAAATTCGTGGCAATTTTTTGCCATGAATATAGAATTCGTGGAAATTTTTATCGTGAATTTCGTGTTCATAGAAAACATTTGCCACAAATATGAAATTCATGGCAAATTGTGTTGGTGCCGAAAGCACTAGCTAATTAAGCCTATATTTTGATATTGCCAAAGGTTCAATGTTTTTAGTTATTTGTGATCTGACAAGCTGAACTATGTGTGCAGGAAATTCCTAGTTAAGCATAAGCAATGAAGTCTTGGTCGGGTGATTGGGCAAGAAGTCATGTGGATTGGGCAAAGAAGGCCTGGTCAAGGAGACTAGGCAGAAGATGTGACAGATCGAGGACATTGGACAGAAGTTTTAGGGATCGAGGACACTAGGTGTAAAGTTCTTGGGGTCATGGACACATGGTAAAAGACTAGATGCGTCGAGGACCAGACGTCTAGCATGAAGGCCTAGAGGTCAAGATCGGATACTAAGCAAATGTCCAAATATGTCTAGAGGATTAGATGTTTGGCAATAAGTCATCTCTCTTGGGAGGAGTAGGTGAGAATGCATTCCCCATTAAAAGAACACAGTTGGTGTCAGTCTGACCTAGAGTTTCATTGAAAACCTAAAAGTCAAGATTAGATAGTCCAAAGTAAACCGATTTTATTACTACATTATTATACTATGTTTATTATGCTAACTTTGTGATGCAAATATAAGAATTCCGGACTAAGGCTGTCTAGGAACCTGGGACGAGATAAACCTTGAGGAAATGGAGCCTCATTCGATTGGTGACATGTCAGCTTTGAGGTGCCTAGAAGAAAAGAGGCGTGTGTGTTAGTAGGAGCCCTAGAGCCAATTATGTGATGATTGACTAGGGACTTTTTGTATCATATTCTATCATTAATAAAGACAAGTTTGGTTATTATACTTTATATTTATGCTAAATAACTATGTATAATAATGTCCTTGGGTAGTAGGCTCTAATCTACATTATATCGATTGGTTGAATCGATAGTGAGATAATATGAAGAACACTATACTAAATCATTCTTAGTCAAGCATTAATATTCAAGGACAATATTAATGCATGGAGCTAGTATGTAGGTCAATTAATGACTTGAGCTCACAAGTCATGGATATATGATATCAAGTTGATACATGGGTATACATTAGAGAATGTGTACTGAATTGACCCGTCATGGGAAAGTTTCATAGATTGTCATACGAGTGTCATAAACATTCTCATGTGACTATTAGTATCAATAGTCCCTAGACTTGAAGTCACTACGGTTCCCTACATAAGGAGTTATGTGCTTTGGTATCGTCAAACGTTACCCGTAACAGGGTGGACTATAAAGGTGATCACTGGGTATGTAATGAATTATGCAGAGGGATGTGAATGATGTAGATGAGATCTATCCCTCCCATATGACGGGAGTGATATTAGTGGGCCCCTTGCTCGAGTAGGACTACTAAAACGTATGACCATGCTTAAATGAGTCAATATGAGATATTGAGCTCATTTGTTTGAGTGAGTCTACTCGGTCTATGCCTCATTGGTCAATCTAGATATCGAGGATGGAAGGACAAGGTCAAATATTATAATAGTCATAGAGGTTAAGTCGAATCTCGATTTTCTTGTCACTTGGGTAGCAATGATGCATTGCTAGATGTCGCTCATTGCTTATGTGTCTACAGTGGTTTAGACACATTGCCAATGTTACGAGAACCTATTGGGTCACACACTAAGGACACGATGCTTTGGAGATTAATTGATCTTAGTTTGACTAAAATTTGATCCGAATTGGATTAATTAGGTTAGACTCAAGTGAATCCATTTGGATTATGACATTGAGATCTAATTTGAGTTTGACACATTAGATTAGACTCAACTACATTTGCATGAGATATTAATTTATTAAAATGTTTAATAAATTAATAATAGAGGAAGATGAAAAGTTTCTCTTCATTGGATGAAGAGAAGTTGAAGAGCCACATGAGAAAATGCGCTCTAAGTAGGTTTTTATTACCATTAATGGATGGAAGTTAAAGGGACAAAAACTCTTCATATTCATGGGATAAGAATAAAAGAGTTTTTGTTGTCATTTGGATGATGACCTTGTCTCTTCCTTCCCTTCCTTTTCTTGGCCAAAATCCCTCTTCTCCCTCTCCTTCTTGCTTTGTGAATCTCCTCTTGTGGCTAGCACCATAAAGGTGATTCTTCTCTGAAGCTTGAGAGATCATGTTCGTGTGGATACGCATAGAGGCATGAACACTTGAACATGCAAGAGATCCAGCATACCTCGGACAAGCGGGATAAGCGAAGGGCACACGCCAAAGGTATATCTATACGATAGGAATTTATAAATTAACTTTGTATAAGTTTTCTTTCACATGGATCACTCATGGGATCTCTTATTTCCACTGCGATTTTTTAATATTTTTGCCTAGAGATCCCTACAGTGGTATCAGAGCCGCTTGCGAAAGATCATACAAAGTTTAGAAAAACTTTTATATATGATATTGAAGTAGGACATAATTTTGTTATAGATTGTATAATGTATGAGTATTTATTGAGATACACATGTTTGTGTTGATCAAACTAAAAGTCCATAGCATTATAATATGAATATGAAAGTGTGCTATGGTCCGATTGTAGTCAACAAATTTTATAACCTATGGTTTCGGCTCATGAGTATTTTACAATCATAATAAAAATTGATGTCCTAAATCTATTGTGTGTGATTGATCGCATGGTGCATGGTTATGACTTTAACTCCAATATGATTGGATGTATATGTGTGTGTACGCATGTTGTAATGTAATTCATAATATGGTCTACATGTCGTGCCTTATCTCTATTTTTCTAGTTGTAAAATAGATTTAGACTCGAATGTAACTCGAGTTTTCCTAATTTGTAATGTACAAAATGAGGAGTGGAATGTCCATTGAAGAATGAAGTTACAAGAAGGAAGCCAACGACACATGACGACCGAAGGATGCACTTGGAGAAGAAGTTATCCCTAGGTTTACCATCAATTTTCTCATTGGCTTGAGAAGATCATAGTATACGGGTCATAACCATGTCACATTTTACCACTTATATGTTGATATATGCAATTGTTAGTATGAGCCCTAGAGCTAATTATGTGATGATTGACATAATTAATATTCTATTATTAATAAAGACATGCTCGGTTATTATACTTACTTTATTCTTGTGTCAAATAACTAAGTATAATAATGCCCTTGGGTAGTAAGTTCTTATCTGCATCATATCGATTGGTTGATTCGATAGTGAGATAATGTAGAGAACACTACACTAAATCATTCCTAGTCAAGCATTAATATTCAAGGATAATATTAATGCATGGAGACTAGCATGTATGTCAATTGATAACTTGGGCTCACAAGTCATGGATATGTGATATCAAATTGACACATGAGTATACATTAGAGAATGGTACTGAATTGACCCGTCATGAGAAAGTTTCATAGATTGTCATATGAGTGTCATAAACTTTCTCAGGTGACTATTAGTATGAATAGTCCTTAGACCTAAATTCACTACGGCTCCCTACATAAGGAGTTATGTATTTTGGTATCGTCAAACGTCACCCGTAACAGGGTGGACTATAAAGGTGATCACTGGGTATATAATGAATTACGCAGAGGGATGTGAGTGATGTAGATGAGATCTATGCCTCCCACATGACGGAGTGATATCTATGGGCTGCTTGATCGAGTAGGACTACTAAAATGCATGGTCATGCTTAGATTTGTCAATATGAGATATTGAGCTCATTTGTTTGAGTGAGTCTACTCGGGGATCAAGAAACACATAGATTGATCGAGGATGACACGGTCTATGCCTCATTGGTCAATCTAGATATCGAGGATAGAAGGACAAGATCATACATTGTTATAGTCATGGTCACTTCTTTTCCTCCTCATCTTCCAGTTTTGGCCGAAACCCTTTTCTTTTGGGGTTTTGGTGTCTCTGCGAACTACCTTAAGTTGCTGGCACAACTAAGGTAGTTGTTCCCGAAGTTGAGAGATCGTGTCCGTGTGGATACGAATAGAGGCACGGACACTTGAACGTGCAAGAGATCCGGTGCATCTTGGACGAGTGGGATAACCGAAAGGGCACGCTCCAAAGGTATACACTTAGATAGATCTATTAGATAGATGAACTTCGTACGAGTTTTTTCTTTTGCATGGATCGCTCGAGGGATCTTGTTTCCATTGCGTTTTGTTTATATGATGCCGGGAGATCCAAACAGCAATGTGTGTATGTGATGCATGATTAGATAAACATTTATCTTAATTATGTTAACTTGATATGCCTACCAAAGTTTGGTACTTATAAACTACCTCGATCATTTGTTGTTGGGTTTGCCAAAGCAAAGCAACAGATTTTATCTTAGTAGAGTGCGAGAGGACAATTGTGGTGTCCTGCTATCGAACTTTGTGTGAGACTTAACTAAGTCACCTCAATTGGATTGAGAAACTTAGAGGCATATCTCAAAAGTTGGGAATATTGGGTAAGAGAACAATTATATAAAGTCTTGGGTGATTAATGTGGATCTTGACCCCTTTGTTTCCAAGAGTTGCATAAGATGTGATTGGTAAAATATTACCTACCTAATTATACTAAGTCTTGGGCGATTAGTCAAAGCTAACTCAAGATGAGGTATAATATAGATCTTGTCCCATATGAATGAAGTCGTTATTTGGTTTGGAGCTAGTAATGTGGGCAAATTGAGTTTGCCTGCATCCATGACTAGCCCCTACCAAAGCTCTACAATTCAGTAGGAGTGTCATTTAATTAAAGACATAATTAAATGATCTAGATATGATACTAATTTTTGTATATTTTACTATTGTAGATCACCATGTCGTCTAACACGTCAAGTACTCTCTTCGGCGATTCGTCCTAGAGAAGAACAAGCTCATCGGAGCTATTTTCTGAACTGGTACAGAAACTTGAGGATTGTCCTCAAACACGAACGAAACTGTACGCCCTAGTGTTGGGTATGACTCGGCGGGTTTCCTAAGCGAATACCTAGTCATCCTTGAGAGACCTCTCCATGTCCACAGATTAAAAAATTAATCCGAATGGTGACCCGTCTCCCAAACGACTATCTCGTCATCGTATCAACCTATTCGAATTACAACTTAGCTAATCTCAAAGATCGAGCCTTGTAATTCGCCTAACCGATTGACCGCGAAAAAGAAGATGAGAGGATCGCTAATTTTTGTGTTTATTTTCAAGGTCCAATAATTAATTATCAAATATTAATTAAACATAATCAATTATTACATCAGATGAAATGATAAGAAAATCGAAGAAGCCAAGGAAGAGGTTATACCTCTCGTTACCTTACGATCTTCTATCGTATGACCTATCACCTCCATGGACATCGTGTGGGCGACGATCCTCCAAGAAACTAAGCCACCAAACAAAGCCCTTCTTTCTCTTCTTGCTTGAGCCGACCAAAGAAGGAGATGATTGTGCCCTCATCCTTTCCCTTCTCCCAAGCTGTTGTTCGGTTCACAACAATAGGGACAATGAGAAAGACTTAGGGTTTTTCTCTTAGTGGTTCATGGGTTATTTATAGGCTACAATAGGGACCATGAGGAGTTGGGTCTTGGCCTGCTAATGGATCCAACCCGATCCATTAATGATGATTCATTCCACTAAAGGATCTCCATTGAAACTACCTCACCAACCCCCATATTTTCATATGGGCTCTACCTGTTATGAGTACATCCATCTCCCCGTGTTTGAGATATCGAATGTCCGTCGATTAATTTAAATTACTGATAATTTTAATTAATCAACCTCTAACTCCTTGACTAGTACCACTCAACCTTATCATCATGTTGGATCAAATCCACCTGCAGGGATTAACATGATGAACCTTATGAGCTCATCAAGGTGGCATCATCATCCCGACTCACCAGGACACGAATTCCGTCAATAATCAATGACACACCATGTACATAATATTATTTCCCAACTTACCCGGCCTATTGATTTAACAGAATAAATGTCGCCCATTGGTAAATCAAAGAACTAAGATACTAAATACACGTGCCCGTTATTATATCGGGATTTAGAGATTGTACTCCATAATAAACCGAGGTCTGATCCAATTATAAATTCAGTACAAATTGGATCGCCTCTATTTTAGTCCTGCTCAATGCACACAAAGTGCACTAACGTAATTCTATGTCCAAGATAAACCACACATAATTACACTACAACCATCCTGATGGTTTGTCCAACTCCATCTCGGTTGTGAGCCTATAACTTATACTCTACAAAGGACTGATAACACGATCTTCTGTGTGTCACCACACACCATGTTATCTACAATGCAAAGTATCAGACGGTTATGCACATACTAATATAAACATGCATCAGTGTTGTTGTGATTCTCTTTCAAAATGTAGGTGTCCATACAGAAAAGGCAAGGCTTTTAGTATATATCCTAACAATCTCTCACTTATACTCAAAGACTTTGCTGTCCTCACAATGTCATACATCTGATTCTCGTATCCTCCACATGACTAAAGGCTCTCGCTAGCAAGGTCTCAGTGAAAGGATCAGCCAGGTTGTCCTCTGATGCAATCTAGGTGACAACTTTTCCTCTCCTGGGTGGAACTTGCGCTCTATGTGTTTACTCGCCTTATGGACTCGTGGTTCCTTCGAGTTTGCAACTGCACCATTGTTATCACAACAAAATGTGATAGCTCTGAGCAAACCAGGAATCACATCGAAGTCCATCTTGAGGTTCCTGAATCATACAGCTTCCTTTGGCTACCACAGAGGCTGCCACATACTCAGCTTCCATGGTGGAGTCTGCCACGTAGTCGTTGTGCAACACTCATCCAAACTATGGTTCCACCTCCTAAAGTAAACACAAAACCTGAAGAAATACTTATATATGCCTCTATTTGATTGTAATTCTATGATCGTATAACCCATAGGGAGCAATTGGTCTGCCCGGTAAACCAGCATATAATTCTTAGTCCTTCTCAAACACTAATATATGTTTTTACTGCAGTCCAATTTGTTGGTGCAGACAGCACCCAAGTCGAACCTGGCTTTTGATAATGGCAAAGGGTTCAAAAGTTAAGATGTTATGTTTTTCTAACATGTTACTTAAGTATGCAGATTGAAGTCCTAGCGAAGGACTGCTAGGCATCGAAACCCTAAGACCTGGCGAAGGACTGCTGGGCACCTAGCGAAGGGCTGCTAGGTGTAACGCCCGCCTTTTTCCACACCTTACGGTGTGGCGGGAGGCGGCGTTATGCTAACATATATATAGGCATATGAACATCGTATTGCAGCGGAATAATTTAAAACTTTATACATACATGCAACTAACACTTGAGTTAAGTAGACATGTCTTAACCATCATTCCTATACATAATGACATGGTAACTTAGCATGTTAACATCATACGTAACATCATGATATGAACATCACATAAATCATCCATAAGCATCATAAGTAGTAAGTTATTCTTTAGGCATAACTATCATAAGTATAGCATGAAACTTAAGAAGACAATGCAAAACACAAGACATGTAACAAAGTATAAATAGGAGAATTTTTTTTTTTGTTCTTTGCCATGTCACTGCCACACACACACTCTTGCCCCTCCTGCCGCTTCCCTTAATATCCTCTTGCTTGATCTGCGGTATAAGAAAATAAAACTATAAGCACATAGGCTTAGTAAGACCCTTTCCTACTCACCAAACCATACGTCTCATAAAATAAAACATATAACTTACTTATCATAAGTAGTTCTTCATATAAAACCTAAGCATATGAAATACTAACATGGCATGGTTCTTGACATAAAACATAAGCATATGAAACATTTAACATGGCATGGTTCTTAACATAAAGTATAAGCATATGAAATATTTAACATGACATGGTTCTTAATATAAAACATAAGCATATGAAATATTTAACATAGCATTGTTCTTAACATAAAACATAAGCATATGAACATTTAACGTGGCATGGTTCTTAACATAAAACATCAGCATATGAACATTTAACATGGCATGGTTCTTAACGTAAAACATAAGCATATAATATACTTAACATGGATGCATAACATGAATGGATGCATAAGTCAAATGCATATATCCTAAGGATGCTTATTTGAAAATCATACTTATAAATACTTAAACATAATCAACACATCATGGGGGCCCTGGCTTGTACCACATACATACATCATATGTGCGCATCCCTAAGTAAATACGAGGTAGCTAGTCTCAACCTACTAGGGTAAGGACAGCTGCGGTAATCCCAAAAACCGAGGCTTTCATGAGGAGCCCATCCCTGTTGGACAGCTGCGGTAGTCCCAGAACCGGGGACAGCTGCGGTAGTCCCACACCGAGGCTTACATGAGGAGCCCATCCCTTGGACCCTTACTTCGGTCCGATACAAGCCCCTTCATAAAGTAAAATAGCTTCACATGCTTCATCATTTATAGAACATACATAACATATTTAAAGACATAAACATAATAGCATAAAGCATACTTAGCATTTCATCGTTCATAATTCATGCATAACATCATAATGTCTTAAAGGCATAAACATCATCTTCATTCATTGTCTTCTTTCATAAGTCATGACATACATACATAATTATGCCTTGAGACATAAACATCATCTTAGTTCATAAAGCTTGCATGATCATGGTACATAAGGTAAGCATGTATTACATACATGGTACATATCACATAGCATACATAATCATAGTATTTATCATAAAGCATGCATGAGTAGGATTCCTATGAACATGATACATATTACATAGGTTCATGGCCTTTAACATAAAACATGCATAGGTCTTCATAATCATATATCTATCATAGGCATTTAACATAATACATGCACCATTCTATACCAACCATAAGGTCTATTTCACCATACATGTGTTCATGGTATATGGTTTAAAGCATTCATGAATAAAACATGGCACATAACATAAGTATACAAAGTCATGATACATAGCTCATAAAGATAAGGTTTTAGGTACCATATAATTCATACAATATACTTGAACATATATCTACATTATAATAAGTCATAAACACATACACTTGAAACCTTAGATTAACCCAAACCCTAGAACTTGTGCTTGGCCGAAAGTCATAAGTGGGGGTTCCCATGGTTCAAGTAACATGTGAGGTGCCACAAGTAATATATCACCCATACATTATATACAATGCTATAGGAAACCATTAGAATACATGATTGGAGCTAACCCCAAAGTCCTAGCCCTAAACCTTGACTTGGCCGAACCCTAGAAGGGTTTTAAGTCCATGGGGAATTCATTTAATACACAAATAATATCCATTATATCCTAGATAACATAATAAACATGCTTGGAGGGTTAGATCTAATCCTAACCATGAAGATGGGATGGTGGCCGAAACCCTAGAGGGTCTTAGGGTGCTACAAAATTTCTCCAAACCATAATTTATCCTTTATTTATCATAAGAAAACATTAGGGAGCATGAATGAGGGTTTACATCATCCCCACACCTAAATACAAGGCTTGGCCAAAACCCTAGAACCCAACCCTCATGGTTTTCTCACTTAGATCCTAAACAAACACTTAAATCATGATAGACATCAAAGAAAACAATTATACCACAGGTGAGGGAGTCTTACTTTTCTTGATCTTGGTTATAAACCATGAATAGAGGAACAAAAGAAAACATTCTTGACCCTAGAACTCTCCTTAGCCCTTGTAGCCTTGTAGGAAGCCTTGGATCCTCAAGATTAAGGTCTTCTTATGAAGCTTCTCCAAGGGAAAACCCCTTGTGGGTTTCGGCTAGAAGGAGGAAGAAGAGGGAGAGAAAGAGCTTTGGTGGAAGAAGAAAATAAATAACTTAAGTGCTAAGTTGTCTTTTCCCTTCCCCTCTCTTTTATACTAAATGAAGGGGCAAGTGAAGGGGCATGGTGCCTCTTATCTTGATGACTCTTCACTTCCTTTAGCCTCAACTAAAATCCTCTTCCTTTTCCACTAGCACTCCCTTGCTAGGTGAATTGGTTAGTACATGCATGATGAGGCTTTGCCTCTACCTTAGGTCCAAGGTTCAATCCTTGATGCATGCACTTTATTTTTATTTCTTTTTCTTTTATTTTTGATAAAGCCCACATAAGAGCCCACTAAGAGTTATGCTAATTTTCCTAATTGGAGCCCAATTCTATTCATGCTAAAATTCTACCCAATGTTCACTAATAACCATGGTACTAGAAGAACCCATATAAGGCCCATTGTACCTAGCTTTTAATTTATATAAGAGATCTTGCTACGGTTTATGCTAGTATTCATACGTTATTCGAGAATTCGTATAGGCATGATCAATATTTTAAGGAAAAATATTGAGAGGATTTTACGGGTCGTTACAATCCCCCATACCTCGTGAAAGTTCGTCCTCGAACTTAGAATAGCTCTGGGTACTTGCGTCTCATCTCATCCTCACGTTCCCAGGTAGCTTCCTCGAACCTTTAACTTTGCCATAGGACCTTGACTAAGGGTACCTCCTTGTTCCTTAGCTTTTTGATTTCCCGATCCAAGATCTGGATAGGTCGGCTTTCAAAACTTAGGTCTTCCTGAACTTGTACTGTCTGCGGCTCGATCACTTGATCTGTGTTTGGAATACACTTCTTGAGCATCGACACATAGAATACGTTATGGATAGCCGACATCTCTTGAGGCAGCTCTAGCTCATATGCCACCTTGCCGACTCTTTTCAGGATCGGGTATGGTCCCACATAACGCGGACTTAGTTTTCCTTTCTTCCTGAACCTGGTTAGCCCTTTTATAGGGGCCACTTTGAGGAATACCAAATCTCCAACATCGAATTCCAGGGGTCTACGTCGGACATCCGCATAATTCCTCTGCCGGCTCTGAGCAGCTTCTATCCGTTGCCGAATATTCTGTATAGCTCGGGTGGTGTCGTCGATGAGATCCGTCTTGAGCCCCATTTCCTTCTTTTCCCCACTTTCGTACCAACAGATTGGAGACCTACATCTCCTCCCATACAAGGCTTCATAAGGTGTCATTCCGATAGTAGCTTGGTAGCTATTATTGTAAGCGAATTCCGCTAAACATAGATATCGGCACCAACTCCCTTTGAAATACAGGGCACAAGCCCGCAACATGTCCTCCAGTACTTGATTCACTCGTTCAGTTTGCCCGTCAGTCTGAGGGTGAAAAGCGGTACTGAATCGTAGTTTAGTGCCGAGAGACTTCTGGACGCATTCCCAAAAATGTGAGGTAAAACGACCATCTCTATCTGAGATGATAGTCTTGGGAACTCCATGAAGTCTAATTATCTCCTTAGCATATAACTGAGCTAGTTGCTCAATCGGATAAGTCATCTTGATTGCTAGGAAGTGAGCAGACTTCGTCAACCTGTCCACAATTACCTATATTGCATCATATCCGTTTGTAGTCCTGGGAAGTCCTAAAATAAAATCCATAGAGATATCTTCCCATTTCCATTCCGGAATTGGAAGTGGCTGCAGGACTCCTCCGGGTCGCTGGTGTTCTGCCTTCACTCGTTGGTAGGTCAGGCAAGTGCTGACATACTGAGTCACGTCTCTCTTCATACCGGACCACCAGAATTTCTCCTTTAGGTCTTGATACATTTTGGTGGATCCCGGATGCATCGAATAAGGGGTTCCGTGAGCTTCTGCTAATATTTCTCTCCGCAGCTCCGGATCATTAGGGATATATAGACGATCCCTAAGGTATAATACTCCCCCGTCGGCGATAAGAAAACCATCGCCCTTTCCTTCTAGGATCTCCTGCTTGATTCTCTGAAGACTCAGATCACCATTTTGTTTTTCCAATATGTCCTCGAACAGCGTCGATGATATTGTCATGGTAGATAGCCGTCCGGAGATGACCTCGATCCCAAAATTCATAATTTCTCTTTCGAGTGGCCAGGGTAATCTAGATATGGACATCAAGGTGGCACTGGATTCCCGGCTGAGTGCATCGGCCACTTCGTTTGCCTTCCCTGGATGGTAGAAGATCTCGCAGTCGTAGTCCTTCACCAATTCAAGCCATCGGAGTTGTCTCATATTTAAATCTTTCTGAGTGAAGAAATATCGCAGACTCTGGTGGTCTGTATAAATCCTACACTGCGCTCCATATAGATAATGCCTCCATATCTTGAGAGTGAAGACCACAGCGGCCAATTCGAGATCATGAGTGGGGTAGTTCTGTTCATGTTCTTTGAGTTGCCTAGAGGCGTAGGCAATGCCTTACCACCCTGCGTAAGTACAGCTCCAAGTCCCAGTTTGGAGGCGTCGCTATACATGTCGAAGCTCTGGTTACTTTCCGGAAGGGTAAGAATTGGAGCACTTGTAAGTCTCCTTTTTAGCTCCAAGAAACTCCTTTCGCAGTTTTTGCTTCGGATCTACTTTACTTATCTTAACCACTTTACTACAATTTACTTATTCATCAACATTAATCCTCGTTATATATATATATATATATATATATATATATATATATATATATATATATTTTGATTCTACCCTCCATTGCTTTATATTCTATAAAATTTATTTAAAGTCTTCTCACTATAATACTAAATCTCTTTCTCGATGTTCTTACACTTTAAATTTTTGTAGTCTTCTTGCTCTGCTGTTAAACATTTTACCATCATTATGCTTATTATTTATATGGACATCTGAAGTGACTTTACCAATTATACATGTTACTCTGTCCTCTAGCCATGCTTCTCTTCATAAAAGACAAGTAAACCTAATTATAAGTTTTTTTTATTCCTACCCGCATATCAAATTCTAAAGTATTCGATTTCATAAAATAAGGTAAGGTATCATTCATATTTACATATCCTAAAAGTACTTTCTATCATAAGGTATCATTCATACTTGTATATTCTAGAATTATAAGGTATCATCCATACTTGCATATTCTAGCATATTCTAGCATCATAAAAGAAGATAAGGTATGCATAGAGTACTTACTTGGAAGCTGCAGGAAGAAGACTTGATGTGTGTGTAGTGAGATGACAAACTGCTCTGATACCAACCTGTAACGCCCGCCTTTTTTCCACACCTTAAGGTGTGGCAGGAGGCAGCGTTACGCTAACATACATATAGGCATATGAACATCATATTGCAGCGGAATAATTTAAAACTTTATACATACATGCAACTAATACTTGAGTTAAGTAGACATGTCTTAACCATCATTCCTATACATAATGACATGGTAACTTAGCATGTTAACATCATACGTAACATCATGATATGAACATCACATAAATCATCCATAAGCATCATAAGTAGTAAGTTATTCTTTAGACATAACTATCATAAGTATAGCATGAAACTTAAGAAGACAATGCAAAACACAAGACATGTAACAAAGTATAAATAGGAGAATCTTTTTCTTTTTCCTTTGCCATGTCACTGCCACACCACACTCTTGCCCCTCCTGCCGCTTCCCTTAATATCCTCTTGCTTGATCTGCGGTATAAGAAAATAAAACTATAAGCACATAGGCTTAGTAAAACTATATGACCGCTAAAATTTGAATTTACAATGTTACCATTTGAATCCTTGTTGGAAGTCTTTCCCTTGATTTTTGTCGTCTTCCTTTTGCTTGTTTGGTTCCTCGACATCTTGTCGTAGTGACGAGCCCACTGAACCATTTTGTTTTATTGTCGTTAGACTCAGATATTGATTGCAACTTATTCTTCTGTGGTTCTCCTGGAGTTTTACCCTACAATAGAAACTATACCTTCCTCGACCATTGCAATATCAGTTTGTTCATTTAATCTACATTCTGAAAAGAATTCAAAATTGGATACCGATTTTGTCTTGGCAGACTCATCTTCTGATTTTGTTTCGATTTCGACGTCGGGTACCGATTCTGTCTCTGCAACTTGTGCTTGAGCCGAGAGTGCAAAATAGCTTACCTGATCTTCTTCTTCGTCTGAGTTTTCTTGATGTAGAATGATCAGCTTCTGCCAAATTTCTTTAGCACATACGAAAGGTCCGACTAGTCTGAGTTGTTCACTGGTTAGGTCACACTGAAGGATTGCCGTTACTTTAGCATCTGTCTCAATTTTTCTAAGCATAGGTTCATCCAATCTGTCCCATTCGATTGCTAATCCATTTTCTGTGGGGAAGGAGAATCCCGTTTGGATTATCATCCATATGTCCGTATGGGCCTTCAGGTGAGATTCCAATTGGTTTCTCCAAAAACCAAAATTTTCGCCGGAGAATAGTGGTGGACAAGCATTGTTCCACTCTTGATTGGCCATAGAATTTAACTGAAAAAATTTAAAAAAAACTCATCCCAAGACCAAGTCTTGGATTAGTAGTGCGGGAAAAATAGTAATTAGGTAAAATCGAGTGGTGTTGCACCAACCTCAATTAATGAGAAAAATACGAGCGGAAAAAAAATATTAAAATTCAAAAATCCGAAAAATATTGCTCAACTGGTGATTGCACCATGTTTGAGCCACCCACTCTGATACCACTTGTGAGATCGGTTTGAATCGATAGAGAGGGGGGTGAATATTGATCGATAAATTTTCGGAAATACTAAGAGTAATTGCGCAGCGGAAAAGCAAAAACAATCGCTAACACTTTTGTTTTTATTTGGTTCGGAGCCGTAGTCGGCTCCTACTCCAAGGCCCACAGTCCTTTGTTGATGCAGTCTAACCTTGATTGTTGTTTTGGTGTTGACACCGATTTTAGTTTAGATTGATGTTGATGATTATGATTATGGTTAAGTCCTGATCGGAGATTTGGCATGATATGGAAAATCCTAACTTGGAGGGCTAGGTGTTGGAAAATCCTAACCTGGAGGGTTAGGTGTGGAAAATCCTAACTTGGAGGGTTAGGTGAAAAAGGCCTGGCTTGGAGGGTCAGGTCCTAGCTTGGAGAGCTAGGTCTGGAAAAATCCTAATTCGGAAGAGTTGGGTGAAAAGTCCTAGCTTGGAGGGTTAGGTGAAAAATCCTAACTTGGAGGGTTAGGTGAAAATTCCCAACTTGGAGGGTTAGACGAAAAATCCTTAGCTTGGAGGGCTAAGGTGGATGAAATCCTAGCTTGGAAGGCTAAGTTTGAGTCCCTGGATCGGTCTGGTGACCAACCAGGGAAGTTGGCACGCTGCTCCTTCGTGGATCGGTATGGTGACCGATCCAGCATGACTGATCGGTCTGGTGACCGATCAGGGAGCGCACAGTGAGGTTGGGAACCTACTGTGTGGCTCCTGATCGGTCTGGTGACCGATCAGGGAGCAGGCTGTTGCCTCGTTGCTTGGCTCCTGATCGGTCCGGTGATCGATTAGGGAGCAGGCAGCTTCCTCACTGCCTTGCTCCTGATTGGTCTGGTGACCGATCAGGGAGCCCACAGTGAGTTGAGTTCTCCCGCTGATCAGTTCGTGAACAGTCCGGTGACCGATCAAAGACTTAGGATTTGATTTCCGCGGTTACTGTTCACTCAGACGTGGACCGATCAGGCTTGAGCCTGATCGGACAGTGTCTGTCCTGATCGGTCTGGTGACCGATCAGGCTTCACTCTAATCGGTCTGGTGACCGATCAGGCTTGTGTCGCCGCGAGAGCTGGGAGTCCCAGCAAAGCGGTGGATCGGTCTGGTGACCGACCCACGAGCCCTGGATCGGTCCGTGACCGATCACTTTAATTCAAATTGCACTGTCAGACGCTCTGATCGCGTCTGACCGTATCCGATTCTCTGCATTTGATTCCTGATACTTGATTTTCTGAGTGATATGAAGTTTAATGCTCTGATTAAGCTGCAGGTGACAGGGAATGATTCAAACACTCAAGGAGAGTCAATGGAGGCCTTTTCTTGGAGCAGGTTTGTCTGTTTTTCCATCTCAGGTTGCAACGGGCACTGGCGCTGGCTGGAGCTGCTGACTGGGGCTGGTCTGAGGAACCTCAGGGAGTCCAGAAGAGCTCAGTGGTGGCTGGTGGTTGCAGGTGAGCAGCTGGAGGCTGCAGTGAGATGTTGTCACCTGGCGTTCAAGAGGGAAACAAAAGGAGCGGTGTGGAGTAGAGCAAGAAGGAGTTGGTTGTTGTTGCCTTGGTTTTGAGCTGCGATTTCTTGCTGCGTGCTTGTGCTCCTAGCTGATCATCCTCTCTTGAGAAAGCTACTGTGATCCTTGAAGCAACCATCCCTTGCTTGAGCACTTGGAGAAAAGAACAAGAAGCTTTGAGTCCAACAGCGAGAAGACACGAAGAAAGAGTTCTTGCGTGAGATCGTCGCTGGGTGGAGCTTGGAAGAAGCTTGCTGTGTTCTTGTCTTTGCTAAGTGCTAAGTAAGATCTTTCTTGTGTTTCATTGTGCTTAATACTATATCTTTGATTGAAACGCTGTGGAGAGGTTATTCCACCGAGAAGGAGGTTGCTTTCTATCCGGTGTTCACCGGGGCTTGATCTGCCGACGATCAAGGGATCGCCCACCTTAAGGGCACGCCAAGGAGTAGGGGCAAGTTATCCCCGAACCTTGTAAATCCTCTTGTTAGCGTTCTTGTGTTTGCTCATAGTTTAGGGTTTAGATTTCTGCATATACTTTGTTTTATTGTGCTTCCGTTGTGTTACTAACGATTGAAGTGCAGAAATTCGATAAGTGTCAAAGTCCAAGTATTTGGCTATATTCACCCCCCCCTCTCTAGCCATCCGAGTTCCAACAAGTGGTATCAGAGCATGGGGCTCTGTTTTTGCGGATTAACAACCGAGAGCTATCATCCATGGCGTTGAGAGAAGGTTTTTCCACCACCCGACCTCCCTTCTTCGATGGCGCAGATTTTCAATACTGGAGATCGAAGATGGAGTATTACTTGAAGATGGACATCAATACTTGGTTCGCGGTGAAAGAGGGTTTCACCCCTCCAAAGGATGATGAAGACAAGGAACTTGAATCGTGGCGGTGGACGGCCGAACAAACTCGAAAGAGTGAAGCCGACGCGAAGGCGGTAGTCACTCTACAATGCGGCATGAACAAAGACCAACTCATCAAGGTTGGTCCTTTCACAAGTGCAAAAGACTTGTGGAACAAACTCATCGAACTACACGAGGGCACACGAGATTCAAGAATCGCCATGAGGGACTTGTTCCTCAATCAACTTCAAAATCTCTCCATGAAGGAGAATGAAACCATAAGTGAGTTACATAGCCGGTTCAAGGAAGTCCTCATCGGGCTTCATTCTTTGATGAAAAGGTCGAGAATCGCAACCTTGTGAGGTATGTGCTAAAAGCATTTCCAAGGAATGCTTTGTGGTCATCCATGGTGGATGCCTACAAAGTCTCCAAGGATGTATCAATTGTTAAGTTAGATGATTTGTTTTGTGAAATGGAATTGCATGAAATGGCTAACAAAGGCCCCAAGGAGAAGGGGATTGCCTTAGTTGCAGGGGAACGATCTAACAAGAAGAAAAAGGAGAAGAAGAAGGTCTCCTCATCCTCTTCCGAATCCGAGTCCGATTCCGAGGAAGATGGCAGTGGATCTTCTTCCTCCGAGATGGCAAATTTTGTTAGAAGAATGATGAGAAGGGGTCGACGCTTCAAGGGTAAAGGTAACCCTAGTGAAGCTAAAGTTGATAAGACTAACGTATCTTGTTTTGAGTGTGGTAGGAAAGGGCACTTCAAGAGTGAATGCCCAAAGCTAAAGAAGAAGGAGGAGAAATCCAAAAAGAAAGAGGAAAAATCAAAGAAGAAGAAGAAGGCCTTGAAGGTCACTTGGGATGAATCCTCCTCAAGTTCATTCGATGAAGAAAACGAGGAGAAGAGTACACGGCACGTGGCACTCATGGCTCTTGGAGAAGAAAGCAGTGATGAATCCTCCAACTCCTCAAACGCGGGTTGATCATCTTCGGATGATGAAGAGGTAACCTCTCCCGAACTTGAAAAATGTTATAGAGCTATTGCATGTTTAACCAATATGTTGAAGAAGTTAAAGAATAAGGTTAAAGCATTGCAATTAGAAATTGACCAATTGAAATCATCTAGGATGATAACATTGATGATTTGCATGTTGAAATGTTAGAGGATGAATTAAATCATTGAAACTTGAGGTTGAAAATTTGAAATCCTCTAGGGTTGAGGATGTAGATGATTTGCATGATGAATTGCTAGAAGAAAAAAATAAATCATTAAAGAGTGAAGTTGAGAAACTCAAGAATATTCTTGAGAAGTTCTCTACAAGCTCAAAAACCCTAGACATGATTTTGATTGCCCAAAGGGCAGTCTACAATAGGACCGGTATTGGTTACCGACCCAAAGAACCTTCATTTGTGTCTCTTATGTCTAGGACTGATATGAGACAATCTAAGACACCTAGGGTTCAAAAGAAAGTTGTCAAGGCATGCGTGCTAAGACTTGTTTAGTAGTGCTTTAGGTCCCAAGGTTTGGGTACCTAAAACTTCTATTTTTCGAATTGTGTAGGTTATGATTGAGGAGGAGCATCTATCAACTTGGTTCGTTGATAGTGGGTGCTCCAAACACATGACCGGGGATAGATCATTGTTTACCACACTTCAAAAGAAAAGTAGAGGTAATGTTTCATTCGGTAACAATGGTAGTCTTAAGGTCATAGGAATAGGAGACATTCAAATATCCGAATGTCTTAGAATTTCAAATGTCCTTCTAGTCAAGGGGATGACATTTAATCTCCTAATCAGTCAATTGTGTGACACGGGTTACACAATTGATTTTCAACCAAGTCAATGTCTAGTTAGACAACATGACACCTTGGACACGGTACTAGTAGGAACAAGAGTAGACAATATTTATCAAGTTTCATTTAAAAGTGCTACTAATGCTTTTGCTAAGTGTCTTATGTCAAAAGAAAAAGAGTCCACCCTTTGGCACCAGAGGCTAGCACATGTTATTTTGAAGAACATCCGGAAGTTGGCCAACAAGGGATTAGTTCGCGGCTTACCAAGCATCAAGTATGAAAAGGACAAACTTTGTGATGCATGTCAAATGGGTAAGCAAACAAAATCTGCACATAAAGGTAAAAACACTGTAAGTACATCTACCGCTTTAGATTACTCCACATGGATCTATTTGATTGTAGTACTATCATATCATTGAATGGAAGTAGATATTGCTTTGTTATCATTGATGACTTTACTAGATATACATGGACTTATTTTCTTAAATATAAGGACCAAACCTTAGATATTTTTATTTCTTTTTGTAGAAGAGTTGAAAATGAAAAATCATCAACAATTAAGACAATTAGAAGTGATCATGGAGGTGAATTTCAAAACCAACGGTTTTTAGAATTTTGTCAAGATAGAGGGTATAGACATGAGTTCTCCACTCCTAGAACACCACAACAAAATGGTGTTGTAGAGAGGAAGAACCGTGTTTTACAAGAGGTTGCACGAAGCATGCTTAATGAGTACTCACTACCGAGTTACTTATGGGCCGAAGCTGTAAATACAGCTTGCTATGTGCAAAATCGAGTCCTCATCCATAGGTTTTTAGGAAAGACTCCCCATGAACTTTGGTTTGGGAAACCACCTACGGTTAAACACCTTAGGGTGTTTGGTTGTAAGGTGTTTATCCAAAACACCAAGGATCACCTTGGGAAGTTCACGGCAAAGGCTGATGAAGGGATACTAGTCAGGTATTCCCTGGTTAGCAAAGCCTATCGAGTCTACAACAAGAAATCTAGAGTGGTTGAAGAGTCTTCTGACGTTGTCTTTGAAGAAATTCCAAAAGTCAATGGTCAACCAGAAGATGAAGTCCAATTCGAACTTAGGAGACTAAGTTTGACTGAGAGTCCAAATGTTGTTGATGGTGATGAATCCGATAACGGTGAGCCTAGACAAACCATAGATCAGCCGGATCCTGAGGCTGAGCTTGTGTCTAGTGAACCCATTCAAGAAGCACCACCAACACCCAGGTAAACTAGATTAGCCTCTAGTCATCCCCAAGACCAAATTGTTGGAGACATCCATCATGGGGTTAGAACTAGATCATTCTTTAGGAATGAGGCTAATGAAGTTGCCTTAATTTCCGAAATTGAACCTAGAAAAATTGATGAAGCATTAAATGATCCCGATTGGTTCATTGCAATACAAGATGAACTAGGTCAATTCGAAAGGAGTCAAGTTTGTGATTTAGTCCCTAGACCTAAGAAACCACCATCATTGGAACCAAATGGGTCTTCAAAAACAAATTGAACCATAAGGGAGAAATCATTAGAAACAAGGCACGCTTAGTAGCCAAGGGCTATAGTCAAGTTGAAGGCCTTGATTATGATGAGACCTATGCTCCCGTGGCACGATTAGAATCCATTCGATTGATGCTAGCATTTGCAGCACATCGAGGTTTCAAGTTATATCAAATGAATGTCAAATCGGCCTTTCTAAATGGTTTAATAAGAAAAGAGGTCTATGTCGAGCAACCTCCGGGGTTTGAGAGTACCGAATTTCTAAACCACGTGTTTAAGCTCAAAAAGGCACTTTATGGTCTTAAACAAGCACCCCGAGCTTGATACGAGCGGTTGTCGACGTTTTTAATTGAAAAAGGCTTTGTAAGAGGCCAAATAGACCCTACACTATTTCTACGTAGAGATGGTGACAATATTTTTGTAGCCCAAGTATATGTCGATGACATAATTTGTGGCTCAAATAACAAGGGCTATTTAAATAAGTTCATTGGACACATGGAAAACGAATTTGAAATGAGTCTAATGGGAGAGTTGACTTTCTTCTTTGGACTTGAAATCAAGCAAACCCGAGATGGGATCCATGTGCACCAATCGAAGTATACTCAAGAAATGCTCCGTAAATTCAATATGAGTGATTCGAAAGAGGTGACCACTCCCATGGCTACGAACACAAGACTAGACAATGATGAGAGTAGTAAACCCGTTAATTTGACTCAATATCGGAGCATGATAGGTAGTTTGCTATACCTCACAGACAGTTGACCTGATATTCTTTTCGCTGTGGGTATGTGCGCTAGGTATCAAGTTTGTGTCAAGGAATCTCATTTAATCGCTGTTAAAAGAATTTTGAGATATCTTAAAGGCACAATTGGAGTCGATCTTTGGTACCCCCGTACCGAATCTTTTGATTTAATTGGCTATACCGATTCCGACTACGCTGGATGTAAGTTGGATCGGAAAAGCATGAGTGGGAGTTGCCAATTTCTAGGATCATCTTTAGTTAGTTGGTCAAATCGGAAGCAACATTGTGTTGCTCTCTCCACGACCGAGGCAGAATATATTGCTATGGGAGAGAGTGTATCGCAATTGTTGTGGATGATTCATACTTTAGAGGACTATAGATTGAGTTACAAAAGTGTGCAAGTGTTGTGTGACAACATTAGCACAATCAACCTAACCAAGAATCCAGTCCATCATTCTAGGACCAAACATATTAAAGTGCGTCACCACTTCATTAGGGATCATGTAGCTAGGGGAGATATTATACTCTCACATGTAGAGTCCAAGTCAAACCTCGCCGACATTTTCACTAAACCACTCCCTGAAAATGAGTTTAGCTTCTTAACAAGGGAGTTGGGAATGTGTCGCGCTTTATAGTTTTCAAAATGCATTCAAAACCCTTCATGATTATTTCTAATTGGTGGGATACAATTGGGTAACTTGGGAACATCTCACACAAACTATAAGGCTTACCATCACACATCTTCAATGGCACCTAAGTAAGCATTTTTGGTTAATTTCTTTTTGAATCAGTTCATGGATTGTGTATTTGGGGCTAACCATGTTTTGGTATTGTGCCGTGACCTCCTGTTTTGCCGTGACCATCTTTGTCATGTCCTACCTTTGATCAATTTTACCTTATGCTTACTTGATTATTTCTCCTGTGATTGAATCTTGTGTCTTTGATTAAACGATCTTCATATGATTATGTCTTACCTTGTGTTCTTTTGATTATTGTGTCGTGATCAAATCTTGGGTCTATGATTAAACCTGTGTTTATATGATTTATTCAATCTTGTCCAATTGACTTAACCCATGTTCATGTGATCAATTCAACCTTGTTTTATGCCATTTCCATCCTTAGAAGGTCATCTAAGGGAAAGAAACCAGTGGAGGAAAGCTCAAAGGGCAAAGGCCCTTCATCATTTACACCTCCTTCGAGACCTCCTCCACCTCCACACACTAGATTTCAAAACATTCATTATGCTCTAAACATCCAATGGCATAACTTCAAACTCATGCCTTGTCGGACTGTTGACCAAACTTCATCTACAAACATTGTCCGACAGTACGACAAATCATAGAACACTATGAACTTCAATCCATTCTTTTTCTCGAAAGACCAATCAACTTTGATTTGGTCTCTGAATTCTATAATAACATGGTCAGTGGTGAGGGCACGGGGTGGAGGACCCGTGTCGCCAGTGTCAATCTTGATTTTACTCTATCAGCCTTCACTGCATTTCTTGGTTGCTGTCGTTCCGAGAACAACTTCTCACTCTACCCTTATCCTCCTGATCCTCTTCCGGTTCCCTTTGCTAGAGTCACTCCTGACTCCATCTATGAGTATTTTCTAGGCCATCCAGGCCAAGGGGTTCCGGTGAGCACACTTGTGATTTTCCGACATTTCCTGCTCTCCATCTTTCCCCCATAGACTATGTTTTGTTTAAGATCATCACTAACTGTTTCCTCCTGACTACCTCAAAACACCTAGATAAAATTCACTCCTTCCACTGCTTGATGCTCTATGGGATGCATCAGCAGTTAGACTTTGACCCAATGACTTCCATCTACTTCTCCATCATAGTCCACAGTCAGAGGTATGGTCAGACAGTCTACATGCCGTTTGGCATATCATTACTGCTTGGCTCCAGTCCGTAGGTATCGATGTTTCACAGGGCTGCATTGTGCCCATAGTTCGACAGGATTGCCGCCTGGATCGTCGCATGCTCGCTCAGTTCGGCATTGTTGTCGAGCCGCAGGGGCTAAGGTGGAAGGATTGAAGACGAGTGGGGGAGTTACCAGGAGCAGCCCATACCCAGGAGCGGCCCGCTGTTACAGCAGATTACGATGAGTGGGCTCCTGACCTCCGTTGGCAGGTTGCGGAGCTAGAGCGGATGCTGCAGCACGAGTTACATATTTCTGAGCTCTGGCGCCAGGAGGTCAGCTCAAAGTTTCAGTCTTTCGATCGCCGACTCGATGCTCTAGCATCTGATGTCTTTGAGATCAGCGCATTACAGGACACATGGTATGAGGAGTGGTATCATCATACGTTTCCTGGTGGTGCGTCCCCAACAGCCCTACGCCAGGGATGTGATATATATTGCTGATTCTTCAGACGATGACCACACGGGAGATTGATGACATTGACTGTTATGATGTATGTCATATTTGATTGTGCTCAGTTCTTTTGAGGTGTCTTGACTTTGATGTGATATGATGCATCTGATATTTTGCATGTATTTCATTTTTGCCTTATCATATTTAGGATGCTGGCTTATCTGTGTTCACATGATTATTATCTGCGTATATGCCTTATTATGCATGATTATGGTTTTGCTTATGATGCCTTGCCCATATATACATATGTATGTTTTCACCATGCCCTACTCTTGTCATATGTATTCATATGTTTCTCAAAAATTAAATCATATCTTTGTTGTTTTGGGATACCCCTAGGGTTGAGGGGGAGTATGGTTAAACTTAACAACCCTTCTAGAACCTTTTTGATGTTCGACAAAGGGGGAGAGTGTGGTTGGTCAAGTTTAGGATGATTATGCTGTAGGGGAAGGATCCTGATTCCCCTATGATTCTGAATTTGAGAAAATTGATTGAGAATCCCTAAACTTAAAATCGGGTTGTCAAACAACAAAAAGGGGGAGATTGTTGATGCAGTCTGACCCTGATTGTTATTTTGGTGTTGACACCGATTTTAGTTTAGATTGATGTTGATGATTATGATTATGGTTAAGTCTTGATCGGGGATTAGGCATGGTATGGAAAATCTTAGCTTGAGGGCTAGGTGTTGGAAAATCCTAACCTGGAGGGTTAGGTGTGGAAATCCTAACTTGGAGGGTTAGGTGAAAAAGTCCTGGCTTGGAGGGTCAGGTCCTAGCTTGGAGAGCTAGGTCAGGAAAAGTCCTAATTCGGAAGAGTTGGGTGAAAAGTCCTAGCTTGGAGGGCTAGGTGAAAAGTCCTAACTTGGAGGGTTAGGTGAAAATTCCCAACTTGGAGGGTCAGGTGAAAAATCCTTAGCTTGGAGGGCTAAGGTCGATGAAATCCTAGCTTGGAGGGCTAGGTTTGAGTCCCTGGATCGGTCTGGTGACCGATCAGGGAAGTTGGCACGCTGCTCCTTCGTGGATCGGTCTGGTGACCGATCCAGCGATGACTGATCGGTCTGGCGAATGATCAAGGAGCGCACAGTGAGGTTGGGAACCTACTGTGTGGCTCATGATCGGTTTGGTGACCGATCAGGGAGCAGGCCGTTGCCTCGTTGCTTGGCTCCTGATCGGTCCGGTGACCGATTAGGGAGCAGGCAGCTTCCTCACTGCCTTGCTCCTGATTGGTCTGGTGACCGATCAGGGAGCCCACAGTGAGTTGAGTTCTCCCGCTGATCAGTTCGTGAAGAGTCCGGTGACCGATCAAAGACTTAGGATTTGATTTCCGCGGTTACTGTTCACTCAGATGTGGACCGATCAGGCTTGAGCCTGATCGACAGTGTCTGTCCTGATCGGTCTGGTGACCGATCAGGCTTCACTCTGATCGGTCTGGTGACCGATTAGGCTTGTGTCGCCGCGAGAGCTGGGAGTCCCAGCAAAGCGGTGGATCGGTCTGGTGACCGATCCACGAGCCCTGGATCGGTCCGGTGACCGATTACTTTAATTCAAATTGCACTGTCAAACGCTTTGATCACGTCTGACCGTATCCGATTCTCTGCATTTGATTCCTGATACTTGATTTTCTGAGTGATATGTTGTTATAATGCTTTGATTAAGCTGCAGGTGACAGGGAAGGATTCAAACACTCAAGGAGAGTCAATGGAGGCCTTTCCTTGGAGCAGGTTTGTCTGTTTTTCCATCTCAGGTTGCAACGGGCACTGGCGCTGGCTGGAGCTGCTGACTGGGGCTGGTCTGAGGGAAGCTCAGGGAGTCCAGAAGAGTTCAGTGGTGGCTGGTGGTTGCAGGTGAGCAGCTGGAGGCTGCAGTGAGATGTTGTCACCTGGCGTTCAAGAGGGAAACAAAAGGAGCGGTGTGGAGCAGAGCAAGAAGGAGTTGTTGTTGCCTTGGTTTTGAGCTGCGATTTCTTGATGCGTGCTTGTGCTCCTAGCTGATCATCCTCTCTTGAGAAAGCTACTGTGATCCTTGAAGCAACCATCCCTTACTTGAGCACTTGGAGGAAGGAACAAGAGGCTTTGAGTCCAACAGCGAGAAGACACGAAGAAAGGGTTCTTGCGTGAAATCGTCGCTGGGTGGAGCTTGGAAGAAGCTTGCTGTGTTCTTGTCTTTGCTAAGTGCTAAGTAAGATCTTTCTTGTGTTTCATTGTGCTTAATACTATATCTTTGATTGAAATGCTGTGGAGAGGTTACTCCACCGAGAAGGAGGTTGCTTTCTATTCGGTGTTCACCGGGGCTTGATCTGCCGACGATCAAGGAATCGCCCACCTTAAGGCACGCCAAGGAGTAGGGGCAAGTTATCCCCGAACCTTGTAAATCCTCTTGTTATCGTTCTTGTGTTTGCTCATAGTTTAGGGTTTAGATTTCTGCATATACTTTGTTTTATTGTGCTTCCGCTGTGCTACTAACGATTGAAGTGCAGAAATTCGATAAGTGTCAAAGTCTAAGTATTTGGCTATATTCACCCCCCCCCTCTCTAGCCATCCGAGTTCCAACATCCTTGACCGTTTACGACGGACAATTCTATATTTCGTAAAATAATTACAAGTTGAGTACAGATATAGAATTTTAAGATACATCAATTAAAAGTAAATTATACCGACTACCGGAAGATTTAGAACGTCGGTGCCGCGGGTCGTCGTTGGCGTTGGAATCTTGAGCACAGAGCGTTTATGAGAAGAGCGCTTGTTCGAATGCGTTGGAAGATGTTGTTTGGAAGCCAAGGAGGCGAACCCCTTTATATAGTCGTAGCTGGGGCGCCTGTGTTGAAGGGGGCGCCTGACACGTGGCCCTCACAGTGCGAAACTCAATACGCAGACTCAACCAGCGCTTATCCCCTCAACCAGGGCGCCTGAGCTAACTGGGGCGCCTGTGTTAACATAGGCGCCTCTGTTGCAGTCTTGAGGCTTGCTTCGCTGTTGCTTTGGAATAACCCTTTGTCTGGGGCGCCTGTCTCAACACAGGTGCCTAGTCCAACAGGGTGCCTCACTCCATTGAGGCGCCTGGGAGCATAAATCTTCATCCCTTCGTTCCTGCAACTAGGGTTAGTTCCAAAACACAAGTAACATATAAATAATATAGATTTAAGCATGATTTACAGCCTGAGCTGTCTTGGTTCTGACTTTGGACTTCCCAAATGGAACCCTAGGTCGAACCGACGTCTAATGTTCCCTCCTACGGGGAACGCGTCCTCACCTACTCCTCTCAGGAGAGTTTACCTGTTTGTCAACCGACTCCTCCAGTTGGACTTTTGCCCAATCCTCCGGATCAAGTCTTCGTGCCCAGTCTGCAATCAGGACTTATTGCCCAGTTGTACTCACCAGGTCTTCGGTGCCCAGCCCTCGGCTAGGACTTATTGCCTAATTCCTCAAATCAGGACTTCGTGCCCAGTTCGCGACCAGGACTTATTACCCAACCCTATGCCAGCACTTAGGTGTCCAGCCCGCGGCCAGGACTTAGTGCCCAATTCTTAGAACCAGGACTTCGAGCCTAGTGTATCTAGGACTTTTCCTGCACACTTGATTGTGATTGTCGATGACAACAAAACCTTAACTTCTAAACCCTTTGCCATTATCAAAACATAGGTTTGACTTTGGTGCTTCCGGCACCGACACATTCGTCGTCATTTCCGCGGTCTTTTGATTCGGAATGTCCAACAGGGCGCCTCACTCCATTGACGCGCCTAGGAGCAGGAACCTCCATCCCTTCGTTCCTGCAACCAAGGTTATTTCCAAAACACAAGTAACATATAAATAATATAGATTTAAGCATGATTTACAGCCTGAGCTGTCTTGGTTTTGACTTTGGGCTTCCCAAATGGAACCCTAGGTCGAACCGACGCCTAATGTTCCCTCCTACGGGGAACGCGTCCTCACCTACTCCTCTCAGGAGAGTTTACGTGTTTGCCAACCGGCTCCTCCAATTGGACTTTTGCCCAATCCTCCGGATCAAGTCTTCGTGTCCGTTCCTCGAATCATGACTTTGCGCCCAGTCCGCGACCAGGACTTATTGCCCAACCCTATGTCAGCACTTAGGTGCCCAGTCCGCGGCCAGGACTTAGTGCCCAATTCATAGAACTAGGACTTCGTGCCTAGTGTACCTAGGACTTTTCCTGCACACTTGATTGTGATTGTCGATCACAACAAACCTTAACTTCTAAACCCTTTGCCATTATCAAAACATATGTTTGACTTTGGTGCTTCCGGCACCAACACATTCGTCGTGTTTTCCGCGGTCTTTTGATTCGGAATGTTACAAGGCCTTAACTTTGGTTTTGTCTAGGTTGTGACTTGAATCAATTGACACCACAACGAGATGGTCGTTTAGGAGACGGATCTTTATTCGGATTAAATTTTTAATCCGTAGACATAGAGAGGTCTCTTATGTTCGACCCTGTGGTTGCTAAGGAAACCGCCAAACCATGCAATGGATTTTCCCATCAAATCTTGTGCATGGGGATCCAATATTGGTTTGGTCCAGCTTGTTTATTTAAACTTAGCTTTGGGACCCATGCTTGGACTCGGGATCTAGGTTGTTTCAATATGGAATAGTAAGAGCGTTGTCACGAGTTGGTTCGATAGCCTAGTCCAGATTGATTTAGAACTGACTTCTATTTTCCAAGAGTCATGTCAAGATTCTTCGAACCCAAAGTTAATCGTTCCAATATGATTCTGAGTTCCTTGACTTAAGTTTTCAAGGAGAAATTCTCTTCCTCTGGCTTTTGAACATGAGTCTAGTTTCCTTCTTGAACTGCATCGGTCGAGGAACTTGAGTTGAGTTTCCTCTTTCAGGAGTTTGACTTCCTGTCGGAGGGTTTCAAGCCGGATGTTGGCTTTCACCAACTTGCATGAAAATATGAAATGAGATCATATAGTTCAGATTCAGATAACCTCTTACTGTAATCCGTTCGTCCTCTGAGACCGCGAGCTTTCTGGTGCCGACGTCATCATCCGGTTCTGATTCCGTTCCGGAGTCAATGTCTTCCGAGGCGGTCAACTCGAGGAGGATTGAGTGTGGAGCTTCTTCTTCTTCTTCTGAGGACGATTTGTCCCAGGTGGCTTGAAGTGTCTTCTTCTTCTGAGCTCTTCTTGGAGTTTTCCCTACAACAAATGTTATACCTTTCTTGACCAATGTAGTATTAGTTTGCTTATGTAATTCTAAATCAAAGAAAAATTCAAAGTTAGGTATGGATTCTGTTTTAGCAGACTCATCTTCTGATTCTAGTCTGCAGCCGATTTCGAAGTCGGGTACCGATTCTATCTCGGCTACTTGTGCTTGAGCCGAGAGTGCAAGATAGCTTACCTGATCTTCTTCTTCATCTGATTCTTCCGATGATTCGGATAGCACCCCTTCTACGAGCTCGATGTCGGAGTTCTCTTGATGTAGGTTGATTAGTTTCTCCCATATTTCTTTAGCACATTCGAATGACCCGACCAGTTTGAGTTGTTCTTTGGTAAGCCACATTGTAGAATTGCAGTCGCCTTTGCATCTGTCTCAATCTCGTTGAGCGTTGGCTCATCCAATTTGTCCCATGAAATTGATGATCCATCTTCAGTGGGGGAAGTGAATCCTGATTGGATCATCATCCATATGTCCATATGGGCCTTCAGGTGGGATTCCATTTGATCTTTCCAATTACTGAAATTCCCCCGGACATGAACGGTGGACGAGCACTGTTCCATTCTTGATTGGCCATAGAACTTAATCCAAAAAATAAATTTCCAAAAAGAAACTTGATCCAAGACTAAGTCTTGGATTAGTAGTTCGGTAGCAAAGAATAATAATTAAAAATCGAGTGGTGTTGCACTAACCTCGATGAACGAAAAAATTACGAACAAAAAAAATATTTTAAAATCGAAAAATCTGAAAAATCTGAAAAATCGCTCAATCGGTGATTGCACCAGATTTGAGCCACCCGCTCTGATACCACTTGTGGGATCGTTTAGAGTCGATAGAGGGGGGTGAATATCGATAAAATCGTTTTCGGAAATAAAAAGAGTAATTACGTAGCGGAAATAAAAAGAGTAATTACGTAGCGGAAAATTCAAATAATGGATAAAGTCACTTCGGATGACCGTATAAATAATAGGCATAATGATAGAGAGAGATAGAAAATGATGAGAAAGAGCAAAGAGGATAAAGAAGGAGTAGGAGTTGAGATAGAGATTAAATAAAGCAGAAAAGTGTGACAGAAAATAATGAGATTAGAGATGTAATAGTAGATCTAGTAAGAAAAGAAGTAGTATTAAAAAAAAAATTTTGCTGCCCAAAGAAGGATCGAAACCCCGATCGCTCATTAAGAGAGAAGAGTCTCAATCAGAAGTTGTAACCGGTAGTTGGTTTAGTTTTGGTTCAATCAATTTAAATTAGACTCAAGTTTAGTTTAATGAGATTGGTCCAATCGATTTTGGTTCAAACCATTAGTTGGTTTAACCAAACCAATTTGATCAAATAATCCGAACTAAACTAACTGATTTGATCACTATGTTGAACCCTAACTTAAATAGGCTTAAGTGAAGCAACAACAGTAAGACATACAAATCGATCAGACCAGTAGCATAAGTAATTGTAACTACTAATGTAAAAGGAACTTATTATTTTTGGGTGCTTTTTTCTGTGTATATATTTGTGAATTGAAAAAAAAAAGAAACTAGTTTTGTCACTGGTTTTTGTCAGTTTTGTACTGACTATGTCGTTTTTCAATTCCAGATGTCGCATGAGATCTGCACCACGAATCGTTGCTATGAGCAATGTCGTGAGCTAATGGAGCAGATAGAAGAAGTTGACTATAGTCCGATTCTTGGAATCCAAGGCAATATAGGAAAATTGGATCGACTATTTTGGAAACTCGAGCAGGAAGAGTTCCCAATCTTGGATGACTATAGAATTGGAGCATTGATTCGTTCATTGTCAAAGCGTGCGAGAGAAGTTGCACACCAGATATGGGGGCATCATGAATGTCGTATCTCATATGCTGAGTTATGTAAGCAGCTACTTCGCCATGAGTTTCCAGAGGATCTAGAAGATTCTGAGGAGGACCCAGAACAAGATCCCGAAATGTTCGAGGAAGATCCCGAAATGATCGAGGAAGATCCCGAAATATTCGAGGAAGATCCCGAAATCTTCGAGGAAGATCCAGAAATGTTTGAGGAAGGTCTTGAAATGCCTGAGAAGATCCTGAAATAGTTGAGGAAAATCCTGATATTGTAATGATAGAGGAAGATCCGGAAATATTTGAGGAAGACCCGATAGAATCTGTAGAAGATCCCGAGACTGGCCGATCAGAGATGAACAAGAGAATGATAGCCATTGCCATAATATTTTTTATTATGGGAATGATGTCAACTTATCTAGTTCATTAAATTCGGTTGTTTGTTGTACGAACTTATTGAGTCTATTAAATAAAGTTGTGTTATGTGTTAACTGACTTGACAAATGATTAGTTCGTTTAATGGGATGTATATAATATAATTGATCAATGTTGATTAGACTTGATTTCGTAAACAAAGTCTAATATAGAGTATGAGATATGTGTTGATAGAGATTTTGAGAAAATGAAAAAAAGGGAGAGAAATTATAATGAAGAAGAGATGTGAATTATAGGAATCAATTAATATGTGAAAGCTTAATTTTAAGTTTGAGGACGAACTTTCACGAGGTATGGAGGATTGTAACACCCCACTAAATTCCTTCAATATTATCCCTAATATTGAGTATAATTGCATGAATAATAGTCATATTGAGTATGATTCATGAATGATAGTTAGAGTTGTGGGAATTTTAGTATAAGTGTTAATGGGCCTTATATGGGCTCTAAATGGTGAAAATTCCTAATGGGTCTTAAATAGCACTTCATTAGTTATCCTAATGGGCCCCATGAGGATAAAAGAAATAACACATCATGTAATGGACCTTACTTTAGATGGGCTTGCAAAAGAATATAAAAAAAATGAAATAAGGTAGTGCTAAGGATCTAACCTTGGACCTTAGAGATGTTGTAAGCCTTAAGAATGCATATGTAACCAATTCACCTAGCAAGGGAGTGCTATTAGGAGGATAGAGGAAATTGTAGATCGGTGTAAGGGAGAAGAAGAGTCACCATGGAGGATGAAGAGCCACCATGGAAGGTAAAGGGGTCACCATGGAAAGTGAAGAGGCATACCTCTTCATTTACTATAAGAAGATGAGGAAAATGCCATAAGGCATCTTCTCATCCCTCTCATTCCGAAAACATCAAGACCCTCTCTCCATCAAAAAAAATTCTCTTCAAAAAGATCTAGTGAAGGCTTTGTGTTTGTGAAGCAAAGGAAGAGTCAAGGAGCAATAAGTTCTTTCTCTCTCCTTCTAGGTGATATATTTTATTTGGGAATCTTTAGCACAAGGGTAAGACTCCCCTCACCTGCAACATAATAGCTTATATATGTTTTTTTGTTCATGTTCTTGTATGTTCTTGCGATGTGTCGCTAAAATCGTGAAGTTTTTCCCTATGAGCAAATTTCGGCCAAGCATGGGTTTAGGGCCTAGGTTTGTGTTTGATGCTATCTAATGACTCCAATGTTTTCTTGATGTTAAGTTATAAGTTATGATGAAAAAAAAACATGGAGCAAAAGACCCTTAAAAGTTTCGGCCAAGGCTCCCATGAAGCCATAGACCTTTTGGCCATAAGAAGATGTTTGGGTTCTTTTTGACTAGCTAATGATTTTAATTCCTTGTTAATGTTTTGTTGAGTGTTTTATATATATTTATGTCATGTTTTCTCCTCGGTACATGTTCGGCCAATAACCTAATTAAGGGCTAAAAGAAATGAGTTAAAGATGTCATGTTACTTGCTAACGCTTCCTAGTGTTAGAATATGTATTATATGCATGTTGTATGAATCAATTGCTCTTATTTTTGTCATTTTCATGTTGATATGAACCTTAGAAGTTTCTGATCAGCACCTTAAATTGGGTTTTAGGATGGGTTAAGGTCACTAACTCACTTGATGATGTCTCTTTGTAATAGGAAATTCAATGTATGCATGTTGTATGAGTTGTGTGATGTTATATTGTGTTTTTATGTCATGATAACCCTATCTAAATGTTTTGGCCAGTAGAGTATATGTTGAATTATGGTTGAATTAAAGGTATTCATGTTTCATTATGCCATGATAGATGAGAAAAAAAAGTTAAAGATGTCATGTTACTTGCTAATGCTTCCTAGTGTTAGAATATGTATTATATGCATGTTGTATGAATCAATTGCTCTTGTTTCTTTGTCATTTTCATGTTGATATGAACCTTAGAAATTTATGATCAGTACCTTAAATTGGGTTTTAGGATGAGTTAAGGTCACTAACTCACTTGATGATGTCTCTTTGTAATAGGAAATTCAATGTATGCATGTTGTATGAGTTGTGTGATGTTGTGTTGTGTTTTTATGCCATGATAACCCTATCTAAATTTTTTGACCAGTAGAGTATATGTTGAATTATAGTTGAATTAAAGGTATCCATGTTTCATTATGTCATGATAGATGAAAAAAATGGAGCAAGTTCCCTAGGTATATTATCCTTAGTTTTAAATTGAACATTATGTGTTTTATGAATCATGAATGATAAGTTGGCATGTTATGAATTTTCTTACCATGAAATTATGTTTTCTCCATGCCATGTTCATGCTTGAAAGTTATGATATTTACGCTTTGAATGTATATGCCCATTACATGTATGACATTATGAAACAAAGAATGTCTAAAGAGCAATTTCTAAGAAAAGAAAAGAAATGACGAACGTTATGCTAAAGAGCAATTGCTATGGAAAGAAAAGGAATCATGTATGTTATTTTACTTTATGAATGGGCTTGTACCGGACCGAAGTAAGGATCCAAGGGATGGGCTCCTTATGAAAGCCTCAGTTCTGGACTACCGTAGCTGTCCACGGTTCTGGGACTACCGTAGCTGTCCAACAGGGATGAGCACCTTAAGAACGCCTCAGTTCTGGGACTACCGTAGCTGTCCCTACCCTAATAGGTCGAGACTAGCTACCTCGCATTTACTTAGGGATGCGCGCATATGATGTATGTATGTGGTACAAGCCGGGTCCCCCATGATGTTATGTTTATGTTTAAGTATTTATAAGTATGATTTTCAAATAAGCATCCTTATGTTATGTGCATTTAACTCATGCATTCATTCATGCTATGTTTAATGTTTATGCACATGTTTATGTTTAATGATATTACATATGCTATGTTTAATGTTTATGCACATGTTTATGTTTAATGATATTGCATATGCTATGTCTAATGTTTATGCACATGATTATGTTTTTTAGATTATGCGAATGTTAGTTGCTTTAAGTACTTACTCATGTCATATGTCCTTAATAACGACACACATATTTATGTTTTAAGTGTTTATGCTTATGTGATTAGATGCTTTATGTATTTATTCATGTTATATGTATATGGCAAATGATGTAGATTTCTACTTATATGTGATGTACGGATTTTGTGAGTAAGCAAGGAGCTTACTAAGCATTTTATGCTTATAGTCTACCTTCTTATGTTGCAGATCAAACTAAAGGTTTCTAAAGAAGGGGAACCAGCAGGAGGGCATGTGTGTGTGTGGCAGTGACTTGGCAGAACGATCCTACTGTTGTCTTTACTCTTACTTATGGACTTATTTCTCATGGACTTAATGTTGCTACTTATAAACTGCATGTGTTAGTTCTTATGTTACGCTTACTACTTGTTGGAGTTGAAGTTCTTTATGATATACATGCTTAATGTAGAATTATATACTCTCTTGTTAAATATGCTATGCTATGATTCACATGCTTAAAGTAGTTTAGTTAGAAAGAAATTTATCCAATTGCATAAGTTCATGTTTTAGGGTTATTTCCGCTGCTATATTTACGCTTCATATGCAATAATGTACGAAAAAAAGTAACACGTCGCTCACGTAAGGGGCGGGCATTACACTTAAACAACTTCATTAGATCACAATGTAACCTAAACTTATGAACCCTTTGCCATTATCAAAACTCAGGTTCCATCTTGGTGCTTCGGCACCAACAGATGGAATATTATTTGATGAACGACATTAAAAATTGATTTAGTGTTGTAAATGGTTTTGAGACATCGAAGGATGAGAGTGAAGCACCTCTTCCAACCAAGAATTGGATAAAAGAGATGATGACGAAAGCTCATGCAAACGCGATAGTCACAACGAATCTACAATGTGTGCTTTCAAAGGAGCAATTGAATAAAGTTAGGAGATTCAACTCTGCCAAAGAGCTTTGGGAAAAGCTCATTGACTTAAATGAAGGGCCGAACAAATCAAGGAGAGCCAAGAAGGATCTCTTGGTGGCTCTTGTTCAATCCATCACCATGAAAACCAATGAGACCGTGGGTAAATTGCACAATAGATTCAAGGAAATTGTCAATAAGCTTCAAGTAATAGGTGAGAAAATTGACAATAGGGATCTTGTAAGGTATGTACTTCAATCCTTTCCTAGAACCACCTTTTGGACTTCAATGATTGATGTTTATAAGGTCTCTTGGGATCTCTCTTTAGTTAAGTTTGATGAATTATTTTTCGAATTTGAATTACATAAACAAGCTAACGTGTCTTCAAAAGAAAAGAACGTCACTCTTATTGTAGAGAACGAGAGGAAGAAAAAGAAGCATAAGAAGAAAAAGGCTTCATCCTTATCATCATCCGATTCGGAAGAATTAAGCGTCTCAATAGATAGTGATGAAGAGGCATATATGGTAATAAAAATAAGAAGGGCTTTTAAACATTTTTCATCTAACGAATTTCATAGTAGGAAAAGCTCAAGAAGCAAGAGTAGGACTAGAAAGATCATTTGCTATAATTGTCAAGGAGAAAAACACATAAGAGATGAATATCCACCCTTGAAGAAAAAGGAAGGAAAGAAGTGTTAGGATGTATACTAAAAGCCTTGCTTTTGATTCATCTATATTTTAAAGTGAATCGCAAAATCACACGATGCATATTTATATTAGTATGTGCACAAAATATCTCATACTTTCCATTGTAGATAACATGGTGCGTGGTGTCACACAGAAAATCATGTTATCAAGTTCTTTGCAGAAGTATAAGAAAGAGGCTCACAACCAAGATGGAGTTGGACAAACCATCGGGATAGTTGTAGTGTAATTAGGTGTGGTCTGTCTTAACCATAGAATTACAATAGTGCGCTTTGTGTGATTTGAGTAGGACCAAAAGAAAGGTCATCCAATTTTGTACTGACTTCATAAATTGGATTAGACCTCGAATTTATATTATGGAGTACGATCTCTTAATCCCGAAATAACGGGCACGTATAATTAATTATTATTTCTTTGACTTACCAATGGGTGAAATTTATTTTGTTAAATTGATAGGCACGATAAATTGGGAAATAATATTAATTATATTGTGTGCATTGATTATTGATGAAATCTGTGTCCCGATGAGTCAGGATGATGATGCCCCTTGGTGAGCTCAAAAGGATCGTCATCTCAAATCTTGCAAGTGGACTATGGTCTGACATGATGAAAAGGTTGAGTTGTACTAATCAAGGATCAAGAGGATAATTAATTTAATTGTCAGCAATTTAAATTAATTATGGGCATTCGATATCTTAAACACGGGGAGATGGACAATTCATAATAGGTGGAGTCCATATGAAAATATGGGGGTTGGTGAGTAAGTTTAATGGGATCCTTTAGTGGAATGGATCTCTATTAATGGATCGGGTTTTGGATCCGTTAGCGGGCCAAGAACCAACTCCTCCTCATGGTCCCTACCTTAGCCCTATAATCATAGGAGTCATACATGGAATTAATCTCCAATTAATCACCAAAAACCCTTAAACCCTCTCCTAATCTCTCTCCTAGGGCAACCCTTTGCCCCGGCGATAGAGGAGGAAGAAGGAGAAGAGTTCTTCGGCTCTTCACCTCATCAGCAGCTCCTTTATGGCGTGGAGACTCTGCCAGGTCTAGGAGAGATCAGAGGGAGAAAGAAGGAAGAGAGTAGACCCGCCGGCAGCAACCCTTTGCTTGGTTTTGCGGCGCCGGTGGTGAGCAAGGGAATTTTGATTCCTTTCCTCATCTTCTTCCTGAGTTTCTTCTTTCATCTTTGTCTTCACTTCTCCCTTTGCATGCGCAAGCAAAGAAGCAAGGGAGAGGGGAGGTCGGCAGCCGGAAAATAGAGAGGCTCTCTCTCAAGTTGGCGTCGGTGGCATTGACAGGGATTCGGTGGGTTTTGGGGAAGAAGGAGATTTGTTCTCGCTTCTTCTTTCTCTTCTTCATCTTCCCAGTTTTCCTTTCGGTGTAACCTTGAAGTTGGTCGGACCTTGGAGCTAAAGGTGGCCGACGGTTTGAGGTGGAGAGGAAGATAATCGGCGCAAGAAAACCCTAGCTCCCTAGGGTTTGTGTTGGTGATTGGAAGAAGATAGAAGAAAGGCGATTAATTCAAGGTTTCGGTGACTCCGCGTCTTGGTAGCTCGTCGCCCACACGACGTCCAGGAGGGGAGGGTCATAAGGTAGAAGACTGCGAGGTAAAAGGCGAGGTATACCTCTCCCTAGCTCGGTTTTCCTTCTTGTTGTTCTATTGCTTTGATTATTATTTTCATTGCATGTTGTTTAATTAATTCCCAAGAATTAATTATTAGTTAATTAATATGTCAATTAATTTATGTCATGGACCCCGAAGAAAAACACAAAAACCAGCGATTCATTCGTCGTCTTTTCGCGGTTAATTAACTCGGAAAGTTACAAGGCCTAAACCCTTGGTTTTGGCTAAGTTGTGACTTAAGTTAATTGACACGACGACGAGACGGTTGTTTAAGAGACGGGTCTCTATTCGGATTAAATTTTAATCCGTAGACATAGAGAGGTCTCTCACTTTTGACCCCGTGGTTGCCTAGGAAACCGCCAAGCCACACAAGGGTTTATTACACCCAACAAGAAGGAGGGAAAAAAGAAGTCAAAAGATAAGGGAAGCAAGTTCAAAATTTAAAAGCAACATGAGATGATCCTTCATCATCAAAAAAAAAAAAAAAGAACACATTGTCTCTCATTTTGCACTAATGGGAGTTGAAGGCAAAGAAGAAAAGAGCTCAAGTGAAGATAAAGTGAGCTCAAGTGAAGGCTGAGGTCAAACTTCGGAGTTAGACATCTCGGTAAGTGAGGTATATAATCTATCCACTACAACTCTAGTTAAAATTATTTTTAGCACTAATGATGATTTAGTTAAGGCTAGAAAGAAAATTAAATATTTAAAAAATAAGATTTTCATGCTTAATAAAAAATTAGAATCCATGGATAATGGAATACATGCTTCCTCTTCTTCTAGCCTAAATGATTCATAATTAGAAGGGAAAAATAGAAAATTAAAGGAAAAGGTGGATTACCTCTCCAAGGGCCTAGAAAAATTTGAAATTGACTCAAAGACCCTAAATATGATTATTGGGAGCCAAAAGGTAAGTTTCAAGAAAACGGGTTTAGGATACAATGAGTCTAGCAATGAAAAATCATATCATTGCCTACTTGCTAAGGGTCAACAAAAAACCAAGACTATAATATTTGGTCAACTCAATTAGGAAGTATTTCTATTGGGATTCAATGTCAATCCGCAAGGTTTAGAGGATTTAAGGGTTAGTCAACCATGAGAACTAAAATTCAGATTTTTCAAAAATGGTTAACTTGAGACCGTAAGGGGGTGCACTTAGTCAAATAACATTCATGATCAAATGAGCTAAGTAGAAGTTATTTTATTTCATCTCACAATGATTTGATTTATGCTTTTATACATCTGAGAAGTTAGGATGATACAAATAATTCACTTGTGCTTATGACATTTTGATTAGTCATTTGATGTATTATTTTAGTAATAATATACCAACTATGGAAAACTAAATATTTAATTAATGGACATCTTGCCCATAGATTATAGTTTTGGACATTTTAAATGTTTTGAAAACCATTCTATATTCTACTTATAGTGGTATAGGTTTGAAAAATATATGGTTTCAAAATTAGGGCTTAAACTTATACAAAATTAAATGTTTTTCAAGTTTTTGTATTTTGGTCAAAAATTCAAAAATACTTTGACTTTTCATGAAAACATATTTTTTCCTTATCGAAGAATAATTCAAGAAATATATTTTCAAAATTTTTTGATTTTTTGATTTTTATGAATTCAATTCAAAATGCTGAAATTTGGATCAGACATGTGCTAGTCGACTGCATCAGAGAACAGTTGACTGGTAACTCTGTGAGATTGTTTTGGTGAGGTCAGTCACTGATATCTATCTTGGTCGACTAGTACCCTATTTTCTGATTTTTACTTGGTTTTCAGAATTAAACTCACCTTGTTTTACCTTGATGTCATAGGTTAGAATTTATTGATATAATTTTTTTGATGGTATCAAAGGGGGAGAAATGGTAGGTTTAAGTTAGAACATTAGTTTAACTTATTTTTCAATAATTGGGCTTATCTTGAAAATTATGTGATAGAGCATTGGTTAACGGAGAGCTTGGATGTTTTAATACTTCAAGTTATACTATGCTATTAATTTTCAAGTTGTTATTTATGTCTAACTTAAACATATTGACACATATCCAAACGAGGGAGATTGTTGGTGCAATCAGCCTAAGTTTGATCGGTACAATCATGGATTTTGATGTGTGTCAATATGATTAAATTAGGATTAGTTTGATATGTGTTTGAGTCATGCAGGACCTGGCTGAACACACGAGTGGGAGATCTCATCCTGGTGCTCAGGTCCTTAAGTTGGTGAAGGATGGTGCATCCGAAGGGCCACCGGACAAGGAGCAACGAGTGGAGACGAGAGAAGTAGACTTTAAGGTATACGTGAAGGATGACATCGGGACAAGCCGAGGGCTTGGATGCATCCGAGGGACGAGAACCAAAGGAAGAGAGCTTCAAAGGGTGACTCCGGTGAGGATGTGTGTGAGTGTGTATTGAGAGCAGTCGACTGGTAGGCACACCAGTCGACTGATCTTTCTAGTGGTTTTGAATAGCAAGGAGCAATTGACTGGTCTGGATGGCAGTCGACTGGTCTGTTCGAAATCTAGCAATTTGGCTAGCCCTTGGCTGTGTATTGGTCGACTGGGTTAAGACTAGTCGACTGATGTCGGGACTGAGCTATTTTGTCAACAACTCTTTCCTCTATTTAAAGGGAAGGTTTGGGGCATGAAGAGGCTACGAGGTTATGATTGAAAACCTTCTAGTTTCGTGCCCAAAGCTTCCAAAGTCTACTCTCTTCCTCAAACTCTATCTTACATCTTGTAGAGAGGAAATGGACATTGTAAGAGGTTATTCTCCACCGAGAAGAAGAAATCTCTAGCCAAAAATTGTCGGGGACTAATCCACCGATGGATTGAGGGATTGTCCACCTCAAGGATACGTTGTGGAGTAGGAGCAAGGAATCTTTGAACCACATAAACGATAAGTATTAGCATTTGTATTCTTGATTTCATTGTTTTATTTTGTTTCCGCTTGTGCAAAGCTAATACTTTTAGAAAGAATCGATGGAAGATCGACAATGAGCTATTCTCCCCCCCCCCCTCTAGCCATCCAATCATACCCAACATCGTGGGTATTCTGAATTAAACTTTCAAGAGTATAAAGGAAGACATTAAAGTTCAAATGTAGTACATTAAGATTGCAAGATAATCACTAATTTACTAAACCACCTTGCCAAAGTTCCATATAATGCAAATATAGTCCCCGGGGCTATGGTGCAGTGGTAGGGCGACTAGTCGCTATCCTAGGCATGCGCAATTCGATCCCTAGCTACGGCGTATTTTGTAGAAATTTTTCCTCCAAATGTGGTGTGAACCCTAGGACGCTGGGCTTCTAGACCGCCCACTGTGAGCGCTTCCCGATTTTCCCTGGTGACCGGTGGTAAACTTCCGTCGGGCTGGGCCGGTCAGCCTAGGTTCGTCTGCTACCTGGTCCAACATTTTTTTTCATATAATACAAATCTAGTCTCCACGGGATAGATTGATGGTTAGTGCGTAGGTGTTGCCCCATGAGGTCTAGGGGTCAAAACCTAGCAAAACGAGTGTACTCGCCCTTCCCACGCACTAGTCGCAGTATCCGGGCTAGTAGTCCTCGGGATTTACCTCCTCTGTGTTAGCCCTGGGATGGGTTGGCGGGAGCGCTGGGAACGAGCAAATATTTTTTGTCACCGTATAATGCAAATATAAGTAACGACATTCAAGCTAGTCACAACATCCGGGCTAGTAGCCCATGTGATTTGTCTCCTCTATGTTGGCCCTAGGACCGATTGTCGGGGAGTGCTGGGGGTGAGCGAATTGTCATTTGCCACCATACAATGCAAATCTAAGTCCCCACGAGATAGATTGATGGTTAGGATGTAAGTATTGTTAGCTTAAGGTTTGAGAGTCAAAATCTATCAAAACTAGTGTTCCCGCCCTCCCCACACGCTAGTCACAGCATCCGGGCTAGTAGCCTGAGTGATTTACTTCCTTGTGTTGGCCCTAGGATGGGTTGGTGGGGAGATGGGGGTGAGCGAATCATCTTTTGCCACCATATAATTCCAATCTACACATCATATTAATCGATTTAGACATTATAGTAGAATAATACATACATGTTCTCCACAAGATTGATTTTAGATTAAAACTTCATCCACGCTACGATATCAAATATACTCCGTTGTGATTGATTTTTCTAACAAAAATAATTATTAGATGAATATAATGAATATTCCCAACCTACAACAATGGTAAGGGCAATTTGAGATATTACCATTGCCTAACCAGGATTACAACATCTTTGGAAGGCTAGTTCAAAGTATTTTAATACTACTTGAATATTTTTAACCTCCCATGACACATGATTATACCTCCCTTAAACCGTTTTCAAATCCAATAACAAACAACTAACAAAGTCGTTGTCTGGAGAGGTTTAGTCGCTTTCGACTTGATGATTTTGAGATAACCGTATGGTCAGGAGCAGCTACATCATAAAGACCGCCAGAGCTATACATTACCTTGTTCACCAGACAAAGAACATGCGTTAGAGCTATATTTGTTTGATTTTCTCCGATCCCTTTTTCTTTTTCTTGTACAACAATCTGCCAAGTTCCCAAAAAGCTATAGGATACTGATAGGGTTGAATAGTCCGTGCCTGGCATGAGGGATGAAGAAAATCGCGTGGTGCGACATGACTGAAGCGACCTCCCTTCCCGGGAGGTTAGGCCTCGAGAGCGCCTCGGGAGTTATAGCACCGAAGGCCCCGAGCTCACCTCGAGAGGTGGAGTCCCCGCAGTAACCGACCTCAGGTACTGACCCCCCCCTCTTGGTACAGATGAGCATCCCTGGCAGAAAAGGTTAGCACGACCCTTAAATGTCACAACGGGTGGAAATGTGATAACGGCGCAGACCGTTTCAAAGGATATCTAGTTACCGTCGAGAGACGTGGCACCGATCGAGGGGCACGTCTAGGCTGTCGTCAGTATAAAAGGTAGTTCAACCCCTCCGGTAAAGGGGTTACGCTCTATAAACTCTAGACATCTTCTTTACTTTCTGCAACCTTTTCTTTTCGAAGGACACTAACTTGAGCGTCGGAGTGTACTCCGCCGGACTCTTGCCGGTGTGTCCCTAACGCTCGTATTAACTTCTCAGGACCCTAAGTTCCTCCCCGTCTCAGCAACTACCGCAGGAGTAAAGCGTCGGTGCCTGGCCATCGTCGTCAACTCTTTCTGGAACAAATTTGGCGTCGTCTGTGGGAAACTAGCAAAGCACCTGAAGGAGCACCAATGGCAGAATAGGAGGGACAACCCCTTACCCTCACAAGAGAGGAACTTGACCGCCTAGTGGCTAACGCCATCAAGGAAGCGCTGGAGCAGCACCAAGTCGAACAGGCTGCCCCGCAACCAGGGGGTCCGGCAAGGGAGGAGATCCCCAGAGTCTCCGTCTCGCATTCCCGATGATCCATCACCCCGGTGGGGCAATAGGACGGAGCAGCCCAGGGCACTCAGAGAGAATCCCCTAGAGACATTGAGAAGGCTCACTCAGTGGCCTCCAGCGCCCAGAGGCACAAAGAGTGATCGGGGAAGAGGGATGGACCCAAGACCGCCCATAAGGTTCCCTCTACTACTTTCTCGTCCGAGATTGTCGAGGACCCAATCCCCAAGCAGTTCCGCGGGCCTGGGATATTGAGTATGATGGGAAGATAGATCCTGAGGATCACGTCTGTAAATTCGAGAATGCAGCACTTCTGCACCAGTATACTGACGGTGTGAAGTGCCGGGTGTTCTTGAACACCCTGTCCGGAGCAGCTCAGCGTGGTTCCAGAGGCTGCCACAAGGTTCCATCAACTCCTTCGCGAGGTTCAAGAAAACCTTCCTCCACCATTTCACGAGCAGCCGTCGCTACCAGAAGACGACACTTAACATGTTCGCCCTCAAGCAGAAGCTTAAGGATCCGCTCAAGGAGTACATCCAGAGGTTCAACCGGGTGGCGCAGGACGTGCCTAGTGCAACATCAGAGATACTCGTCAGTGCTTGTACCCAAGGGCTCACTGAAGGGGACTTCTTTCGGTCCTTGGTGAGGAAGCCCTTGCCAGTTTCGATGATTTGCTGGGATATTCCGTTAAGCATGTTAATGTGAAAGAAGTACAGTACGTCCGTCGCAAGGATCTAGTCGGAGCCCCTACTCCGGCAGCCCCCCGATTAGACAGAAGGGAGCCCCCGGCCCTGGCACGGGGAAAAGACCTTCCTCCCGGGAGGGACCAGTGGACCGGTAGGCGACGACTAGTGGAGACGGTAGACACCGAGCAGCCGGAGTCATTGACGAAGTACTGCAATTATCATGGCAGCTCAACTCATTCCACGGAGGAGTGTCACGCCTTGAAGAAGAAGTTCAGCGAGGAGGCAGACATCAAACCTCGAAGAAAATGGAATAAGTCGGGGTATCACAGAAGGTCGCCCAGGTGAAGCTTTTCTCCTCGACGACGGCCTGCCGGGAGAACGAGGTTCGACCTCGCTCCCGATCACGATCGAGAGGTAGGAGTCGAGGCCCCGCGCCCCGAAGATCCCTCTCCTTAGAGAGAGATCCCCAAAAAGGCAAAGCCCCTATGCGTGGTCCGCCTTCGAGCCATGTAGGGGTCATCTCCGGAGGACCTATTGGAGGGGACTCTAACTGGACAAGGAAGTCTTACACCTGGCAGTTGGAAAACTATTCCATTGGGACAAGCCGAAGTCAGGAGTCAGGCCCTACAATCTCTTTTGGGCCATCCGACCTCGAAGAAGTGGAAGCTCCCCACGAAGACGCCATAGTGATCGTGCCCGCATTGCCAATTATGAGATGAAGCGCATCTTCATAGACACAGGGAGTTCCGTGAACATTCTGTATAAGGCGGCTTGGTATCAAATGCAGATAGATGAGGATGAACTACTTCCGGTCTCGAACCCACTATTTTTTTCACGGGATATTGAGTACAGCCGATGGGCAAATCACCTTGTCACTCTCGTTGGGCAATGATAGGCTCGAAGGAACCCGGAGGACTCCTTTCTTAATCGTGGATGCGCCCTCCTCCTACAAGGTCATCCTGGGCCACCCAGCGCTCAGCACTTTCCTGGCTGTGGTCTCTGTTTACCACCGATCAAGTTCCAGGTGGGCAACCGGGTGGTGGAAGTCCGAGGGGATCAGCTAGTGTCTCGGCGGAGCTTCAGCGGGGAGGTCAGAACAGAATCTCGGAAGAACCCGTGAGGCATTGATGATTAGCTGTAGAAGAAAGGCAGAAACGCAGGAAGTCCCGGCCCGGCTGCAGTCTCGGACGTTTCTGGCATTGGTAAGATTCGCGTTTTATTTAGAGTGTCTGTCCGCGTATCTCTGTGCTCTCGCAGAAAAATCAAGTAATAAAGAGAGATACTTTCCCCCAAGATAAGAACGCACTACCGAGGAGCCCAAAACCCTAATATCTCGCGGTACAGCTGACACCTGGGGTACTTATGCTTGGTTTGGGACATACGCGCCCGACCAAGTAACCAAAACCGTAATACATCGCGGTACAGTCGACACCCGGGGTACTTAGGCTTGGCTTGGGACATAAGCGCCCGACCAAGTAACCAAAACCCTATTACCTCGCGGTACAGCCGACACCCTGGGTACTTAGGCTTGGCTTGGGACATATGCTCCCGACCAAGTAACCAAAACCCTAATACCTCGCGGAACAGCCGACACCCGGGGTACTTAGGATTGGTTTGGGACATACGCGCCGACCAAGTATCCAAAACCCTAATACCTCGCAGTACAACCGACATCCGAGGTACTTAGGCTTGGTTTGGGACATACGCGCCCGACCAAATAACCAAAACCCTAATACATCGCGGTACAGCCGATACCCGGGGTACTTTGGCTTGGTTTGGGACATACGCGTCCGACCAAGTAACCAAAACCCTAATACCTCGCGGTACAACGACACCCGGGGTACTTAGGCTTGGTTTGGGACATACACGCCCGACCAAGCATCCAAAACCCTAATACCTCGCGGTACACCTGACACCCGGGGTACTTAGGCTTGGTTTGGGACATACGCGCCCAACCAAGTAACCAAAACCCTAATACCTCACGGTACAACCGACACCCGGGATACTCAGGCTTGGTTTGGGACATAGGCGCCCGACCAAGTAACTAAAACCCTAATACCTCGTGGTACAGTCGACACCCAGGGTACTTAGGCTTAGTTTGGGACATACGCGCCCGATCAAGTAACCAAAACCCTAATACCTCGTGGTACAACCGACACCCGGGGTACATAGGCCTTGTTTGGGTCATACGTGCCCGACCAAGTATCCAAAACCCTAATACCTCGCGGTACAACTGACACCCGGGGTACTTAGGCTTGGTTTGGGACATACGCGCTAGACTAAGTAACTAAAACCCTAATACCTCGCTGTACAGCCGACACCCGGGGTACTTAGGCTTGGATTGAGACATACGCGCCTAACCAAGTAACCAAAACCCTAAGCCTCGCGGTGCAGCCGGTGCCCGGGGTACTTAGGCTTGGTCTGGGACCTACGCGCCCGACCAAGTATCCAAAACCCTAATGCCTCACGGTGCAGCCGATGCCCGGGGTACTTAAGCTTGGTCTGGAACCTACACGTCCCGACCAAGTATCCAAAACCTTAATGCCTCATGGTGCAACTGATGCCCGGGGTACTTAGGTTCGGGCCAGGTTGTCTTAGATCCCCCACCATGGTGCAAACCCGGGTGACTCATAATATCCCTAGCACCCGAGATAGGTAAGCGTTACGGATGCAATGGTAAAGTGGCATGCCCGACCCTGGGAACATGAACCAAACACATCAAAAATATAATCCAGGAGTATCATACACTGGGTAACAAAAATATTATTTTATTTATGTGAAAAATACTAGGAGAACAACAACTCAGAGAATTCTAGAGATACAATTGGATGAGAGAAAACACTTTTCTACTTGGGCCTCCCTCCTCTATGGCTCCATTCCTGTATGGTCGCTAGGCTCGGAACTACCTTCTGAGTCTATAAGGAGTGGAAGCATGATGACAGGGCTCTCGAATCTTTTCCACCTTCTGGGTACTTTATCCGAGTAGTCAGCGACGGACGAGGATGCCTGAGGTAACACATGGGTGGCTCGACCCTCTTTGAAGACCCCCTCCTCGCAAAGATGCGGCCGAGTACAACATTCAAAAGGCAGAAAAAAGAGGAGGGGGTACAACGACTGCAATTTCTCTCCGAACCGTATAAAGACGCAACGAAGAATTGCCTTAACAGGAGAGAGGGAACAGCAACCGCAATTTCTTCCTCTCACCGTGCACCGCCAACCCCTATTCCGTCTTCATGGATAGGTCAGCCACTGGAAGAAGAAGAAACTGAAGAGGATGAAGAGGAATCCAACCGCAAACCCTTTCTCCTTCCCTTGCCTATCGCCGGCGCCGAGCAACCAAGGTTGCACCGCCGGCGACGCCTCCTCTTTCCCTCCTTTCTCGAAGCTGCGCCCCTAGGGAAGAGGAGAGGGTGAAGACTGAGGGAAGAAGATGAACAAACTCACCTCTTCAACCCTTGCTGAGCTCCTCTTCCACCACCTTGCGTTGACGCCTTCAATGACTAGGAGAGAGAGAGATTGAGAGAAGGAGAGATTAGTTGCTTGGATGATTAATTGGAATTAATTCCAAAATTATTAGCCTTGTATCATGACTCCTATGGGATATTTATAGGGCTAAGATAGGGATCAAGAGGAGGAGTGGGTTCTTGGCCCACTAATGGATCCAAACCCGATCCATTAATGGTGATCCATTCCACTAAAGGATCTCATTGTACTTCCTCACCAACCCCCATATTTTCATATGGGCTCCACATATTACGAGTCGTCCATCTCCTCGTATTTAAGATATCGTATGCCCGATAATTAATTTAATTTACTGATAATTAAATTAATTATCTTCTTGACCCTTGATTAGTACCACTCAACCTTTTCATCATGCCGGACCATAGTCCACTTGCAAGATTTGACATGACGACCTTTTTGAGCTCATCAAGGGGGCATCATCATCCTGACTCACTAGGACACGGATTTCGTCAAAATCAACAGCACATCATATTATTAATATTATTTCCCAACTTACCGGGCCTAGCGATCTAACAGAATAGATCTCGCCCATTGGTAAATCAAAGAAATAATAATTAATAATATATGTCCATCATTATTTCAGGATTAAGAGATCATACTCCATAATATCTATCCGAGGTATAATCCAATTTACTAAGTCCGTACAAAAATAGGATGACCTCTTTTTTGGTCCTACTTAACGTACACAAAGTACACTAGTATAATTCTATGGTTAAGATAAACCACACCTAATTACACTACAACCATCCCGATGGTTTGTCCAACTCCATCTCGGTTATGAGCTCTTTCTTATGCTTCGGCAAGGAACCTGATAACATGATCTTCTATGCGACACCACACACCATGTTATCTATAATGTCAAGCATCAGACAGTTTGTGCTAATATAAACATGCACTGTGTGATTTTCCGATTCTCTTTAAAATGTAGATGTATCCTAACCAAAAGCCAAGGCTTTTAGTATACATCTTAACAATTTCCCACTTATACTCAAAGACTTTGCTGTTTTCAAAATGTCATACATCTGACCTCTAGATCCTTCACATGCCTAAAAGCTCTCGCTACCAAGGCCTTAGAGAAATGATCCACCTAAGTCATCTTCTGATGCAATATAGGCAACGACAGCTATTCCTCTTCTGGGTGGTACTTTGTGCTCTATGTGTTTACTTGCCTTATGGACTCGTGATTCCTTCGAGTTTGCAACTGCACCATTTTGATCACATCAAATGTGATAGTTCCTAGCAAACCAGGAATCATATCGAAGTCTATCTTGAGGTTTCTGAACCATGCAACTATATTGGTTGCCTCGCAGGCTGCCAGAATATCCAACCTCCATAGCAAGGTCCATTACGCGGACACTGCGCAACACTCTACTTTACAATGGTTCAACCTCCTAAAAGTAAACACAAAACTCAATGAATATTTATATATGCCCCTATCTAGATTTGGATTTTATATTCATATAACCCACAGGAAATTGGTCTGCCCGGTAAATCCACATATAGTCTTAGTCCTTCTCAGGCACTAATACATGCTTTTACCGCATTCTAATTTTCTTAACATAGGTTACTCCGATATATGTTACTCATGCCCACGGCACAACAGATATCTGGGCTCGTTTCTAGCATACAAGAGACTTCCTCTAGCCGATGCTAGAGGAACCGTCATTACCTACTCTATCACTTTTGATAATCCAAACATATCTCTTAGATAGAGTAGCTCTAAAACTGAAAAGTACAAAACTTTCCTTTTGGAGGTATCCATGCTAGAATGAGCTAGGACAATGTTTTATATGAAGCTTGAGATAAGCACATCATCCTTGTCTGGAGATCCCTTAGGTCTTTGATCTCCTTACTTTTCTCAAGTCCTTCATAATCATGTGGACAACCATACCCTTACGTCTGACAATATTCCGTTATTGTTGCTAACTAACAAAATATCATCTATGTATCATACAAGAATACCACTTCGTTTTGTCACATACAATGTCACCCGTCCTTTGAACAAATCCACATAGTTAGATTTATCTTTTCCAAGCGGATGGTCCTTGTCATAGGTCTAGGGATCCAGCTCATGTTTACTTAGGACACAGTCCATAGACTTTCCAAAAACATGAGAATTTTAGTTTGTCTAACAACCCTCCCACTATGATGAGGTACCCCTTATGTATCTTCCGTGACACGAGGTGCAGTGTCCTATGGTATGCCCTCTTGTACAGTTGGTACTAAGATCAAAATGTCAAAGTAACTCTACACCTGGATTTCTGGATTATTACAACTCCTTTTCTTAAGAATCAGACATTTGTCCCAACGAATGTCCTCTGATCCTTAGGACTATTAAACCACCTTATTGTTCCCTTAGGATATCCTACGAACATATGCACTAGATTCCAACTTGTCGGTGTCTCTTTTCAGCACAAGTGTTGAACTACTCATAATCTGAACATGCCTTAGACTAAGCCTTCGCTTAGTCCACATTTCTATGGTTTTAAGAGACTACTGACCTAGACTGAATCAAGCATATACACCTTCGTATCGAGGACATACTTCTTTGAACAAATTTGGCTAATCTCGGAGAGACTTATCATCTTGTTAACCTATTAGCTTAAGAGATCTTCTTCCTTCCATGTGTTGCACCACTCTGTTTGAGCGCACTAGGTGCTATGAATTGGGAACATATTCTCAATTCTCTGATAAGTAAGTCCTACAACTATCCCTAGAGGGACACAAAACTTTTACTTTGATGTTTCTTCTACATCAGTCTTGAACTCTATGATCTCATCAAAGTATTCAGTCTTGTAGTACATCAAGTAAATGTACTGTTTTCCTTTAAATATTTGTTTATCAAATAAACAAAGTATTCAAGGTACCTCTATTCTAGATAGATTAAGGACTTATACTTATCAGGTTGAACCAATTCCTACATATTTTTGGCTCTATGCCCCTAGGCTTAGAACAAGCTTATTTGGTTTTGTTACTTCCCTAGTAAGAGTCAAAAGCATCTTAAGGAAGACAAGTCTTCCATAACCAATGAACCCTAAGGCTTATTGGTTGATCACTTTTGAATCCCACTTGAGTTTAACAATCTAAACCTTAGAGACAAAATATATGTTTGATTCTACTTAGAAGGAACCTTTCTCTTACATTAGTTAAGATGATAAGCTATTAATTGCATCATGGGAGTTTTGGTTTTATGTACTAATTGCCTATCTATGTACTTCAATAGATATTCCTTCTATTCTACTTTTAACAAATAAAAGCAATAGAAAATATCTTATTCCAGAAACTGAACAAAGTTCTTTCCAAAAACTAAGTACATAAAGGCAATCTCTATAATGCCAAAACTATGTCAACCTATGCTAAAGACATAAATGAAATAGATAAAACTCCCACTGCAAAAAGTCGTCTCCATAGCCCATCCAAGTAGTCAGTAATATCCTCCTCAGCTAGTCGTCGGGTTTCCTAGAACCCCTGCACAAAAATGCAGACATGATTAGTGACATCCGTATCTACCCACCAGGTACCGGTAGATATCGCCGGTAAACATGTTACAACGACACAAGAAGAAAATATACCTGTGGTACTACTCTGACGACGGGAGCAATCCGTCTTCCAATGTTCTGACTGCTTGCACACAAAGCACTTGCCTTTCGACTTCTTCATGCATCCCTGAGGTCCGTGTAATCCTGCTACTTTCTTTGCCTCAGATCGTTTCTTCTTCTTCATTCCTTTCGGTTTAGAAGTAGAAACGTCTTGGGCAACGAAAGTCTGTGTCTAAAGAGAAAACGCATCTACCGCCTCGAGTTCTGTCAGAAGTTATGCCCACGAATATGAATGCTTGTCCATATTGTAGCTTAGGCGAAACTTCTCAAAACTCACTAGTAGAGATTGGAGGATGAGATCGACCTGGGTTTCCATCTCCTTCAGCCAAGCCATCATCTTGAGGACATGTTCTCTTACGGGCATACCCTCAACCAAGATGGTTTTAGTCAAGTTCTTCATTACCTTCTGCTTAGCGGCTCGATTACTTTGACCGAAGAGTTCATCGAGTTTGGATGTTTTATCACTGGTAATGGAAGAAGCCTGATTTTAATGACCTTCGGTTGTCTCGTCTGCTTCTAACTATTTCCTAAAATATTCAAACTCCTCTTCAGTATTAATCTCGCTAAGCTTTTCGGTACAGAACTCGGCATGATCACACCTGGGTTCCTCGGCAGTAAAGACAAAGTCCATATTTAATTCTCAATCTTTATTATTATTAGGGGCATTAATTTGGTTTTCTCTTTGAACTAGGTCAAGTGGGTCTAGATCCATTTTAAAGCACCTGAGAATCACAACAATCACACACTTTAGATTTCAAAAATCAATTGATCCCTCAAAACAATTTATTACAAAATCTACCAACACCTCAAAACACCGAGAATTTCGCATGCCACGATGGTGTGGATGTATATGAATTCTACATTTGTGAGAGGAGGTTTTACCCATTAATTTTACTATCTTGTCATCCTAACTTTCTGACAATTAAAATTAATAGTTGATCCTCTTCGACCCTACAAATAATAGCAGTGACTCCGATGCGGAGGATACTATTATTTGTATCTAAGTGTTTACCATTACACGACACTAAGAAAAATTATTTCCGATTATGTGTCTTCCGATGGGGAAGTACACACGCTCTTCAATAATTTTCTATAGTCTTTTCTGACCTAGTGATCCGCAAAACAAGCCCATCTGATGGGGAGGAAGGCACTCAGAGCCGACGCGCAGACTTGTTCGCATCACTTATCAGATTGTAATGGAGGCCATGGGACCATTAGGGTCCCTCTCCCACTTAGTTATTTATGTTGAGGTTTTTCGCATGCACACACACACAACAAGCACATAACTAAAAATAATAGAGCTATGAAAAAATCCTAGATTTTTCCAACTATTATGGCCTTGGTCTCCAATGCGCCTCCAGTCGTGTCGTCACCTCGTCCACTCCATCCTATCCATGCGCAAGCCACCACGAAGGATTCCCCGAGCCAAGATGACTAGCTTACTTATTTACATCCATTGATTCTATACTCCACAAAGGAGTGTACATGTCACCAAGATCAAAAGTAAATAGAAAACTTGGCTAAACAAATGTCATATTTAATTACAAAAATTAAATAACTAATCTAGCCTCGTCAACCCCGAGGATTCAATTAATTTACATCAAACAATCAAAATCATAATTTCCATAATAGTTGGAATCTAGTGTCTGCAACACAAACATAGCCTACGCACATCCAAATATTATCCAGCAAAATAATGTACAAAATAATGTGCAGAAAAATAACCGAATCATAAACACACAAGTCCGAAACACAGTTCTGATGCCAATTGTTGGGTATGGCTTGGCGGTTTCCAAGACAACTACGTGGTCATATCTGAGAGACCTCTATATGTCTACGGATTAAAAAAAAATTAATCTGAATAGAGACCCGTCCCTCTAACGACCGACTCATCGTCGTATTAATTAATCCAAGTTACAACTTAGCCGAAACCGAGATTAAGGCCTTGTAACTTTTCGAATTAATTATCCGCGTAAAAGACGACGATTTGGATCGCTAGTTTTTGTGTTTATCTTCGGGGTTCAGTTAGTTAATTATTGTCTATGACAACGAATCAAAATAACTAACTAACATACATGAAATGACGAAGCAAAGTAATATGGCACAATTAAAACATAGCAAAATAAAACTGGAGCTCAGGAGAGTTATACCTCGCCGTTTACCTTGCAGTCTTCTACCATATGACCCTCCCCTCCTGGACGTCGTGTGGGCGACGGTCTACCAAGACGCGGAGTCACCAAGGCTTGATCTTCTCCCTTCCTAGCTTGGCCAAAACCCTAGGAAAAGACTAGGGTTTTCTCTTCTCCTTCCTTCATTGATCACGTCGGAACCCTAGCTCCCGGGGAAGCCACCATCGGTGATCTCCTTCTTCCATTGTTCCCTTTGCCGTGTCGCCACCAAGGGAGGATGAAGTAGAAGTGAAGGAAGCAAGAGAAACAAACCCCGAACCCTCTTCCTTTCCTCTTCCTTGAGTCGGCCAACACATCACAAAGAGATGGGCCGCCGACGATCTTCTTCCGCCAACCCCTATTCCATCTTCATGGATAGGTTAGCCACTAGAAGAAGAACAAACTGAAGAGGATGAAGAGGAATCCAACCACAAACCCTTTCTCCTTCCCTTGCCTATCGCCGGCGCCGAGCAACCAAGGTTGCACCGCCAACGACGCCTCCTCTTTCCCTCCTTTCTCGAAGTCACACCGTTAGGGAAGAGGAGAGGGTGAAGACCGAGGGAAGAAGATGAGCAAACTCCCCTCTTCAACCCTTGCCGAGCTCCTCTTCCACCACCTTGCGTCGGCGCCTTCAATGACCTAGGAGAGAGAGAGATTGAGAGAAGAGAGATTAGTTGCTTGGATGATTAATTGAAATTAATTCCAAAATTATTAGCCTTGTATCATGACTCCTATGGGGTATTTATAGGGCTAAAATAGAGACCAAGAGGAGGAGTTGGTTCTTGGCCCGCTAATGGATCCAAACTCGATCCATTAATTGTGATCCTTTCGACTAAAGGATCCCATTATACTTCGTCACCAACCCTCATATTTTTATATGGGCTCCACATATTACGAGTCTTTCATCTCCCCGTGTTTAAGATATCGTATGCCCGATAATTAATTTAATTTACTGATAATTAAATTAATTATCTTCTTGATCCTTGATTAGTACCACTCAACCTTTTCATCATGTCGGACCATAGTCCACTTGCAAGATTTGACATGACGACCTTTTTGAGCTCACCAAGGGAGCATCATCATACTGACTCACTTTTCGTCAATAATCAACAGCACATCATATTATTAATATTATTTCTCAACTTACCGGGTCTATCGATCTAACAGAATAGATCTCGCCCATTGGTAAATCAAAGAAATAATAATTAATAATATATGCCCGTCATTATTTCGGGATTAAGAGATCGTACTCCATAATATCTATTCGAGGTCTAATCCAATTTACTAAGTCAGTACAAAAATTGGATGACCTCTCTTTTGGTCCTACTCAATGTACATAAAGTACACTTGTGTAATTCTATGGTTATGAAAACCACACCTAATTACACTAGAACCATCCCGATGTTTTGTCCAACTCCATCTCGGTTGTGAGCCTCTTTCTTAAGCTTCGGCAAGGAACTTGATAACACGATCTTCTGTGCAACACCACGTACCATGTTATCTACAATGTCAAGCATCAGACAGTTTGTGCACATACTAATATAAACATGCACAATGTGATTTTCCGATTCTCTTTCAATGCCTCCTTGTTGGCCTCCTCCCATCTGATGAGATTGTCCATCACCTTGGCGAACATGACTTCCTCTGCAAAAATCAGACAGTGAGAATATTAATCAGAACCAAGAGACATTAAAGGAAGAAGAATTTCTCTATCCAACACAGGTGACTGAAGGGTAAAGATGGTAGCTTAATGAAGAAGAATTTCTCCTTCCACCCTTTATACGAGGAAGGGAACCCCCCCCTAAAAACCTATGACCCGGTCGGGCTACGAAACGAAAGACACCTCTAGACCCTATCAGGATGAAGAAAGAATGAAAGAGATGAGGGGTCAGAGGAAGCTCAAAAAGCTTGAAGATGATATACGCCCTCCCATCTGGGCGATGGCATTGGGAGCCATCTGGTGAAGGGGATATTAAAATAGGAGGCTATTTTAGTGAAAAAATAGGGGATAGGGAAGCGGAGCCCTAGCTCCATCTTCCCTAAGAAGAAGGTCAACATGTTTGCAGGAGGCTCCACGGGCATCTGACCCACGTTGGGGATGACCATTGCCATCTCGGTCGGAATGTCGTAGGCCTCGGTGGCTGCCTACAAGGCTTCTGATCTCACTCTCGAGGAGGTGGACTCATACCATTCTGCACGATAGCTTTCCATGATCTCTAAGAAAGAAGACGAGAAGGAGATAAACTACTCACACGCAGAAGAGGCTTACGAGAGAGAAAGACAAAGTACACCCAGATGCTGAGTCGGAAGTAGGCGTAAAATCTGCACCTTACCCTCTTATACTCAGGCAGCCGCCTACCTGGACGCAAGAGGGAGGAGACACGTGGAAAGCATGAAAACGCCGCACATAGGCAGTCGCCTGTCGCGAGCCGGCCAAAATGGTGCACGTCCGTAAAAGCTCGTGGAGATGGTCGTTGGGGCACGTGGCAAGGAGGTATTCGCTAGAGTATCCCGTCGCCCTCATAAAAGAGCCGTACGCCTTTATGGCGAGGAAACAGACGTCATCATAGTCCCTCCAGAGTCGAGGTAGCCTTTTTGAAAAAGGATAAGACCATTAAGGGGGGATTTCTCAAAACTCGGGATAAAAGTGACATACAATCCAGAGGCCCCCTATAACTACAGGGGTAGTAAGGAGGACGAAGGCCCGCGGCTTCTTCATCTCTGCACTACTCCGATCAGTCAATTATACTTCCTTCGATCAGACTTGAAGGGAGAAACTTGTGATAGGGTTGAATAGTCCGTGCCAGGCACGAGGGATGAAGAAAGCCTCGAGGCACGACATGACCGAAGCGACTTCCCTTCCTGGACCCCGGGGCCCCCCTCATGTAACGCGCTCGGGAAGGTAGTCCGAAGACCCCTCCCGCGAACACCCCGGGAGGTTAGGCCCCAAGAGCGCCTCGGGAGTTATAGCACCGAAGGCCCCGAGCTCACCTCGGGAGGTGGAGTCCCCGCAGTAACTGACCTCAGGTACTAACCCCCCCCCCCTCTCGGTACAGATGAGCATCCCCAGCAGAAAAGGTAAGCACGACCCTTCAATGTCTCAACGGCGGAAATGTGATAGCGGCGCAGATCATTTCAAAGGATATCTAGTTACCGCCGAGAGAGGGGGGCGTGGCTTAAGTATCGGAGATGTGGCACCGATCGAGGGGGCACGTCCAGCCTGTCATCGTCAGCATAAAAAGTAGTCCAGCCCCTCCGGTACAGGGGTTACGCTCTATCAACTCTAGACATCTTCTTTACTTTCCGCAACCTTTTCTTCTCGACGGATACTGACTTGAGCGTCGGAGTGGACTCCGCTGAACTCCTGTCGGCATGTCCCCTAATGCTCGTGTTAACTTCTCAGGACCCTAAGTTTCTCCCCGTGTCAACAACTACTGCAGAGGTAAAGAGCTGGTGCCTGGCTATCATCGTCGACTCTTTTCGGAACAGATACTAAACTGGAGCGATGATTTTTACATATACTACATTCCACATTTTCTGTGACAATAACCTATAACATTCTCCAGAAATTATTCTCCGCCCACCCAACGTTTGTCACCTTATCCTTTGATCCCGACCTTGCCTACGGGTAATCCGGCCCGCTCAGCCAGCCAGTCTGTCACCACGGAGGTCCAGCAGATAGATCAGCAAAGACATCTCCTGGGGGGATCCTCGAGCCCGGAAGCCCCCCGGGACACTATTTAGCCAGCAACGAGCAGGGTCGGTCGGCCCGACCCCTAGCCTCTCCTAGTCCGGTCACCTTGACCCGTTTCCTGACCTAGACCTAGGTCGTGCGCTCCCGTCGGACGCGTGGCGGCCCGCACTCCCGTTGCATCACATGAATCAGACACCCAGCAAAGTCAGCCAGGCATATCCCGGTAAACCCCCGACACAGGGCGTATTTTGCGCCTCAACACTCCCAGTCGGACGCGTGGCTGCCCACACTCCCTGGCCATTACCCGACCCGGTCCTCGACACTCGGACCCGTCGATTGGCGCTTGGGGTACGGACTATTTCGTCCCTATGCCTCCTATGTCATCATATCCATGGTATGGCCCTGGGGTCGGAGTACTGCACGTCTTACTCGTCTCTGACACATCTTGCAGCTAGACCACCAATCCAGTAATATCGTACTGCTTGAGCACCCCCGCGCTGCCACGCCGCTCCCTAGTGCTCTCATATGGGCTAACAGGTATCACACCCTAGTCTTGTCAATCACGGATAAGGGTCGTCAGTCCCCCCCCCCCGGCTATAAACCCTTCACTCCACCTCCCGCAGGTATACGTGCACGAGCTCTCTCATCTACTACTGCATTTTCAATTCAGCTCCCCTATATTTCCTGCGGATACTGACTTGACTGTCGGAGTGCCTGACCAGGGAAAACCCTCGACGGGTTTGCTAACGGTCACCGTTTCGCAGGCGAAAGCCAACTCGGAAACAGATCAGCACCGTCCTGACCGCTCGTACCGCGGAGAAGGCCACTCGACCCTTTGGGCCGCCACCTCGCTTCGCGATAAGATCAAATTTGGCGCTAGAAGAAGGGTTTCCTGCCTGATCGGAAGCGAAGATGGGAGATCCCAACCAGGTCATGATGACCGATACTCCCAAGGAGTGTGATCTCCTCTCGGTTGCCCAGGAACGAGGAGCCCCACTGAGGTTTTCACGTGCTAATGGCCCAACTATTTGACCCCGGAAGCCCGTGGCACCTAATGCCTTAGAAGGGCGGGGAAAGGCTATTTCGCCAGAAGAAGACTCGGTCTCTTCCCTCCCACCTATCCACCATGACCAGGCCGTTGCGGCGAAGCCCGCGCTGGTCGATGCATTCGCGTCCCGTCGAACGTGTTTACCACGCCGCGATAAGGGAAAAGCTCCAACTGACGCACCACTGGCTGCTCGAGCCCACAGCTCTTTTATTTCCGGGATCTTAGAGGATCCGGTCTCCCGGCATCTCAGATTCGTCACCATGCTTGAATACGAGGGGGATGTCGATCCCGAAGAGCAACTCATAAGGTTTGAGAGTGACGCCTTGCTACACCAGTACTCGGAGGGCGTGAAGTGTCGAGCCTTCTTGACAACGCTCTCTAGGCCCGCTCAACGATGGTTCAGCCAGATGCCCAATGAGTCGATCGACGGCTTCAAGGAGCTCCGAAGGGCATTCCTCCAGCATTTCGCTAACAGTCGAAGGAATCATAAGGCAAGTATTAGCCTGTTCACTTTGAAGCAGGGCCCGAAGGAACCGCTCCGGGCCTACCTTAATAGATTCGCTGGGGTGGTGCTCGGCGTGCCAATGGCCGCCCCGGAAGTATTGGCCAGCGCTTTCGCTCAAGGGCTACAGGAAGGGGACTTCTTTCACTCGCTCATTCGAAAGCCCCCCAAGGACTTGGATGGCCTACTAGAGAAGGTCGTCAAACGCATTAATGTTGAAGAGGCCCGGGCCGTTTGGGAGAAAGAGCCGACTAGCCGCCACCCCCGACTCGGGTACAGTCTAAACAACCGCCCAGCGTGCCCATTCGTAGCCCTCATGGATCCACCGACCGCTAGTAGAAAAATGCGTATTAACAACGGACGTTCACCGTTATCGTAGGCTAAAAACACTGTTGTTAAAAGCCATGTTGTTAAAAGTGGTGCTCAACATCAACAGTTAAAAATCGTTGTCGTTGATAGTCAATAACAACAGTGTAGCAATGGTTTTTCACCATTGCATTTTAATGTGATCAACAACAGGTTAACAATAGTATTAAACCGTTGTTTGTATGTGATTTAAACAATAGTTTGACAACAAATAAAAATCGTTGTCTTTTGATTGAGGCAGCCAACAATTTACAACAAATATCATTTAATAAATAAATTATTTAAATAATTAAACAATATTGAGCAAACACACTTCAAACTCTCATACATCAAAATATCATCAAATATCATACATCATACTGTGCAAATATCATACATCAAAATATCCCCAGTATTAGTCCAAACTGAGATAACATCATCAAAATATCATATACATCAAGAATCATGTCCAAACATCATCAAAATTAATCCAAACATCATCAAAATATCCCCAGTAGCTTCATAATTTTCTATCCTTCAAAATATCATCCAAGTGCAATCAACCAGATGAAGACAGCTGCGCCCCTTATCTTTGCACCAGAAGTTGATTCCTTCCCTTGTATATGAATTGTCAAAACAAATAGAAATATAAAATGAGCATTCACAACTAAAAATATTAGCCCTTACGCTCCTACAAAGCAACAAGGATGCTGCAAGCTGTTCCTAAATTAAAAGTGAAACTATTGCAACTTGACCTCTATAAATATGTGTATGACAATATCATAACTCTCTTGTTCACGAAGAACTTAGATTATAATTTAACTCTCGGTTGTCAGATTGATGAAGGCCTATTTTGACAATATAGAGAAAAGAGAACAGTAAAAATAAATTCTGAAAATCTATTAAAGATTGTTGCGATGTATGCAATAGAGAATAGTAAGAAAGAACCAAGAAATTGAGTAAATGAAGCCAGATATCAAGCACATCAGACATAGTATCATCACCTTGCAAAGCTTCCAAAGAGATTGCAGCATGGGATGGAATAGCAAAATCAACAAAGTGGCTCTCCATCTGCAAAAAAGATGTATCAGGTTGAATATTGCATAGTATGTCTGAACTCATAGCATCAATACGTAAGAGATTATGGTGCCCAATAAAAGGCACAATACACATCAATGGTTGCATATAATATATCATGGCTATTCGCAGATACCCTAACAATGGATGACAATTAACAAATAAGAAAATTTTTTAGAGGGGATTGTATCAGAACCAGTTCTTAATCAGAACAATGCACAAAGAGAGCAAAAAGATTTGCAATTTCTGAGATTGCAAACAAGGCTAATGGCATTCCTCGTCACTAAAGAACAGAAGTAATTATAAACAAAAGTTAAACTGCAGAAGGAGCATCACAAGATCATTTCCAAGAAAGTTAACATCTGATATGGAATTGGTTGCATAACTAATTATCAAGCTACTAGTCCATGCATATAACACGACTATATTATAACAAATAAATCCATGACCTTCAAAAATTAAAACTACCTTCTGAACAATGAATTTACTTAATTGGACATATACACGGGCTAGGGCACGAAGACGAAGACCGCCGTTAGTGTCCAAGCGATAATTGGACATATACACGAAAAGTGTCACGTCATTCACGTTGAGTTTCACGCTATAATTTCACTCTCTCTATCATAGCTCCAAAATTAATTCATAATATGCAAAGAAACATGAGAGGAAATCGAATAGATCTTTTGAAGAAAACATAGGAACAACTGAATAAGTATGATGAATCATCATAGTGTATCATTCATAATAGAATAAGCAAGAAGAACATAGCATGCCCTACCTATTTTTTTCCAGCACCTTCCTTTGTAGACTTCGACAGCTCGCTCTCCTTAATGTCTCATCCTATATAACGTATAAAGTAGTAGGCAGCGGCTCAGCAGGATGAAATAGCAATAGCATGGAGAATATCAAAAGGATTATATTTGTTATAATGCAAAATATTTTGCTTAAAGTTGAGAAGACATCCAAGAAAACAAAAAGAAATCACTAAACTAATTTATGGACCGACTTCTTTAGTATGCAATTTAGAATAAATGAAAACTTTACCCTCCCAAGCTCATTATTTTTTGGTCAAATCTTCTTTCAGCTTTAGTAAAATATTAGGGAGAATTAAGGAAGATTCCTATAAAGCTAGATGTTATTATCTCAAAGTGAACAGGCTAAATATTTGACTGGGTGAGCACTAAGCATAAGTTGTTAGGACAGGTTCAACTGATAAATTTACAGTTAATGATAATAATAGTGATAAACAATATTTATCAGTAAAACCATTATAAGACAATGAAGTAGTAGCAAAATCACTGAGGATTCCGTTCAATTGGAATGATGATAATGCCAGTGTTGGAGCATAGTAGATGTTGTGTAACTTAGTACCATGAAAATACTTAAGAGCAAACCAGATGAAAAATATAAGTTATTTATCTCAAGTTAGAAATATCTAAGAACAAATAAGATGGACTATGTACCTCTTGTGGCGTCCAGCCACCCTTAGCTCGCCTTATTGGACCACTAGTTCTCCTACATTAATAGAGGAGAGGAAAACATTAAAAGTCAGTACACAATGTTTACCAAAAAAGTACTCATACCTAGTGAACCAAGGAATATGAGCAAACTTCTTCAAGATTCAGTCACCAATAAAAGACTACTATAGCAAACAAGTTATCTATCTTAAAACAAAAAAGAAAAACTTTAAAAAAATCCACTACTATTGCAGAAGGCCCAATTAATTGGTCATTGGATGCAACTACAATCTATTGAAACATAAAACTTTTATCCTTCCTTTCCGACAAAGACTAAATAGTAATCAAGAACTTAAAACTCTAGAGGCAAACCATATTAATTCTATTGTTCTGCAATTAGCTTGAAAGAGTACTTTGCAGAATGCTACAATAGCTTATGAAAGTTACCACGATATGCTTCTGGCAAGAAAACCAATCATATATTCAAATACGCAGCAATCTCATGGGAGATCACCTTTCTGCAAATATCTCCTTCCATAGCACTCCTGTTCCCTGGAGCTCCACCCCTCATCAAGCTCCAGATGCACAGTCAGTCTATCTCTTGGCTCTCCTCTCCAAAGATGATGAATAAGGTGATTAAGACTAAGACCCTATGTAATGGATTCATAGACCTAAGGCACCTCTTAATCCTAGTTAATCTCTAGCTTTCATTCTAGTATAAATAGCACAAGATCTCTGATGGGCTCATTTAGAGAAGAACACAGAAAGGGCATAACTTTAAATTATCAATAACCTATTTGATTCCTTTTCTCGTTGATTGTTTGGGTGTAAATATGGCCAACATAATATTATTTAAATCCCTTCGTGCAGTAGGCTTATATCGAACCATGTTGCATTGTTGTTAAGTTTTCCGGAGCATATTTACTTATCATCTAGATGTGTTGGAGGAGAATAATCTTGGTTAAACACAAGGTTTTTGGCTTGTTGCTTCTACCATAAAAAAAAATAAAGATTCTATATGACTTCACTGTGAAGGTGATTTTGCATACTAAGACCACCTATTTGTATCTACTAAGGGCAGTTCTAAGGAGCAAATTTGAGCGTCTACCTTATTGGGATTGATCTTTTCAGTGTTCATTCAGTAGCATCAAAACAAACAAGTGATGATAAAGCAGACTTGACTTGATCCCTACAGTAAGAACTCATACATACATGCTAACAAAAAACCAAACTTAACACCGATAAGTTACTCAGACAATGATTCTCTGCATCTTATAGAAATTGAACAGTAAAAAAAACTGAAGAAAAAAATGCAAAATGCAAAATTTCAAGTAAATTAAACAGTAAAGACTCAACAAGAAACAAATGGTGAGTAAAAGGGTAAAAATTGAGCAGCAAGCTTGCATCCTAAGCATCCAAATCATAATACAACAAACTAAGCAGTACCTATGGGACGCAGAAGACCTCAAGGAGCTACAAACAGAAGGAGACATCCCAGAAAACCCATTACTTCCTTCGGACATGGACGAGCTCGAAGCAGCCCCCGATTGCTTGTTCTCCACACAACTCTGCTCAATCTTCATGACTTCGACAGCCATGGCGCCGCCATCTCCCATGCAAGCGGCAACCAGATTCTAAACCCTACAACACCAGATCAAATCACCACATCAAACCCAACTCCAACGGGCCAACGTAAACGCCACCACGGTTGGAACTGGAGCCCAAAGCTACTGCACGAGGCTCAAACAGCAAGAGGAACAAAAAAAGCAGAAGCAAACCAGAATGGATGCAAATCCCCAGAAAAGGATCGATCCGAACTGGTTCAGAAGGGATCCAGAAGCCGAGATCTAAATTCTAAAACAAATCCAGGACCAAAAAGAATTAGAGATCTCCCTGTCAGGACCACGAGAGGATCCAGAGGGATTCAGACATCAAGTACCTTGCGAGAATGAAAGCCGGAAGCCGGAGATCGGAATAGAAACGCACGAATCGAAGCAAAGCTCTCGCGAAACGCTCGCGGTGAGCCGGAGAGTTCAAAAGGAAACCTTTTCGCCTTCGCCCGTTGAAGCAAAAGGGAGAACTGGTCGATATCGGACGGGTAAAGGAAGGCGGCGTGACGGCGGCGTTAGCGGTGCGCGTTGGAGAGGGGGCAGATGTGGCCGTCGGTGTCGAAGCGATAAGTGGCGAGAGGATCACATGGAAAATATATATTACTCATTACAATGTAAACGGCGGGAATTGTCGTAACCATGTAAGCAACACAAATAGATAACGGTTAATTAAAATCAGTTATCGTAACCAAGCAAATAGACAATGGTTTTTAAAAAATCATTGTCTTTGACTTACATAAGACAACGGTTTTTTAAAACCCGTTGTCTTTTTCCACCAAAAATTTATCAACATCAACCGTTTTTGAAAAAACCGTTATTAAAGTAAAAAAATAACGATTTTTCAAAAAACCATTGTCTATTGGGTGTTGTTGAATCCAAAAATTCTTGCAGTGGACCGAAGAGAAACCGATCCTCGACAAGGGCGGCGAATGGCTCGAAGGTGTCGGCCGACCCGTGGGAGGCCATATTGCACCTTTCATCACAGTCGCACTCATGAGAGGCAATATTCTCGTCTCTGAGAGGTCCCCCGTCCGAGAGGCAATATTCTCGTCTCTGCACGAGCTACAAATCGGGATCCGCTCCAGCTGTCCCTCGGATCGGCTCTTATCCGGACGCGTGGCGGGCCACACTCCCTGAGAGGTCCCCCCGACCGAGAGGCTATCCTTCGGATCGCCACTCCGCTGGACGCGTGGCGGGCCACGCTCCCAAAGAGGTCCCCCGACCGAGAGGTCATATTATCGTCTCTGCACGAGTTACAAATCGGGATCCGCTCCTGCTATCCATCGGATCAGCTCTTAGCCGAACGCGTGGCGACCCACGCTCCCTAAGAGGTCCTCCGACCGAGTGGCTATCCTCAGATCGGCTCTCAGCCGTACGCGTGGCTGGCCACGCTCCCTGAGAGGTCCTTCGACCGAGAGGCAATATTCTCGTCTCTGTACGAGCTACAAATCGGGATCTGCTCCCGCTATCACTCGGTCGGCTCATAGCCGGACGCGTGGTGACCCACGCTCCCTAAGAGGTCCCCGACCGAGAGGCTATTCCTCGGATCGGCTCTCAGCCGGACGCGTGGTGGCCCACGCTCCCTGACAGGTCTCCCGACCGAGAGACAATATTCTCGTCTCTGCACGAGCTACAAATCAGGATCCGCTCCCGCTATCCCTCGGATCGGCTCTTAGCCGGACGCGTGGCGACCACGCTCTCTAAGAAGTTCCCCGACCGAGAGGCTATCCCTCGGATCGCCTCTCCGCCGGACGAGTGGCAGCCCACCCTCCCTGAGAGGTCCCCCGTCCGAGAGGCAATATTCTCATCTCTGCACGAGCTACAAATCGGGATCCGCTCCAGCTGTCCCTCGGACCGACTCTTATCCGGACGCGTGGCGGGCCACACTCCCTGAGAGGTCTCCCCGACGGAGAGGCTATCCCTTGGATCGCCTCTCAGTCGGACGCGTGGCGGGCCACGCTCCCTAAGAGGTCCCCCGACCGAGAGGCCATATTATCATCTCTGCATGAGTTACAAATCGGGATCCACTCCCGCTATCCCTCGGATCGGCTCTTAGCCGGACGCGTGGCAACCCACGCTCCCTAAGAGGTCCCCCGACCGAGAGGCTATCCCCGGATCGGCTCTCAGCCGTACGCGTGGCTGGCCACGCTCCCTGAGAGGTCCTTCGACTGAGAGGCAATATTCTCGTCTCTGCATGAGCTACAAATCGGGATCTGCTCCCGCAATCACTCGGTCGGCTCATAGCCAGACGCGTGGTGACCCACGCTCCCTAAGAGGTCCCCCGACTGAGAGGCTATCCCTCGGATCGGCTCTGATCCGGACGCGTGGCGGCCCACGCTCCCTGACAGGTCTCCCGACCGAGAGACAATATTCTCGTCTCAGGACGAGCTACAAATCGGGATCCGCTCCCGCTATCCCTCGGATCGGCTCTTAGCCGGACGCGTGGCGTCCCACATCCCTAAGAGGTCCCCCGATCGAGACGCTATCCCTCGGATCGGCTCTCACCCGAACACGTGGCGCCCCACGCTCCTTGAGAGGTCCCCCGTCAGAGAGGCAATATTCTCGTCTCTGCACGAGCTACAAATTGGGATCCCCTCCCTCTATCCCTCGGATCGGCTCCTAGCAGGACGCGTGGCGACCCACGCTTCCTAAGAGGACCCTCGATCGAGAGACTATCCCTCGAATCGGCTCACAGCCGAACGCGTGGCGACACACGCTCCCTGAGAGGTCCCTCGACCGAGAGGCAATATTCTCGTCTCTGCACGAGCTACAAATCGGGATCCACTCCAGCTATCCCTCGGATCGGCTCTTAGCCAGACACGTGGCGACCTAAGCTCCCTAAGAGGTCCCCTGACCGAGAGGCTATCCCTCGGATCGCCTCTCAGCCGGACGCGTGGCGGCCTAAGCTCTTTGAGAGGCCCCCGACCGAGAGTCAATATTCTCGTCTCTGCACGACCTACAAATCGGGATCCAACCCCGCTATCGGTCGGATCGGCTCTTAGCCGAACGCGTGGCACCCAGGCTCCCTAATAGGTCCCCCGACCGAGAGGCTATCCCTCGGATCGGCTCTCCGCCGGACGAGTGGTGGGCCACGCTCCCTGAGAGGTCCCCCGACCGAGCGGTAATATTCTCGTCTTTGCACGAGCTACAAATCGGGATCCGCACCCGCAATCCCTCGGATCGGCTCTTAGCCGGACGGGTGGCGACTCACGCTCCCTAAAAGGTCCCTCGACCAAGAGGCTATCCCTCGGATCGGCACTCAACCGGATGCGTGACGGACCACGCTCACTGAAAGGTCCCCCGTCCGAGAGGCAATATTGTCGTTTCTGCACAAGCTACAAATCGCGATCCGCTCTAGCTATCCCTCGGATCGGCTCTTAGCCGGACGCGGTGCGACCCACGCTCCCTAAGAGGTCCCCCGACCGAGAGGCTATCCCTCGGATCGGCTCTCAGCCGGACGCGTGGCGGCCCACACTCCCTGAGAGATCCCCCGACCGAGAGACAATATCCCCGACTCTGCACGAGCTACAAATCGGGATCCGCTCCCGGTATCCCACGGATCGGCTCTTAGCCGGACGCGTGGCGACCTACTCTCCCTAAGTGGTCCCCCAACCGAGAGGCTATCCCTCGGATCGGCTCTCAACTGGACGCGTGGCGACCCACTCTCCCTAAGTGGTCCCCCAACCAGAGGCTATCCCTCGGATCGGCTCTCAGCCGGACGCGTAGCAGCACACGCTCCCTAAGAGGTCCCCCTACCGAGAGGCAATATTCTCATCTCTGCACGAGCTACAAATCGGGATCCGTCCCGCTATCCCTCGGATCGGCTCTTTGCCGGACGCGTGGCGACCCAAGCTCCCTAAGAGGTCCCCCGACCGAGAGGCTATCCCTCTGATCGGATCTCAACCGGACGCGAGGCGGCCCACGATCACTAAGAGGTCCCCCAACCGAGAGGCAATATTCTCGTCTCTGCACGAGCAACAAATCGGGATCCGCTCCCGTTATCCCTCGGATCGGCCCATAGCCGGACTCGTGGTGACTCACGCTCCCTTAGAGGTCCCCCGACCGAGAGGCTATCCCTCACATCAGCTCTCAGCCGGACGCATGGCGGGCCACGCTCCCTGAGAGGTACCCCGACCGAGAGCCAAGATTCTCATCTCTACACGTGCTACAAATCGGCATCCGCTCCCGGAATACCACGGATCACCTCTTAGCTGGACGCGTGGCGACCCACGCTCCCTAAGAGGTCCCCCGACCGTGACGCTATCCCTCGGATCGACTCTCAGCTGGACGCGTGGGGCCCCAAGCTCCCTGAGAGGTCCCCTGAGCGAGAGGCAATATTCTCGTCTCTGCATGTGCTACAAATCGGGATCCGCTCCCGCTATCCGTCGGATCAGCTCTTAGCCGGACGCGTGGCGACCCACGCTCCCTAAGAAGTACCCTGACCAAGAGGTTATCCCTCGGATCGGCTCTCAGCTGGAGGTCCCCCGTCCGAGAGGCAATATTCTCGTCTCTACACGGGCTACAAATGGATCGGCTATTAGCCGGACGCATGGCGACCCACGCTCCTTAATAGCCCCCCGACCGAGAGGCTATCCCTCGGATCAGCTCTCAGCCAAACGCGTGGCGCCCACGCTCCCTGAGAGGTCCCCCGACCGAGAGGCAATATTCTCGTCTCTGCACGAGCTACAAATCGGGTTCCGCTCCCGCTATCCCTCAGATCGGCTCTTAACTGGATGCGTGGCGACCCACGCTCCCTAAGAGGTCCCCCGACCAGGAGGCTATCCCTCGGATCGGCTCTCAGCCGGACGCGTGGCGGGCCACGCTCCCTGAGAGGTTCTTCGACCGAGAGGCAATATTCTCGTCTCTGCACGTGGTACAAATCGGGATTCGCTCCAGCTATCACCCGGATCTGCACTTATCCGGACGCGTGGCGACCCACGCTTCCTAAGAGGTCCCCCGACCGAGAGGCTAACCCTCGAATAGCCTCTCCGCCGGACGCGTGATAGCCCACGCTCCCTGCGAGGTCCCCCGTCCGAGAGGAAATATTCTCGTCTCTACACGAGCTACAAATCGGGATCCTCTACCGCTAACCCTCGGTTCGGCTCTTAGCCGCACGCGTGGCGACCCACGCTCCCTAAGAGGTCCCCCGACCGAGTAGCTATCCCTCGGATCGACTCTCAGCCGGACGCGTGGCGGGCACGCTCTCTGAGACATCCCCCGACTGAGAGGCAATATTCTCATCTCTGCACGTGTTACAAATAAGGATCGGCTCCCACTATCTATCGGATCGTCTCTTAGCCGGACGCGTGGCGACCCACGCTCCCTAAGAGGTCCCCCGACCGAGAGGCTATCCCTCGGATCGCCTCTCTGTCGGATGCGTGGCGGGCCACGCTCCTTGAGAGGTCCTTCGACCGAGAGGCAATATTCTCGTCTCTGCACGAGCTACAAATCGGGATCCGCTCCCAATATCCCTCAGTCGGCTCAGAGCCGGACGAATGGTGACCCACGCTCCCTAAGAGGTCCCCCGACCGAGAGGCTATCCCTCGGATTGGCTCTCAGCCGGACGCGTGGCGGCCCACGCTCCCTGTCAGGTCCCCCGACCGAGAGCCAATATTCTCGTCTCTACACGAGCTACAAATCGGGATCCGCTCCCGCTATCACACGGATCGGCTCTTTGCCGGCCGCCTGGCGACCCACGATTACTAAGAGGTCCCCCGACCGAGACGCTATCCCTCGGATCGGCTCTCACCCGGACGCGTGGCGCCCCACACTCCCTGAGAGGTCCCCTGTCCGAGAGGTAATATTCTCGTCTCTGCACGAGCATCAAATCGGGATCCCCCCCGCTATCTCTCTGATCGGCTCTTAGATGGACGCGTGGTGACCCACGCCCCCTAAGAGGACCCCCGATTGAGAGACTGTCCCTCGAATCGGCTTTCAGCCGGACGCGTGGCGGCCCACACTCATGAGAGGACCCACGATCGAGAGGCAATATTCTCGTCTCTGCACGAGCTACAAATCGGGATCTGCCCCCGCTATCCCTCAGATCGGCTCATAGCCAGGCGCGTGGCGACCCACGCTCCCTAAGAGGTCCCCCGACTGAGAGGTTATCCCTCGGATCGGCTCTCGGCCGAACGCGTGCCGCCCACACTCCCTGAGAGGTCCCCCGACTGAGAGGCAATATTCTCGTCTCTGCACGAGCTACAAATCGGAATCCGCTCCCGCTATCGCTCGGATCGGACTCTTAGCTGGACGCGTGGCGACCTACGCTCCCTAATAGGTCCCCCGACCGAGAGGCTATCCCTCGGATCGGCTCTCCGCAGGATGCGTTGCGGGCCACGCTCCCTGAGAGGTCCCCCGACCAGAGCTAATATTCTCGTCTCTACACGAGCTACAAATCGGGATTCGCACCAGCTACCCCTCGGATCGGCTCATAGTCGGACACGTGGCGACCCACACTCCCCAAGAGGTCCCCCGACTGAGTGGCTATCCCTCGGATCGGCTCTCAACTGGACACGTGGCGGACCACGCTCGCTGAGAGGTCCCCCGTCCGAGAGGCAATATTCTCGTCCCTGGACGAGCAACAAATCGTGATCCTCTCCCGCTATCACTCGGATCGGCTCTTAGCCGGACGTGTGGCGTCCCACGATCCCTATGAGGTCCCCCGACCAAGACGCTATCCCTCGGATCGGCTCTCAGCCGAACGCATGGCGCCCCAGGCTGCCAGAGGTCCCCCGACCGAGAGGCAATATTCTCTTCTCTGCACTAGCTACAAATTCAAATCCCCACCCACTATCCCTTGGATCGACTCTTAGCTGGACGCGTGGCGACCCACGCTCCCTAAGTGGTCCCCCGACCAAGAGGCGATCCCTCGGATCAGCTCTTAGCTGGATGCGTGGCTGCTCACACTCCCTGAGAGGTCCCCCGACCGAGCGACAATATTCTCGCCTCTGCACAAGCTACAAATCGGGATTCGCTCCAGCTATCCCTCGGATCGTCTCTTAGCGGACGCGTGGCGACCCACGCTCTCTAAGAGGTCCCCTATCCCTCGGATCTGCTCTCACCCGGATGCGTGGCGGCCCACGCTCCCTGAGAGGTCCCCCTACGAGAGGCAATATTCTTGTCTCTGCACGAACTACAAATCGGGATCCGCTCCCGCTATCCCTCGGATCGGCTCATAGCCGGACGCGTGGCGACCCACAATCCCTAAGAGTTCCCCCAACCGAGAGGCTATCCCTCGGATCGGCTCTCAACCGGACGCGAGGCGGCCCACGCTCCCTGAGAGGTCCCCCAACCGAGAGGCAATATTCTCGTATCTGCACGAGCAACAAATCGGGATCCGCTCCAGCTATCCCTCGGATCGGCCCATAGCCGGACTCGTGGCGACCCACGCTCCCTTAGAGGTCCCTCGACCGAGTGGCTTTCCCTGGGATCGGCTCTCAGCCCAACACTTGGCGACCCACACTCAATGAGAGGTCCCCCGTCCGAGAGGCAATATTCTCGTCTCTACACGAGCTACAAATCGGGATCCGCTCTCGCTATCCCTCTGATCAGCTTTTAGCCGGACGCGTGGCGACCCACGCTCCCTAAGAGGTCCCCCGACCAAGAGGCTATCCCTCGGATCGGCTCTCAGTCGGCGCGTGGCGGCCCACGCTCCCTGAGAGGTCCCCGACCTAGAGGCAATATTCATGTCTCTACACGTTCTACAAATCGAGATCCGCTTCCGCTATCCCTCGGATCAGCTCTTAGCCGGACGCGTGGCGACCCACGCTCCCTAAGAGGTCCCGCGACCGAGAGGCTATCCCTTGTATCGGCTCTCAGTCAGACGCGTGGCGGCCCATGCTCCCTGAGAGGTCCCCCGACTGAGAGGCAATATTCTCGTCTCTGCACGTGCGACCGAGAGGCAATATCCCTCTGATCGACTCTTAGCCAGACGCATGGCGACCCACTCTCCCTAAGAGGTCCCCCGACCGAGAGGCTATCCTTGTAACACCCCACTAAAATTCCCTTCAATAATATCCCTGATATTGAGTATAATTGCATGAATAATAGCCATATTGAGTATGATACATGAATGATAGTTAGAGTTGTGGGAATTTTAGTGTAAGTGTTAATGGGCTTATAGGGGCTCTAAATGGTGGAAATTCCTAATGGGTCTTAAATAGCACTTCGTTAGTTATCCTAATGGGCCCCATGAGGATAAACGAAATAACACATCATGTAATGGGCCTTACTTTAGATGAGCTTGCAAAAGAATATAAAAAAAATGAACGAAATGAGGTAGGTGCCAAGGATCTAACCTTGCACCTTAGAGATGTTGTAAGCCTTAAGAATGCATATGTAACCAATTCACCTAGCAAGGGAGTGCTATTAGGAGGATAAAGGAAATTGTAGATAGGTGTAAGGATAAGGGAGATGAAGAGGCACCATGGAGGATGAAGAGTCACCATGGAAGGTAAAGGGGTCACCATGGAAGGTGAAGAGGCATACCTTTTCATTTACTATAAGAAGATGAGGGAAAAAATGCCACAAGGCATCTTCATCTTCACATTCCTCTCATTGCCGAAAACACCAAGGCTCTCTCTCCATCAAAAAAAAAAATTCTCTCCAAGAAGATCTAGTGAAGGCTTTGTGTTTGTGAAGCAAAGGAAGAGCCAAGGAGCAAGAAGTTCTTTCTTTCTCCTTCTAGGTGATATATATTGTTTGTGAATCTTTAGCACAAGGGTAAGACTCCTCTCACCTACAACATAATAGCTTATATATGTTTTTGTTCATGTTCTTGTATGTTCTTGCGATGTGTTGCTAAAATCGTGAAATTTTTTCCCTATATAAGCAAATTTTGGCCAAGCATGGGTTTAGAGCCTAGGTTTGTGTTTGATGTTATCTAATGACTCCAATGTTTTCTTGATGTTAAGTTATGAGTTATGATGAAAAAAAAAGATGGAGCAAAAGACCCTTAAAGGTTTCGGCCAAGGCTCCCATGAAGCCATAGACCTTTTGGCCATAAGAAGATGTTTGGGTTCTTTTTGACTAGCTAATGGTTTTAATTCCTTGTTAATGTTTTGTTGAGTGTTTTATATATATTTATGCCATGTTTTCTCCTCTGTACATGTTCGGCCAATACCCTAATTAAGGGCTAAAAGAAATGAGTTAAAGATGTCATGTTACTTGCTAATGCTTCTTAGTGTTAGAATATGTATTATATGCATGTTGTATGAATCAATTGCTCTTGTTTTTATCATTTTCATGTTGATATGAACCTTAGAAGTTTATGATCAGTACCTTAAATTGGGTTTTAGGATGGGTTAAGGTCACTAACTCACTTGATGATGTCTCTTTGTAATAGGAAATTCAATGTAAGCATGTTGTATGAGTTGTGTGATGTTGTGTTTTTATGTCATGATAGTCCTATCTAAATGTTTTGGCCAGTAGAGTATATGTTGAATTATGGTTGAATTAAAGGTATCCATGTTTCATTATGCCATGATAGATGAAAAAAAAAGGTTAAAAATGTCATGTTACTTGCTAATGCTTCCTAGTGTTAGAATATGTATTATATGCATGTTGTATGAATCAATTGCTCTTGTTTCTTTGTCATTTTCATGTTGATATGAACCTTAGAAGTTTATGATCAGTACCTTAAATTGGGTTTTAGGATGGGTTAAGGTCACTAACTCACTTGATGATGTCTCTTTGTAATAGGAAATTCAATGTATGCATGTTGTATGAGTTGTGTGATGTTGTGTTGTGTTTTTATGTCATGATAACCCTATCTAAATGTTTTGACCAGTAGGGTATATGTTGAATTATGGTTGAATTAAAGGTATCCATGTTTCATTATGCCATGATAGATGAAAAAAAATGGAACAAGTTCCCTAGGTGTATTATCCTTAGTTTTAAATTGAACATTATGTGTTTTATGAATCATGAATGATAAGTTGGCATGTTATGAATTTTCTTACCATGAAATTATGTTTTCTCCATGCCATGTTCATGCTTGAAAGTTATAATGATATTTATGCTTTGAATGTATGCCCATGACATGTATGACATTATGAATAAAAGAATGTCTAAAGAGCAATTTCTAAGAAAAGAAAAGAAATGGCGAACGCTATGCTAAAGAGCAATTGCTATGGAAAGAAAAGGAATCATGTATGCTATTTTACTTTATGTATTGGCTTGTACCGGATCTTTAAAAAAGTCCAAGGGATGGGCTCCTAAGCAAGGCCCCGGTTCTGGACTACCGTAGTTGTCCCTAGGCTAGAGGTTGCCTAGTACCCTAGTAGGTCGGGATTAGCTACCTAGCACTCTACGAAGGGATGTGCGCAAATGATGAATGGGTACAAGCCAGGGATCCCAATGATGATAATATGTTGATGTTCAAGTATTATATTATATATATTTTTCAAAGAGCATCCTTAATGTTTATGCACATGTTTATGTTTAATGATATTGTATATGCTATGTTTAATGTTTATGCACATGTTTATGTTTAATGATATTGCATATGCTATGTTTAATGTTTATGCACATGTTTATGTTTAATAATATTGCATATGCTATGTTTAATGTTTATGCACATGTTTATGTTTAATGATATTGCATATGCTATGTTTAATGTTTATGCACATGTTTATGTTTAATAATATTGCATATGCTATGTTTAATGTTTATGCACATGTTTATGTTTAATGATATTGCATATGCTATGTTTAATGTTTATGTACATATTTATGTTTAATGATATTGTAATGCTATGTCTAATGTTTATACACATGATTATGTTTTAAAGATTATGCGAATGTTAGGTGCTTTAAGTACTTACTCATGTCATATGTCCTTAATAACGACATACATATTTATGTTTTAAGTGTTTATGCTTATGTGCTTAGATGCTTTAAGTATTTATTCATGTTATATGTTTATGTCAAATGATGTAGATTTCTACTTATATGTGATGTACGGATTTTGTGAGTAAGCAAGGAGCTTACTAAGCATTTTATGCTTATAGTCTACCTTCTTATGTTGCAGATCAAACTAAAGGTTTCTAAGAAGGGGAAGCAGCAGGAGGGCATGTGTGTGTGTGGCAGTGACTTGGCAGAACGATCCTACTGTTGACTTTACTCTTACTTATGGACTTAATGATGCTACTTATAAACTGCATGTGTTAGTTCTTATGTTACGCTTACTACTTGTTGGAGTTGAAGTTCTTTATGATATACATGCTTAATGTAGAATTATATACTCTCTTGTTAAATATGCTATGCTATGATTCACATGCTTAAAGTAGTTTAGTTAGAAAGAAATTTATCCAATTGCATATGTTCATGATTTAGGGTTATTTCCGCTGCTATATTTACGCTTCATATGCAATAATGTACGAAAAAAGTAACGCGTCGCTCACGTAAGGGGCGGGCGTTACAATCCCTCGGATCGGCTCTCCGCCGGACAGGTGGCGACCCACGCTCCCTGAGAGGTCCCCCGACCGAGACGCAATATTCTCGTCTCATAGCCGGGCGAGTGGCGACCCACGCTCCCCAAGAGGTCCCCCGACATAGAGGCTATCCCTCGGATCGACTCTCAGCCGGAAGCTTGGCGGCAAATACTCCCTGAGAGGTCCCCTGACCGAGAGGCAATATTCTCTTCTCTGCACAAGCTACAAATCGGGATCCGCTCCTTCTATCCCTCAGATCGGTACTTAGCCGGACGCGTGGCCACCCACGCTTCCCAAGAGGTCCCCCGACCGAGAGGCTATCCCTCGGATCGGCTCTCAGCCGGACGCGTGGCGGCCCACGCTCCCTGAGATGTCCCTCGACCGAGAGGCAATATTCTCAACTCTACACGAGCTACAAATCGGGGTTCGCTCCCGCTATCCCTCGGATCGGCACTTAGCATGACGCGTGGCGCCCCACGCTTCCTAAGAGTTCCCCCGACCGAGAGGCTATTCCTCGGATCGGCCCTCAGCGGATGCGCGGCGGCCCACGCTCCCTGAGAGGTCCCCCGACCGTCAGGGAATATTCTCGTCTATGCACGATACACGAGCTACAAATCGGGATCTGATCCCGCTATCCCTCCGATCGACTTTTAGCAGGACGCGTGGCAACCTATGCTCTCTAAGAGGTCCCCCGACTAAAAGGCTATCCCTCGGATTGGCTCTCAGCCGGACGTATGACAGCCCATGCTCCCTGACATGTCCCTCGACCGAGAGGCAATATTCTCATCTCTGCACGAGCTACAAATCGGGATCCGCTCCCGCTATCCCTCGGATCGGCTCTTAGCCGGACACGTAGCGACCCACACTCCCTAAGAGGTCCCCGACCGAGAGGGTATCCCTCGGTTCAGCTCTCAGCCGGACGCGTGGCGGCCCACGCTCCCAGAGAGGTCCCCTGACCGAGAGGCAATATTCTCGTATCTGCACGAGCTACAAAACGGGATCTGCTCCAGCAATCCTTCGGATCAACTCATAGCCGGACGCGTGGCGACCCATGCTCCCTAAGAGGTCCCCCGACCGAGAGGCTATCCCTCAGATCGGCTCTCAGCCGGATGCGTGGCGGCCCACGCTCCCTGAGAGGTCCCCCGACCGAGAGGCAATAGTCTCATATCTGCACGAGCTACAAATCGGGATCCGCTCCAGCTATCCCACGGATCAGCTCTTAGCCGGACGCGTGGCGACCCACGCTCCCTAAGAGGTCCCTCGAGCGAGTGGCTATCCCTCGGATCGGCTCTCAGCCGGATGCGTGGCGGCCCAAGCTCCTGAGAAGTCCCCTAACCGAGAGGCAATATTCTCGTCCCTGCACGAGCTACAAATCGGGATCCGCTCCCGCTATCCCTCGGATCGGCTCTTAGACGGACGCGTACCGACCCACGCTCCCTAAGAGGTCCCCCGACCGAGAGGCTATCCCTCGCATCGGCTCTCAGCAGACGCGTGGCGGCCCTCGCTCCCTGAGTGGTCCCCCGATCGAGAGGTAATATTCTCGTCTCTGGTCGAGCTACAAATCGGGATCCGCTCCTACTATTCCTCAGATCGGCTCTTAGCCGGACGCGTGGCAACCCACGCTCCCTAAGAGGTCCCCGACCGAGAGGCTATCCCTCGGATCGGCTCTCGACCCGACGCGTGGCGGCCCACGCTCCCTGAGAGGTCCCCCGACCGAGAGGCAATATTCTCGTCTCTGCACGAGCTACAAATCGGGATCCACTCCGCTATCCCTCGGATCGGCTCATAGCCGGACGCGTGGCGACCCAGCTCCCTAAGAGGTCCCCTAACCGAGACGCTATCGCTCGGATCGGCTCTCAGCCGGGCGCGTGGTGGCCGACGCTCCCTGAGTAGTCCCCCGACTGAGAAGCAATATTCTCGTATCTGCACGAGCTACTAATCGTATCCGCTCCTGCAATTCTTCTGAACATCTCTTAGCCGGACGCGTTGCGACCCATGCTCCCTAAGAGGTCCCCTCACCGAGAGGCTATCCCTCGGATCGGCTCTTCGCCGGACGCGTGGCGGCCCATACTCCCTGAGAGGTCCCCCGACCGAGAGGCAATAATCTCGTCTCAGCACGAGCTACAAATCGGGATCCGCTCCTGCTATCCCTTGGATCGGCTCTTAGCCATACTCGTAGCGACCCACACTCCCTAATAGGTCCCCCGACTGAGAGGCTATCCCTAGGATCGGCTCCCAGCCGGACGCGTGGCGGCCCACGCTCCCTGAGTGGTCCCCCGACCGAGAGGCAATATTCTCGTCTCTGAGCTACAAATCGGGATTCGCTCCCACTATCCTCGGATCGGCTCTTAGCCGGACGCGTGGCGACCCACGCTCCCTAAGAGGTCCCCTGATCAAGAGGCTATCCCTCAGATCGGCTCTCAGCCGGATGCGTGGCGCCCCACACTCCCTGAGAGGTCCCCCGACCGAGAGGCAATATTCTCGTCTCTACACGAGCTACAAATCGGGATCCGCTCCCGCTTTCCCCGGATCGGCTCTTAGCCGTACGCGTGGCGACCAACGCTCCCTATGTGGTCCCCCGACCGAGAGGCTATCCCTCGGATCGGCTCTCATCCGGGCGCGTGACGGCCCACGCTCCCTGAAAGGTCTCCCGACCGAGAGGCAATATTCTAGTCTCTGCACGTGCTACAAATCGTGATCCGATCCCGCTATCCCTCGGATCAGCTCTTAGCTGGACGCGTGGCGACCCACGCTCACTAAGAGGTCCCCCCGACCGAGAGGCAATCCCTCGGATCAGCTCTCGGCCGGACGCATGGCGGCCCACACTCCCTGTGAGGCTCCCCGACTGAGAGGCAATATTCTCGTCTCTGCACGAGCTACAAATCAGGATCAACTCCCGCTATCCCTCGGATCGGTTGTTAGCCGGACCCGTGGCGAACCACGCTCCCTATGAGGTCCCCCGACCGAGAGGCTATCCCTCGGATCGGCTCTTAGCCGGACGCGTGGCGGCCCATACTCCCTGTGGGGTCCCTCGACCAAGAGGCAATATTCTCGTCTCTGCACGAGCTACAAATCTGGATCCGCTCCCGCTATCCCTCTGTTCGGCTCTTAGCCGGACGCGTCGCGACCCACCCTCCCTAAGAGATCCCCCAACCGAGAGGCTATCGCTCGGATCGGCTCTCTGCCGGATGTGCAGCGGCTCACGCTCCCTGAGAGGTCCCCCGACCGAGCGGCTATATTCTCTTCTCTGCATGAGCTACAAATCGGGATCCGCTCGCGCTATTCCTCGTATCGGCTCTTAGCCGGACGCATGGCGACCCATGCTCCCTATGAGGTCCCTCGACCAAGAGGCTATCCCTCGGATCGGCTCTCAGCCGGACGCATGGCGGCCCACGCTCCTTGAGAGGTCCCCCGATCGAGAGGCAATATTCTCGTCTCTGCACGAGCTACAAATAGGGATGCGCTCCTGCTATCCCTCGGATCGGCTCTCAGCCGGATGCGTGGCGACCCACGCGTGGCGGCCCACGCTCTCTGAGAGGTCCCCCGACCGATAGGCAATATTCTCTTCTCTGCACGAGCTACCATTCGGGATCCCTCGTATCGGCTCTTTGTCGGACGCGTAGCGACCCACGCTCCCTAAGAGGTTCCCCGACCGAGAGGCTATCCCTCGGATCGGCTCTCAGCCGGACGCGTGGCGACCCACGCTCCCTGAGAGGTCCCTGACCGAGAGGCAATATTCTTGTCTCTGCACGAGCTACAAATCGAGATCCACTCCCGCTATCCCTCGGATAGGCTCTTAGCCGGACGCGTGGTGACCCACGCTCCCTAAGAGGCCCTATGACCGAGAGGCTATCCCTCGGATCGGCTCTTAGCCGGACGCGTGGCGACCCACGCTCCCTAGGAGGCCCCCCGACCGAGAGGCCAAACTCTACATCAGGATCCGCTCCCGCTATCCCTCGGATCGGCACTTAGCCGGGCGCGTGGTGACCCACGCTCCCTAAGAGATCCCCCGATCGGGAAGCCTTGAATCGGCTCTCAGAGGAACGCATGGCGATCCGCGCTTCCTAAGACTCCCCCCAATCGAGAGGCCATACCCTCACCTTGCACAAACTATGTAACGACCTACGCTTACCCCCTCCCCCCCCCCCCCCCCCCCCCCACCGGGTCAGCTCTCGACTGGGCGTGCGGTGCTCTACACCCCCTGAGTGCTAGCTGACCGGTCCTACTGACCTTTAGCCCTCTAATAGGTCGTGACCGGACCCAGCTCCCACGTACCACCTGGCTCGGCCTTCAGGCCCCGAGCATTGTCTAACCAAACATCTCACCCTCGCCTACCTATATGGTGCGAGCCACTAAGTCTTCCTGACTACTGTCTCAATCAAGCGCACTCAAGTTGACTCTAGGACGGTTCGCTAGAACACCACGATCCTTGAGATCTCAGTCGCATGCGCCCGAGTAGTGGGCATTAGGAAGGTATCATACTTAAGTGTTTTACCTAGCCACTCGCAAAGGCTTAAACGCTTGCTCGCATCCTCTTCAGAGCAGTTGCGCACACTCGTCCGCCAAAAGGGGTCGGACGGGCATTCCCCCATGCCGACCGCCTACGAGCCCTCCACGCTCAAACACCCAACACACATGGGCAGAAGTATACAAGCATGGAGACGCCAGAAAAGAGAGTTAGCTTTCATAAATATTGACTTGGTCTCCGCCTACATGAGGAAAATAGAAAAGAGCAGCACTAGACTGAGACCTATGTGCAGGAGACTGAGACGGGGCCGGGCCCCGAACCCTCTCCACTCCTCCTGAGCCACCTTTAGCTTTGTGTCCAGAGCCGCACGGTGCTTTCGCACCCATGAAAGGTCACTCGAGCGGGCGGCTAGTTCTTCCTCCTTAGCCTGCAGATCGGCGTGTAGTGCCACGGCTGACTGGCATTCCTCCTGGAGCTTCGCCTTGTCCTTGGCCGACTCCTTATGGGCCTGTAGCTCCAAGACTCGAGCCTGACGCTCGCTATGCTCCAATTAAGCGATTTGTCGCAACATCTGGATAATCATCGCCCGAGATACGTTCAACTCCGCCAGGCCTTCCTGAAGTTGTGCCTCGGCGTGAACTGCACACCCTTGAAGGGCTGCATTCTCAGCCCGCAGCATGTTCTAGGCCTCGTCGCCTGGTTGCAGCTGCACGCATTGAAGTTGTGCCTCCAGTTCCTCCCTTCGGGACTCTGCATGACAAAGGGACCGAGCTTGAGCTACGAAGGAAACACCCATATCGTAAATTGAGTCGGCTAGCTGCAAAGAAAACAAAAAGTTAGCAAGGAAAGAACCGGATGAGCAAGGGCTATCAGTAGAACATACCTGACAAGCCTCCGCCACGACGCCATTAGCTTTGGTCATGGGGTCCTGACAGTCAAACGCCCGAAGACCATGGTACAGATGGTCGCTCAAGGGGGCATGTAGATGGGCCACCCGGGCAGAACCCAGCGGCTCGGAAATAGGAACCTCGTAGGCAGTATGAGGGTATGCCCGAGATGGCAAGATCAGATGCAATGGACCGGGGCCCGTAGCTCCCTTGGGGATAGAGGGAAAAGGCATATCGGTCTGCACACTTGAGGAACCGGCCTGAGTCGATGGGGGCATCGGTTGGATAGCCCCTTGAACGAAAGAAGGTGGGACAATAGGCGCGGATACCGACGAAGCAGGAATCGTCGGCGAAGGAGGCGCAGAGGGGGTCTCCCTCGGGAGGATAGTCATGGTCCCGAAGGGAGGCAAACGGTCACCTGATTGATCCCGATGGCGCCTAATCTCCAATGGACAGAGATCCACGTCTGAAGCCTCAAGCTCAGAATCCGGCGCCTCCCCCTCAAGCGCCTTACCCCTACTCAAAGAGGGTGCGGCTGTAGGATCTACCGCGGAGAAGCAGGTACCGGAGTAGCTGACGGCGAGTTAGCCGGATCAGCGAGTATGGCCGCCACCGCTGCCGCAAACGCCGCCTCATCCTCGGCAAACCTTGCCTTCAAGGAGTCAGACAACATTCTGGATCCCAAAAAGGATACAAGGTCCCCAGAGGAGGTGGCTAGGAAGAGGAGGAGAGTGGTAGCAGATGAATATTGGGAGAACGAAAGCGGCGAGGAAGATAATCGTTGGCGCCTATATAGGGAACGGCGGTCAATCCTAGCCGTCGGAAAGAGGGTTGCGAGGAAAGGCCAGATCTCCTCAGAACCCTCCGATGGGACTTGTAATGAGACGAAGGGACGCGATAAGACGCGGGCATTCATGGCGAATAGATGTTTCGCTACCCGAGGCAATCGAAGCAGATGATTGACGCTTCGGTGCCTGAGAAATCACTGGGCAGGAGACGAGTGTCCCTGCCAATTAATGCAGTCCTTGCGCAGAAAGGACAGGTGGGACAGGCGGGCCGCCAACTAGGTAGCTTATACAAAAGGGGGCTGACTTGACCCAGACCCACGGGCGAGCTCCCACTAATCCCTTGGTCCGGGATCCGGTCGGATGCGTGGCAGCCCACGCTCCCCGGGTTTGACTCGTCCAAGTGGCCAAATACCCACGAGCGAGCTCCCGATAATCCCTTGGTGCGGGTCCCGGACGGAGGCGTGGCGGCCCACCCTCCCCAGGCTCGACCAGACCAAGTGGCCAAACCCTTAAGACCGGGCACGCTTCCACCGAGCCCTTGGTTCGAGGCCTGATAGGACGCGTGGTGGCCCACGCCGCCCCCGCATAACCCGGCCAAGCGGCCAAAGCTTCTCGCATGGGCACGCTTCCGCGGGTTCCTCGACTAGGCCCTCGAGCGACCACATGGCGACCCACGTCTTCTGAAAAATGATCCATGGAAAAGCTCATCCCGAGTACCTGGACGTGCGGTTCGCAGAAGCTAAGTCAGCCGTTCGGCTTCTCGCCCGACTCGCCCCCTCTAGGGCTCAGATCGTTGGTATTTGAAAGTAAAGGAAGCTACACTCGAAAAAGAATGGGCACAACAGGAAAATTTCATATTCAAAGGGTAGAGGTGTTACAAAATCGAAGGCTCTTCGTCTATACACCAAAAGAGAAGGAAAACAGAAGGTCAGATACTGTAAGCCACCCGAGTTGCCCGCTCGCAAGCCAGCCAGAAACTGGTCTGCTACCGTACCATACAGCCGAACATTTTGCGACCGTATGGAGGCTGTCCCGCTCGGCACCGTCATGCTCATAAGTAGGTCAGATAGTAAGGGCGGCAGCATATGCATCAGACGTTCGTTCGCAGGCTCCCCCGACCGGGTCGAGGAAGCCTCCCCTGAAGGGGCAACAGCTGACTCCACCAGGAGCATTGAAGGAGAAGGAGGCGGCAGCGCCGGGGAGCCAGTCATGGGCGCCTTGCCCTTTTGCCTTTTGCTGGGCCGACTAGAAGAAGCTTCCGTTGTGTTGTCCGAATCGGGCACGGACCCATCACCCCGTGGGCGCCTCAGCAGACGACTCAGAGGTCGGGCATCCTCTGAGTCAGACCGGGAGATTTCCTCATCCTCATGCGCGGAGGTAGGATGACGAGGGGCAAGTGACTTAGAGCCAGAGAGAGTCGCCTCCTGCTCTGCCAACAGCTCCGCACGCAGTTCCTGCTCAGCCCGCTATTCTACTGCGCACACCTCTTGCTCTTTCATCAGCTTCAATATATGCGCCTCCATCTCCATAGGCTCCAATCCGTAACCCTCTTCGGGGGCAGCCGGATACATCATCACGGCTACCAGGAGAACAATGGTCAATTGGCAGTAAAAAGACAAGGAAGTAGAAAAAATGCTTACCGAGAGAAGCAGGACGGCGAAACGGGGCGGGGCTTGAATCCGAACGCAGACAAAATGTCCTCACACAATAATGACACGCTGGAGAAGTGCCGACCGCCGAGCACGGAGAGGGAGAGCTCGAATGGAGGGAATTTTCGGGAATCCGCATGATGAGGAGGTGTCTGAGGGAAGTTTAGCTGAAAGCCGGCCGGCCAGGTCGGGGGCGCGACATGGCAAATGTAAAAATACCGCTCTTTCCAACCCTTGTTGGAAGATAGAAGCTTAGAAAGGAAAGAAGTACCAGGACGGGCTTGGAAGTAGAACTCGCCCAAATCTTGCCTTTTCAGGCAGAAGAAATAGTAAAAGATATCGCCTCGAAGGGGAATCAGATACAGTTGAACAATAATAGCTGACTCGTAGAGAAGGCGAATGGAATTGGGAGTTAGCTGGGACAAATTAATGCGGAGGTAACGACAAACCGAGACGATGAAGGGGTGGACTGGGAAACGTAGCCCGACTTGCAGGTGATCTCGAGAGATGGTAATGTAGTGTTCTGGAGGTTTTGCGGGTTGGTCGGAGGAAGCGGGCAGCAGGATATGTTGGTCGGATAGAATGTGGAACTCTGCCCTAATCACATCGAGGTCGTAGTGTTCAAGGACTGACCTCATGGTGGCATACCAGGGAGCTGGGTCACGAGATGAAGAGGCCATGCGAAATAAAAGAAGGAAGAAAATCTAACCAATGAAGAGGCCGTCGGAGAAGAAAGACGAGACCAGAGGTTCCACCGCAGCCCTAGACGGAAACAGAAGCGCAGCACGTCGGTGTAAAAAGTGAAGAGGCGGTGGTAAAAGTAAAAACCTACATATACAACCTCGGGGGCTATAAGGACCGCCCGATGGCAAGCCACAGAAAAGGCGGCGGTTAGGGATAGCCGTCCGATCAGGCCCATAGAGGCTCAGGAAACGAATCATCTTGGGCACGACCTCATCATTCACCAGGGCAAAAGGCAAATGCCTCATCGCTAGGAGAGGCAATGGAGAAAAGACACCTGGGACAATCATTAACCGCGGGCATTAATGCATAAGATTTCAATCTGCTCGGATATCCCGGGCAGTAGAAGGCGAAAAGACAGATGATGTGACATATTCGGCCGACCAGGATGCCTACTCACCAAAGGCCCGCTGAGGGCCGCATGAAGGGGTCGGGCTGTCCTAGCGCGCCAGACTTGCTTCAACAAATGATAGTCCAGTTAGTCGGACTCAGCGCCTCCTTCGACTAGACTCGAGGGGGATGCTTATGATCCCGACCTTGCCTACGGGTAACCCTGCCCGCTCAGCCAGCCAGTCTGTCGCCACGGAGGTCTAGCAGATGGATCAGCAAAGACATCGCCCGGGGGGTCCTCGAGCCTAGAAGCTCCCCGGGACACTATTTAGCTAGCAAGGAGCAGGGTCGGTCGGGCCGACCACTAGCCTCTCCTGGTTCGGTCACCTCGACCCGTTTCCCGACCTAGACCTAGGGCGTGCGCTCCCGTCGGACGCGTGGCGGCCCGCGCTCCCGTCGCATCACATGAATCAGACACCTAGCAGAGTCAGCCAGGGTATCCCGGTAAACCCCTACTCAGGGCGTATTCTGCGCCTCATCACTCCCAGTCGGACGCGTGGCTATCCACGCTCCCTGGCCATTACCCGACCCGGTCCTCGATGATAGATCGAGTGCGTTTGCTAGAGGGGGTGAATAGCACTGTTCGGCTTTCTTGTACCTACGTTGTTAGTTGCGCAAGCGAAAATACAAACAAAACAATAAACAATAAGAAAGTGATGCTAACAAGAACGGTTTACTTGGTATCCACCCCTAAGGATGACTAATCCAAGAATCCTCAATTCTCGGCCCAACTGTGCAATAATTACTTCGGGGACCGTGATTTACCTCCCTCGTGATGGCCTTGGGACGGGTGCGGCGGGGGCGCTGGGGGCGAGCGATTTCGCCTTTGTCTAATCCAAGAATCCTTCGGTGGATCACTCCCCGAATAACCTCTGACTAGCCCTTGTCGCTCCTTGTGGGTGGAAAAACCTCGCCACAGCACCTCGACAATACCTGAGCACCAAGGCTACTATTTGGCTCTTACCCAAAGCCAAATTTGTCAAACCTTTCAGCCAACACGAAGTCCTCTTAAATAGGACTAAGGCTGAAAACCCTCGCCACCAGTCGACTGCTCCCAGGGCAGTCGACTGGTCCCACTGAAAATCGATCGTTGCAACCCCAACGTTTGAATTTTAAGCCAACTCACCAGTCGCTACCAGTCGACTGCTCCCAGAGCAGTCGACTAATCCAGAGCTGACTGCCTTCTGTGAGTTTTATCAGTCGACTCACACACCTAAGGTTTCCCTTCCCGAGTACACTTCTCTCAGCACTCGAACCCTAGGATTTCCCGAGTACAATCACACAACACTCGTACCCTCACGACTCAACTGACTCCTCATCAGCAGCCTCGACCATTGCCTTCGCGCCCTCTTCATCTTTGGCCCTCTTCCCTCGGATGCACACAAGCCTCCTGCTTGTCTCCATGCCATCCTTCACATACGCCTCGAAGTCTGCGCACCTCGGCTCATTGTCCCTGCTATACCAAGGTCCCTCGGGTGCACACAAGCCTCCAGCTTGTCTCCATGCCACCCTTGATGCGAACCCAATGAGAAGAAGTCTCAAGAACACACAACAAATGGAAGAAAGAGAGAAAGATAGCCTAAATCGAAAAGATAGAGAATGAAAGAAAGAAACCTCGACCCAATGCTTAAGAAAGCACGAACCTTGGTATAGAAGAAGAAGAAGATAAATGTCATAACCTTGGGATGGAGGTTGATAAGTCTTGAACGCCACAAGGGGATGCCTTGATAAGTTCTAGTTTAATGAAGAACCAAGAAGTGAGAGCCTCACCATGTAGTAGATTGAATAAGCCAAAAGTTACATGTTGTGGCCTCCACCCCCTATATTTATAGCTATAGGGTGACCTAAAAACCCTAAAAGGCCAAAAGGAAGCCCATTTAGTAGAGGCCTATGTAGACTACATAGGCCTATTGAGCTCTTGGCACCATTACAACCCAAATAAAACTAGAAATTGGGCCTAAATTGAACCCACAAAATTAACATATCTTTCTTACATAGATAGGAGACTTAAGTGTCTAGTTAAGTTCATCTAAGGCTTGAATTATGTTGACTAAGTCGTATGACTTGCTCTTGGTCAAACCTTCTTCAATGGTTGCTTTGGCTTTCACATCTTCAATTAGCACATTAAGTGCTTCTTTCATCTGTTTAGCCTTAGCCCTTGTAAATGGGCCTCCTTTGATGCATAATGGATCATCAACATCTTCTAGAGTGGGTTGAGCATGATCCAGATTGTTAGCTTGTTGGGCAACTTGTTCACTTCCTTTGACTCCATCATTCCCCCTCTCCTCAAAAGGATTCGTCCTCAAATCTTGATTACCTACATCAAAGGGAGAGAGAACAGAAACATTAAATGTGGAACTCACATTATACTCACCTGGCAAGTTAAGCTTGTAGGCATTATCATTGATTAGCGCCACAACTTGAAATGGTTCATCGCCTCTTGGATGCAACATAGTACGACGTTTAGCAGGAAATCTCTCCTTTCTCATATGAACCCAAACCCAAACCCAATCACCGGGTTCAAAGATTATTTTCTTTCGTCCCTTGTTTGCTTGTGTAGCATATTGTTCAGTCTTCTTTTCAATTTGCATCCTTACTTTCTCGTGCAGTTGCCTTGCAAATTCAGCTTTTCTTTTACCATCCAAACTAGCATGCTCAAGATAGGCAAAGGTGATAAATCCAAAGGAGTTAGCGGATTGAAACCATATACCACTTCAAAAGGTGAACACTTAGTAGCAGAATGTATAGATCTATTATATGCAAATTCAACATGTGGTAAACAATCTTCCCAACCTTTTAAATAAAGTAGCTAAGGTTCGATTTACTACCTCAGTTTGTCCATCTGTTTGTGGATGATACGTTGTAAAAAACAACAACTTTGTTCCCAACTTGCCCCATAGTGTCTTCTAAAAGTAGCTTAGAAACTTTGCATCACGATCGGAAACTATACTTTTGGGCACTCCATGAAGTCGCACAATGTTCCTAAAAAAGAGATCAGCAATATAGTTAGCATCATTTGTTTTCCTACAAGGAATAAAATGAGCCATTTTAGAAAATCTGTCACAACCACAAAAATAGAATCCATACCTCGTTTTGACCTTGGTAATCCTACAATAAAGTCCATAGAAATATCAACCCAAGGTTCACTAGGAATTGGTAGAGGAGTATACAACCCATGAGGTAATGATTTAGATTTTGCTTGCCTACATGTGATACACTTCTCACAAAATTTAACATCTCCTTTCATATATGGCCAAAAGAAATGCTCCAACAAAACATTTAGTGTTTTCCTCACTCCAAAATGTCCCATTAGTCCCCCACCATGGGCTTCTTGGACTAATAATTCCCTCAATGAACAGTTAGGCACACATAACCTGTTAACTCTAAATAGAAATCCCTCATGCCTATAAAACTTCCCAAATGCAGCATGCTCACAAACTTCAAATACATTTCCAAAGTCAGGATCTTTAGAATATAGATCTTTAATGTATTCAAATCCTAACAATTTAGTCTTCAAAGTAGAGAGCAAGGTATACCTTCGAGATAAAGCATCGCAACAGTATTTTGCATACCTCATTTATACTTGATCACATAAGGAAATGATTCGATGAACTCCACCCATTTCGCATGGCGTCTATTCAACTTACTTTGGCTCTTCAAGTGCTTCAATGATTCATGATCAGCGTGAATGACAAACTCTTTGGGCCACAAGTAATGCTGCCAAGTCTCTAAAGCCCTCACCAAAGCATATATCTCTTTGTCATAAGTGGGATAGTTCAAAGCTGCTCCACTCAATTTCTCACTAAAATAAGCAAGGGGTCGACCTTCTTGTATTAGCACAGCTCCAATACCTATTCCTGATGCATCACACTCAATTTCAAAAGTTTTAGCAAAGTTAGGTAACGCATGTAATGGTGCAGAACTTAATTTCTCCTTAAGTGAGTTGAAGGTTGAATCCTGTTCACTATCCCAATGAAATCCAACACTCTTTTTGACAATTTCGGTCAAGGGTGCAGCTAAAGTGCTAAAATTCTTAACAAACCTTCTGTAGAAACTTGCCAAACCATGGAAGCTACGTACCTCAGTGATTGTTTTTGGTGTTGGCCATTCACGAATAGCCTTAACCTTCTTCTCATCAACTGCTTTTCCCTTAGCACTAACAATATAACCAAGAAACTCAATCTGATTAGTGCAAAAAGAACATTTTTGAAGGTTAGCATACAACTTTTCATTACGCAAAATAATGAGAACATTTTCCAAATGTTGTAGATGCTCCTCTAAATTTTTGCTATAAATCAAAATGTCATCAAAATATACTACAACAAACTTTCCAATAAAAGCACGCAAAATATGGTTCATTAACCTCATGAAAGTACTAGGTGCATTAGTAAGCCCAAATGGCATTACTAACCATTCATACAAACCATACCTTGTCTTAAATGCAGTTTTCCATTCGTCTCCCTCACGCATGCGAATTTAATGATAGCCCGACTTCAAATCAATTTTAGAGAAAATGCAAGAGCCATGTAGTTCATCTAGCATATCATCTAATCTAGGAATAGGATGACGATACTTTACCGTAATCTTATTGATAGCTCTACAATCAACGCACATTCTCCATGTTCCATCCTTCTTAGGTACTAGCAAAATGAGGACGACACACGAACTCAAACTTTCTCGGACATACCCTTTTCTCATCAGCTCTTCAACTTGCCTTTGAAGTTCTTTTATCTCAGCAGGGTTACACCTATAGGCTGGCCGATTAGGAATTGAGGCTCCAGGATGAAATTACTTTGGTGCTCTATTCCTCTAAGTGGTGGCAATCCATCAGGAACCTCATTAGGAAATACATCATTAAATTCCTGCAAAAGAGATTTAACAACACTAGGCAAAGTAGGGTTAAGATCGTTAGTGTTAAAATCGGCCTCCTTGTACAAAAGTACAATCATTGTCCTATCAAATTGCCATGGTCTACCTAAAAGTAAATGACTTGCATGCATTGGCACTACGTCACAAAGTATCTCATCATGATATCTACCAATGGAAAATAAAACCAACACTTCCTTGTTGACCTTGACTTCCCCGCAATCATTCAACCATTGTAGTTTATAAGGTCTAGGATGCTTAGTGGTAGGTAAGCATAACTTCTCAACCAAAATAGTATTAGCTACATTAGTGCAACTTCCCCCATCTATAATCATACTACATACCTTGTCTTTGATGTGACAACGGGTATGAAATATGTTGTCTCGTTGTTCTTCATTATCCTCTTTCACTTGCACATTTAGAGCACGCCTAGTGACAAGGGCTTCACCTTCAATGGGATACTCTTCTTCACTTTCCAATAATGTGGGCAAGACACTATCATCCTCGGATTCACTTTCAGTCTCGATGTCACCATTTTCTTTCAAAATCATAATTCTTTTGTTTGGGCATTGTGATGCGATATGGGCATTTAATATCTCTATTTCTTGAAGGTTGGAGGGGTTCCTTTCCCTTGACCAATGGAGAGCTTGCATCTTTATTCTTTGAAAAATCAGGCTTCTTCTTTGATTCAACTTTATCATCTCTTTTGTTCCAACTAGATTTCCAAGTTAACGAATGAGAACTTTGCCCCCCATGCTTGTTTGATCCCTTCTTTTTGAGTTGTCTTTCAACTTTCATGGACATATGCACTATGTCTTCAAGCTCCACATAATGTTGCAACTCCACTACATTTGCAATTTCTTGATTTAAACCTTGTAAAAGTCGTGCCATAGTTGCTTCTCGGTCCTCCTCCACATTGGCTCGAATCATGGCATTTTCCATCTCTTTGTGGTATTCCTCCATAGTCTTGGATCCTTGTGTGAGACTTTGTAACCGTTGATACAAATCCCGATAGTAATGTGTTGGAATGAATCTCTTTCTCATAATAGTTTTCATCTCCTCCCAACTACCAACGGGTCTCTCTTTGTTTCTTCTCCTGCTTAAAATAATTTGATCCCACCAAATAATTGCATAATCAACAATTTCAACGGCATCGAGTTTTACCTTCTTCTCTTCAGAATAGTTGTGACAATCAAATACTAATTCCACTTTCTTTCCCACTCCAAATAGGCTTCAGGATCACTTTTGTCTTGAAATGAAGGAATCCTCATCTTGATATTTCCCAAGTTTCTATCCACATGATCATTCATCCTTCCTCTTCTACCACCAACTCGAGCATGATCCGATCTGTCACTTGAAGCTCTATCATCAATGTCCTCAGATACGCCATCATCATCATCATCATGGTCACCACGGTTATATTGTCTAGCATTTCATGAAGGAACTCTACCAACTTGGCTATGTCGCAATCCTGCAATTACAGCATTGCAATTACAGCATCTTGTTTCTCTAATCTGTCCATAATCTGACTAAAACGGATTTTCATGTGTTCTAAGTGTTGTCTCAAAGCACGTTGATCAAGGGATTCTCTAAGTCTTGCTTCTTCTCCACTTGTCGCCATTGAACAACCTGTTTCACTCAAACACTCTAACTCACGTATGTTAGATCTTAAAGAACTTGAACTGAGAATGGAGGCAAATACCTTGTAAGTGTTCGTGGACTATCAAAATTCCCAAGAGTGTTAGGACGAAAGATAGGAATTCAAGACAAAAAGTGCAAATTGTAGAATTGAAAACTTGAAATAAGTGCTGAAAGGAAATTTGCCAGAATTGAATCTAGGCAAAATTTAGGATAATGCGGGAATGAAAGATAGCAAAACGTGAATTAAAGAGCTCAAAGGAAAGTTGCCAGAACTTAATCTAGGCTGCCAGAATTGAATCTAGGCAACTTAAAGGAAAATGAAAGTACTTGAAATAAGAGCTGAAAGGAAAGTTGCCAGAACTTAATCTAGGCTGCCAGAATTGAATCTAGGCTAACTTGAAATGAAATAATAATACTTGAAATAAGAGCTGAAATGAAAGTCGCTAGAACTTAATCTAGGCTGCCAGAATTGAATCTAAGCAAACTTTAAAAGAAATGACAAAATTAAATTTGCAAACAAAGTCTCTACTTCTATTTTTTTCCAGCCTCTTTTGCTTCTTTTTTTTTTGTTTCAACGTTTCTCATTTTTTTTTTTCTTTCTTTCTTTGCTTCTTTTTTTTTTTGGCCGAATTTTTTTTCCTCCTCTTTTTTTTTTTTGAGCAACAATGCAAGTAAGGCTTACTAAGAAAAAGAAAAGAAACAAAAATAAGATAGAGACTCAAGAACACAAAGAAAAGGATAACCAAATCGATTTAGAGAACCTAAGGCTCTGATACCAAATGATGCGAACCCAATGAGAAGAAGTCTCAAGAACACACAACAAATGGAAGAAAGAGAGAAAGATAGCCTAAATCGAAAAGATGGAGAAAGAAAGAAAGAAACCTCGACCCAATGCTTAAGGAAGCACGAACCTTGGTATAGAAGAAGAAGAAGATAGACGCCACAACCTTGGGATGGAGGTTGATAAGTCTTGAACGCCACAAGGGGATGCCTTGATAAGTTCTAGTTCAATGAAGAACCAACAAGTGAGAGCCTCACCATGTAGTAGATTAAATAAGCCAAAAGTTACATGTTGTGGTCGCCACCCCCTATATTTATAGCTATAGGGTGACCTAAAAATCCTAAAAGGCCAAAAGGAAGGCCATTTAGTAGAGGCTTATGTAGACTACATAGGCCTATTGAGCTTTTGGCACCATTACAACCCAAATAAAGCTAAAAATTGGGCCTAAATTGAACCCACAAAATTAACATATCCTTCTTACATAGATAGGAGACTTAAGTGTCTAGTTAAGCTCATCTAAGGCTTGAATTAGGTTGACTAAGCCGTATGACTTGCTCTTGGTCAAACCTTCTTCAATGGCTGCTTTGGCTTTCACATCTTCAATTAGCACATTAAGTGTTTCTTTCATCTTTTTAGCCTTAGCCCTTATAATTAGGCCTCCTTTAATGCATAATGGATTAACAACATCTTCTAGAGTGGGTTGAGTATGATCCAGATCGTTAGCTTGTTGGGCAACTTGTTCACTTCCTTTGACTCCATCAACCCTTCACCGTACCGAAGCCATCCAGTCAAGTCAATATGTGTAAACCTGCAATTCTACACACTCAATTACACATATTAGTACACAAGAGAAAATCTAACTTAAACCCTTTGCCCAAATATCAAAACTCATGGTCACTCCGGATCACAGATTGCCTCAACAATCTCCCCCTTTTTGATGTTTGACAATACATTTAAGTTAGGGAAAACAAATAGTAATAATAATGGTAAACAACATTTGGACTTACACTGCCAAGACTCCATCTTGGACTTACACTGCCAATGCATATGCAAATGCAATCATGTATGGATCCTATCCCAAGGCATCCCACACCTAACCCTCCAAGTTAGGAATTTTTCCAAAACGGGCTTTTTAAGAACCTATCCCAAGATTCCCCTACACCTAACCCTCCAAGTTAGGAATTTTCGAAACGGGTTTTTTAAAACCTATCCCAAGGCTCCCCACACCTAATCTTCCCAAGACTTAGGGTTTTCACCAAAACGGGCTTTTTAAAGCTTCTCCAAAGCTCCCCCTACATTGGACTTACAAAGGCTTTTTAAGAACTTCTCTAAGGTTCCCCTTACGTCAAGAATGGAGCAACCATGCTCCCCCTTCTCAGCCCCCCCTAAACCTAGGGTTTCCCGCAAAGGCGTGTTTGGTTTCCCAAATTAAACCCAACACCTCTCCTCCTTTGCCTAACATCAAAAAGACTCCAACAATATCCCAATTATTGGATCTTTTAATCCCCAATGATCCTAAACACAGTGTACTAGGCCCCCATACACTTGTTTTTCATTATTTGGACACAAATCAGCTGCTGGATACCCACACCAGCCCTGACCAGTCGACTGCCCTGGGAGGCAGTCAACTGATACTCTGAAAATCAGTTTTTCTGGCCAAATTCAGAAATGCGCCAGAAATCCACAAATCTCCAAAAATTTCTAAATTTTGTGGAGAGATTTGTGGTACCCATACCTACATGGGAAAAATATATTTACCAATGTATCTATCACTATTCCCAAGTTTGACACAAAATCAAAAATTTCCTATGAAAATTAAGGCAAACAAGAGGCAACCTCCCCCTTGACCTATACCTTTTCCCAATTTTCATTTTACCACGGTTAAGTTCTACCCAACTTAACACCATACATCCTTTCATCAAGTTAAACCTAACTTGACACCCCAAGTTCTTTCCCCTTTAACACTATCAAAGAATTGCCCCAAGTAACCTTACCCCTAGTGCCAAAAAGACCTCCCGGAAAAACCTAAAAATTTACAAACACACTTGTTAGGATATACCCTATCCTAGAAAAATATGATTCCATGAAAATATCAAGTGTGCTTGACTTTTGGTACATTCTCTAATTTCCTCAAAAGTTTGACATTTTATATCAACTTTCAAATATATTCATGAACCATTATGTTTGCCAAAACCATCCATCTTAATTTTACACATATAATGGTTCTCAACTCTTCCTTTTTATATATCCTTAATATAATGAAAGCCTCCCCTTTTAATCTCTTAATCCTAGATACATATAGGAAACTTTCATATCTTTTCATTCATCAAAAACTTATCATTCAATATCATCCAATGAATCTTAAGCACTCATCAATCCTCCTTAAGTTTCATGATGTTAATAAAACCTTATCCCATACACTCAACATTCAATCATGAAGTAAACTTTTATCCAAAGAATATGACAACATCAACAAGGATTTTGATTCAGAGTCATCCTATCATCCAATAACGATTTATGACCTTTAAATCATATAATGACATAACATTTCATAAGGTAACATGACCGTTTTCCTATGGTTTCAATATTGTAAGGTCTCATCACCCAATCTGCCCTTTTTGCTTAAACCTATGGATCAGTCGACTGCCCCCAGGGCAGTCGACTGCTAAAATGAACAGAAGACTCTCAGGGCTGAATTCACTCGGATCAGTCGACTGCCCTGGGGGCAGTCAACTGATACCTGAATTTTAAGTTTTCAGCCCAATTTCAGAAATGCCTAAATAATTCCACAAATCTCCAAAAATCTGAAATTTCGTAGAGAGATTTGTGGAACCTATGTCTACTTGGGAAAAATATGTTTCCAAACAAATGTACTCCAAATTCCAAGATTGGCACGAAACTCAACTTCTCCTAAGTTGTATCATTTTGACTTCTCCCAAAAGTCCTAATTGTGGTCTTTCCTTGTGTTAGTAGGAGCCCTAGAGCCAATTATGTGATGATTGACTAGGGGCATTTTGTATCATATTCTATTATTAATAAAGGCATGTTTGGTTATTATACTTACTTTGTATTCTGTGCCGAATGACTAAGTATAATAATGTCCTTGTGTAGTAGGTTCTTATCTATATTATATTGATTGGTTGAATCGATAGTGAGATAATATGAAGAACACTATACTAAACCATTCTTAGTCAAGCATTAATATTCAAGGACAATATTAATGCATGGAGCTAGTATGTAGGTCAATTAATGACTTGAGCTCACAAGTCATGGATATATGATATCAAGTTGATACATGGGTATACATTAGAGAATGTGTACTGAATTGACCCGCCATGGGAAAGTTTCATAGATTGTCATACGAGTGTCATAAACATTCTCATGTGACTATTAGTATCAATAGTCCCTAGACTTGAAGTCACTACGGTTCCCTACATAAGGAGTTATGTGCTTTGGTATCGTCAAACGTTACCCGTAACAGGGTGGACTATAAAGGTGATCACTGGGTATGTAATGAATTATGCGGAGGGATGTGAGTGATGTAGATGAGATCTATCCCTCCCATATGACGGGAGTGATATTAGTGGGTCCCTTGCTCGAGTAGGACTACTAAAACGTATGACCATGCTTAAATGAGTCAATATGAGATATTGAGCTCATTTGTTTGAGTGAGTCTACTCGGGGATCAAGAAACACAAGATTGATTGAGGATTACATGGTCTATGCCTCATTGGTCAATCTAGATATCAAGGATAGAAGGACAAGTCATACACTATCATAGTCACGGAGGTTTAGTCGGATCTCGACTTTTCTTGTTACTTGGGTAGCAATGATGCATTGCTAGATGCCGCTCATTGCTTATGTGTCTAAAGTGTTTAGGCGCATTGCCAACGTCATAAGAACCTATTGGGTCACACACAAAGGACACAATGCTTCGGGAAAGTTGATCGGCAGATCTGAGCCCGAGTTGGGAACTCGGGAGGCCTGAGCCCGAGTTGGGAACTCGGGAGACCTGAGCCCGAGTGGGATCTCGGGAGGTTAGTTAGGAAGACCGAGTTAGGAACTCGGCAAGTCCGAGCCCGAGTTGGGAACTCGGGAGTCCGAGCCCGAGTTGGGAACTCGGGAGTCCGAGCCCGAGTTGGGAACTCGGGAGCCCGAGCCCGAGTTGGGAACTCGGGAGCCCGAGCTGGGAACTCGGGAGCCCGAGCTGGGAACTCGGGAGCCCGAGCCCGAGTTGGGAACTCGGGAGTCCGAGCTCGAGTTGGGAACTCAGGAAGTCAGATCGGGAGATCTGCTCGGTAGACTGGTTCGGCACTCGGCAGACTGGGTCGGCACTCGGCAGACTAGGTCGGAGCTCGACAGACTGGGTCGGGAGCTCGACAGACTGGGTCGGGAGCTCGACACTCGGCAGACTTGGTAAGGAGACCGGTCGGAAGCCCGAGGGGCCCGGTCGGGATTAAAGGGAAGTTCATTAAAGTGTTTAATGAAGAAAAAGAAAAGATTCTTTTCTTGCATGGGAAATGATAAAGAGCCACATGAAAAGATGTGCTCTTTATTGGGAAGCCAAAAAGACACAAACCTCTTCATATTCATGGGATGAATATAAAAGAGGGCTTTGTGACTTTGGAGGATCTCTCCTTCTCTTCGACTCCTTCTTCCCTTTTTCTTCCCTCCCTCTTCTTCCTCTTTGGCCGAAACCCTATTGTAGGGTTCTTGGTATTCTGCGAGCTACCTCAAGTTGCTAGCACAACTAAGGTAGCTCTCCCGAAGTTGAGAGATTGTGTCCGTATGGATACAAGTAGAGGCACGAACACTTGAACATGCAAGAGATCCGGCGCACCTTGGACGAGCGGGATAATCAAAGGGCACGCTCCGAAGGTATATCTTCTTTAGAAGTAGATGTAGATTAACTTTGTACGAGTTTTCCTTTCGCATGGATCGCTCGTGGGTTCTTGTTTCCGCTGCGTTTTTATGATTTTGTGCCAGGAGAACCCAACACCTTGATATTTCTTCTAATATATGGCCATGATACATTTTTAGCACTGAATTATATGACATTTTCCCATTAAACCTTAATTTTATCGAATATAACCATATTTTCATCCTTTCCCCCTTAAATTCTCCTTTTAATGTGCAACTTCCCTAGGGTTAAGACTCATCTTAGTCTTCCAAACTCTTTTGGCACATTTCCTAGTCCACCTAGACTTCCTAGAGAAATCATCTCTTGAGTTCTATTTACCATGGATCCCAAAGGCTCCTAGAGCTCCCCCTTGAGCTCTTAACCCTAGCCACCTCCCTAGGTGACTCAATCCACACTAGGCCACACCGGTGAGCCCCCGGTAATTCTTGGCCTACAAATCTAATCTTCTTAACCTTGGACACCTTGTCCTTGGTTAAGTCATTTTCTTTCCATTTGAATGGCACCCCCTTGCTATTTTTGGACTTCTCCTTCATGCCATGAGTATATGCTTCCTCAGCATATTTCTTTCCCTTGGCATTAGAGACCTTAGACCGGTATCCCAACCCTGATCTATCATAGTTGGGTTTTAAACTACCCAACACCATATCTAAACCCTTAGATCCAACCTTGAATCTTGCTAGGGTCTTTTCCAATGTATCAAGCCTTGCTCTCAAGATTTGATTTTTTCCCTTTCCAAGTTTCTAACCTTAGTGTCCATATGTCCACTTTGGATATCCCTAGACCTACCCGCCTTTCTAGGCATATGCCTCCCCTTCTTAGAATTTATGCCTTGATCCTTAGGTACAAAGGTCCTAGGTTTATCATGATGCATGTTTTTCCTAGGGTTTTGATCTACCTTGTTAACCCTTGATGAAAGCCAAGGAGGGGTTTCAAGCTTACAAGACAAGGCCAAGGATGAAGAGGCATTGAAGGGAATTGGAGGACCCATAACAAGGTCCAAGACTAAAAAAATGAAGTAAACCTTGGAAGGCTTAATAATGGAGCTCAAGGAAAAGGAGGATCAATGCACAATGGAGGCAACAACTAAATGGATCACATTTCTTCAACTAAAATGAAATTGAGCCAACATGAGGACCATTTTCGTATGTATTTTTGGGAGATTTTTCTAGAGTGACTTTTGAAGTCCTTTGGTGGGTTTTAATGCCTTTTTGACAGTTACTAAGCTATTATTAGAGATTAGTGGTTACATTAGTGGAAAATAAATGTCATGCATTCATGCATACATGATAATGGTGCATAATTAGTACTTAGTGGGAAGTTTAGTAGAGGTTGATGTTTCAACTTCCACTAAGTCTATATATAGGAAAACTCTTGTATGACTAAGTAGTTTTTGGGAGTGGAATGAAATCTGAATTTTCTCTATTGTGAGAGCTTTCTTCGAGTTATTAGGCTAAGAACTAAATCTGATCTTATCAAGGCAACTTATGGCGATCAAAACACCCATGACTTATCACTCACCTTCTTATCTTTCTTGAGTGTGGCGTCAATATCCGTCCCCAAACTGAAATTCAATGCGATTCAATTCAAGGCAATCTTATCATTTGGTATCAGAGCCTAGTTCCTTGATTTTCAGGTTTGTGTTTTGTTTGTTAATTCAAAAAAAAAACTTTTTGTTCTTGTTCATCTTCATTGATCTCTCATCCATAGTATTCCATTGGTATTTTTTCATTTTCCATCTCTATTTGTCCCCAATTTGTGTTCTCTATTTGGGTCCTAAACTTAAAAAAAAAAGCTGCTACTAGAGCCAGTTGAAAAAAAGAAAAAAAATTCGGAAAAATAATTTCTAGGCAGCACCAAAAAAACAAAAAAAAAGGATTTGTGAACTAAAAGGACCATTATCACCTAGGGAGGTTTGTGAGGATCAAATAAAAATTAGAGAGAAAAGAGAAAAAGAAGAGCGAAAGCTTAAGAAAAGAGAAAAAGAAGAGCGAGAGCTTAAGAAAGAGAAATAGTGTGTGAAAAAGAAAATAATTGATTTTGAGGACAAAATTCAAAAGAAAAGAGAGAATGAGGAAAAGAAAGAGAGAAAAATAGAAAATTTGTTACAAGAGGAAGTGAGGTGATGAGAGCTTATTTGACAAGGCAGCCTATATTTCTTCTTTTATGCAAGGAAACTTGCTTGGAATCTAACACTAACTCTTTGCCTAGTGATGTTGTTGTTATTTTGCAGGATTTTGAGGATGTCTTTCCCAAGGAATTACCTGACGGTTTGCCACCAATGAGGGGGATAGAACACCAAATAGACCTTATTCCTAGTGCTTCTCTACCCAATAGGCCAGCTTATACGAGTAACCCTCAAGAAACAAAGGAGATTCAAAATCAAGTAAAGGAGTTATTGCAAAAAGGATGGGTTAGGGAGAGCTTAAGTCCATGTGCTGTACCCGTAATTTTGGTACCTAAAAAGGATGGATCATGGAGGATGTGCACTAACTGTAGAGCAATCAACGATATCACAATTCGGTATAGACATCCTATCCCTAGACTTGATGATTTGCTTGATGAATTGCATGGTGCTTGCTTCTTTTCTAAAATCGATTTGAAAAGTGGGTACCATCAAATTAGGATAAGGGAAGGGGATGAATGGAAAACTGCTTTCAAAAGTAAATATGGATTGTATGAATGGTTGGTAATTCCTTTTGGGTTAACTAATGCGCCAAGCACATTTATGAGGCTAATGAACCATGTTTTATGAGAATTTCTTGGAAAATTTATGGTAGTATACTTTGATGATATTTTGGTATATTCCAATAGTTTTGTTGAGCATATTGCACATCTCCAAACTGTCTTACATGCCCTTAGGAAAGAGAAACTATATGCTAACTTAGAAAAGTGTTCTTTTTGCACTGATCATGTGGGTTTTCTTGGTTTGTCATAAGTTCTAGAGGAGTGCAGGTTGATGAAGGGAAAGTTAAGGCCATTAGAGATTGGCCAACTCCTAAAACTGTGAGTGAGGTTAGGAGCTTCCATGGGTTGACAAGTTTCTATCGAAGGTTTGTGAAGGATTTTAGCACATTGGCAGCACCCCTAAATGAAATTCTTAGGAAAAATATGGGTTTTAAATGGGTGGAGAATCAAGAAAATGCATTTCAAGCACTTAAGGACAAACTCACACACGCATCCATTCTTGCTTTGCCTGATTTTTCCAAATCATTTGAAATTGAATGTGATGCATCTCATGTGGGTATTGGGGCTGTTTTACTTCAAGATGGTCATCCCATTGCATATTTTAGTAAGAAGTTAGGTGGCACCATTCTCAACTATTCCACTTATGATATAGAATTGTATGCACTTGTTAGAGCTTTGCAAACATGGCAGCATTATCTTTTGCCTAAAGAATTTGTCATTCATAGTGATCATGAATCTTTAAAGTATTTGAAAGGGCAGGGGAAGCTCAACAAAAGGCATGCCAAGTGGGTTGAATTTCTTGAACAATTTCCTTATGTGATTAAGCACAAGCAAGGAAGGGCAAATGTTGTAGCAGACGCACTTTCAAGAAGGTATAATTTACTTGCTACACTCGAAACTAAATTGCTTGGCTTTGAACATATTACAGAATTATATGTCCATGATAATGAATTCTCCCAATTATATGCTATGTTTGAAAAGAAATCACAAAATGGGTTTGTTAGACATCATAACTATTTGTTTAAGAATAATAGACTTTATGTGCCTAGAGGATCCATGCGTGAATTGCTAGTTAGGGAAGCACATGAGGGGGGTTTAATGGGACACTTTGGGGTTCCAAAGACCTTAGAAATGTTGCATGAACATTTTCATTGGCCACACATGAAGCATGATATGCAGAAATTTTGTGAAAGGTGCATTGTATGTAGAAAAGCAAAATCCAAGGTATCACCTCATGGACTTTACACTCCTTTGCCTATTCCTGATTTCCCGTGGACTGACTTGTCTATGGATTTTGTTTTAGGGCTACCACGCACTCAAAAAGGTAAGGACTCCATTTTTGTGGTAGTTGATAGATTTTCCAAGATGGCGGCATTTCATACCTTGCCACAAAGTGGATGATGCAACTCATGTGACAGATTTGTTTTTCAAAGAGGTGGTAAGACTTCATGGCATGCCTAGGAGCATTGTTTCAGATCGTGACACCAAATTTTTAAGACATTTTTGGAGGACCTTATGGAACAAGCTGGGAACAAAGCTTCTTTCCTCCACCACATGCCACCCTCAAACTGATGGTCAAACTGAGGTGGTAAATAGGACTCTTTCTACTCTTCTTAGAGCAATTATTAAGAAGAACATTAAGTCTTGGAAAGAATGTTTACCCCATGTCGAATTTGCTTACAATAGGGATATCCATTCTACTACTCAATTTTCTCCTTTTGAGATTGTTTATGGGTTCAATCCACTAACGCCTCTTGATTTGCTTCCTTTACCTAATACTTCTTCTTTAGTTCACAAGGATGGCAAAACAAAGGCAGAATATGTGAAGAAGCTTCATGAGCAAGTTAAAGCTCAAATTGAGAAGAAAATGGAGCAATATGCAAATAGAGCCAATAAAGGGAGAAAAAGAGTTGTCCTTGAACCCGGTGATTGGGTGTGGGTTCATATGAGGAAGGAAAGGTTTCCTGCCCAAAGGAAATCCAAACTTCAGCCAAGAGGAAATGGACCATTCCAAGTATTGGAAAGAATTAATGACAATGCTTACAAGATTGACTTGCCGGTGAATATGGTGTTAGTGCAAAATTTAATGTGGCTGATTTGTGTCCTGTTGATGTAGGTGATAAGGACTTAAATTCGAGGACGAATTCACCTAAAGAAGGAGGGAATGATGAAAGTCAAGGAGGGGTTTCAAGCTTACAAGACAAAGCCAAGGATGAAGAGGCATTGAAGGGAATTGGAGGACCCATGACAAGGTCCAAGACTAAAAAAATGAAGCAAGCCTTGGAAGGCTTAATAATGGAGCTCAAGGAAAAGGAGGATCAATGCACAATGGAGGCAACAACTAAATGGATCATATTTCTTCAACTAAAATGAAATTGAGCCAACATGAGGACCATTTTCGTATGTATTTTTGGAGGATTTTTCTAGAGTGACTTTTGAAGTCCTTTGGTGGGTTTTAATGCCTTTTTGACAGTTACTAAGCTATTATTAGGGATTAGTGGTTACATTAGTAGAAAATAAATGTCATGCATGCATGATAATGGTGCATAATTAGTACTTAGTGGGAAGTTTAGTAGAGGTTGATGTTTCAACTTCCACTAAGTCTATATATAGGAAACTCTTGTATGGCTAAGTAGTTTTTGGAATTGGAATGAAATCTGAGTTTTCTCTATTATGAGAGCTTCCTTCGAGTTCTTAGGCTAAGAACTAAATCTGATCTTATCAAGGCAACTTGTGGCGATCAAAACACCTATGACTTATCACTCACCTTCTTATTTTTCTTGAGTGTGGTGTCAATATCCTTCCCCAAACTGAAATTCAAGGCGATTCAATTCAAGGCGATCTTATCAACCCTAGTCCTATCATTATATCTAAATCCAAAATTGTGCACAAGTAAGCAATTTTCATTATTTCTAGCATGCATGGATGAATAATTTGCACGATTTTTAACATGCATAAAGAAACTTGAATTCGAATTACATTTTACCTCAAGGTTAGGAATTACCTCCCTCACCTTTGTAGTTCCCTTTTGATGTAAACTTCTTTTCTTTCTCTCCTGCTTCTCCCATCTTCTTAAATGCTCCATTTTCTTGAGCTTTCCACTCCATGGACACTTGGTGTGGTAGTGCCCTAGCTCTCCACATGTGAAACATCTAATTTTTCTTCTTTTTTCTTGGGCTTCTCCAATCCTACAACCCACATTAGATTTAAAAGAATTTGAAACGAGTTTAGATTTTATCTCCTTTTTATCTAGTGGGCACTTGTCCTTGTAGTACTCGTTTTCATTGCATCCAAAGCATATGATATGGTCCTTGGTCTTTGCTTTGGTGGAGGTTGGAGCTTCTTCTTGTTCTTGTGTGGATGAGGGTCTCTCCTCCCCCTCAATCCTTGAGCTTGACACCTCCTCTTCTTCTCTTGATGAGGTGGAAGATTTATCACTTAATTTTGCCTCTTCACTTGATGAAATTGAACTTCCTTTTCTTTTTCCTCCTCTTGACCCATTTTGCTTGTCTCTTTGGGCTCTTCCATTGATTGATCTTGTGTAGGTTTCTCGTGACATTTTTCCAACTTATCCCACAATTCATAAGCATTCTCATATTTACCTACAACACTTAACACATTATTAGGCAAAAGATTTGCCAATATATCAATTACTTTCTTATTTGCCCTAAATTGTTCTCGTTGCTCTTTGTCTCAATATCTAGGATGAAGCTTCTTTCCATGCTTATCATTTGGAACTTCGAAGGGCTCTTCTATTGCTATCCTGCATCCCCACTCCATTCCAAGCCACGTCTTCATTCGCATCCTCCAATTGTCGGGATCTTCATGATCGTAGGGAGGCGGAGTGTAGATGTCCTCACCCAACTTATCTTCCATTGTTTTCTGCTCTAGCTTTCTTTGCTCCCTTGGCGATTAGTCCAATAAGAGCGGTCCTTCGCTCTGATACCAATTGATAGATCGAGTGCGCTTGCTAGAGGGGGGTGAATAACACTTTTCGGCTTTCTTGTACCTCCATTGTAAGTTGCGCAAGCGGAAATACAAACAAAACAATAAACAATAAGAAAGCAATGTTAACAAGAACGGTTTACTTGGTATCCACCCCTAAGGGTGACTAATCCAAGAATCTTTCGGTGGATCACTCCCCGGATAACCTCCGGCTAGCCCTTGTCGCTTCTTGTGGGTGGAGAAACCTCGCCACAGCACCTCGACAATACCTGAGCACCAAGACTACTATTTGGCTCTTACCCAAGCTAAATTCGTCAAACCTTTCAGCCAACACGAAGTCCTCTTAAATAGGAATAAGGCTGAAAACTCTCGCCATCAGTCGATTGCTCCTAGGGCAGTCGACTGGTCCCACTGAAAATCGACCGTTGCAATCCCAACGTTTGAATTTTCAGCCAACTCACCAGTCGCTACCAGTCGATTGCTCCCAGAGTAGTCGACTGGTCCAGGGCTGACTGTCTTCTGTGAGTTTTATCAGTCGACTTACACACATAAGGTTTCCCTTCCAGAGTACACTTCTCTCAGCACTCGAACCCTAGGATTTTCCGAGTGCAATCACACAGCACTCGTACCCTCACGACTCAACTGACTCTTCATCAGCAGCCTCGATTATTACCTTCGCGCCCTCTTCATCATCGGCCTCGTCCCTCGGATGCACACAAGCCTCCAGCTTGTCTCCATGCCATCTTTCACGTACGCCTCGAAGTTCGCACCCCTTAGCTCATCGTCCCTGCTATACCAAGGTCCCTCAGGTGCACACAAGCCTCCAGCTTGTCTCAATGCTACCCTTCACCGTATCGAAGCCGTCCAGCCAAATCAATATGTGTAAACTTGCAATCCTGCACAGTCAATTTCACATATTAGTACACAAGGAAAAACCTAACTTAAACTTTTTGTCCAAACATCAAAACTCATGGTCACTCCGGATCACAGATTGCCTCAACACTCGACACTCGGACCCGCCGGTCGGCGCTCGGGGTACGGACTATTTCGTCCCTATGCCCCCTATGTCATCATATCTAAGGTATGACCCTGAGGTCGGGGTACTGCTCGTCTTACTCGTCTCTGACACATCTCGTGGTTAGACCGCCAATCCAGTACTATCGTACTGCTTGAGCACCCCGCGCCCTGCCGCGCCGCTCGCTAGTGCTCTCATACGGACTGATAGGTATCACACCCTAGTCTTGTCAATCACGGAGAAGGGTCGTCAGTCCCCTCCGGCTATATAAACCCTTCACTCTACCTCCCGCAGGTATGCGCGTGCGAACTCTCTCATCTACTACTGCATTTTCAATTCAGCTCCCCTATATTCCTACGGATACTGACTTGACCATCGGAGTGCCTGACCGGGGAAACCCCCGGTGGGTTTGCTAACGGTCACCGTTTCGCAGGCGAAAGCCAGCTCGGAGCCAAATCAACACCGTCCTGATCGCTCGTACCGCGGAGAAGGCTACTCGACCTTTGGAGCCGCCACCTCGCTTCGTGACAGGATCATCCTCATTCGACATTTTCACATAGCAAAGGTTAACCGTTGACCGAAAAATTAGCGGCATCGTTCACTAGAAATTCATCTGCATCGCTTACTGTCAACACCTTCGCTTACGCCCCAGGTCACTTTTCCCGAGAGAGAAAGCTTCATGGTTTTTTTTAGAAGTGTAAATGGGAATTTTCACATCGCAAGATATCTAACATGGACATTCCAAAATGCTTATGTGATTTGAAGAAAAATCAAAACTTACCACACTGATGGCTAAAAATCTCATTTTTTTAAATGAAAATATTAGACAAAAGGTGAAATCGTTCGTCCCAGCGCTTCCATCGCACTCGTCTCAAGGTCATCATGAGGAAAATAAATCACGGTCATCGGAGTAATTAATGTACAGTTGGACCGAGAATTGATACACCAAATGTCCAGAGTTTTAATCCAGTGCACCTCGCGCGACTCAAATTCAGGACCTCTTAGACAACACCTTCATGTACTAACCATTTCGGATACATGTGGGGACAAAAAAAAAAACATTATGCTTTATATAAAAAGTAGGAACCCGTATAATTTTAATCAAAGTACCGATTTGGTCAAATTATTGTAGTGTTTTTATTTTTTTATTAATAAATGTTTAATTGCTGATTTGAAAATAAAAAGAAAAAAATAAGAAAAAGACGAAAAAAATAGGAAAAATAGAATTAAAAAATTCATTTTTTATTTGTAATAACTAATTAGAAAAAGAAAAAAAAGAAAATGAAGGAAAAGAAAATAAATAGAAACTTTTAATAAAAAATTATCTTAATTTTAAGTTGATGCTGTTTTATATAAAACTACTCTAACATGATGAAGTTGATAAAAAATAAAGAATATTTTGAGCAGAACATTGGATAATGCTGTTAAAAAACCGACTTCTTCTTTATATTCTCTTATGTCAAAAGGGCGTGAATCAATATGCTCCAAGCAAAAATAAATTCAAAAGAAAAAAAATAAAGAAAAAAAACTCGAAACAGGATAAGAGATGGTTGCAGTCTTCAAAACCTCTTATCCCTAGAGGAAACAAACCCACTGCATCTTCGTCCAAACTCAAAAAATGGAGAAGCCAATATCGATCCAAGTGTGGAACCCTAGCGGGAAGTACAGAGTTGTGAGTACCAAATCCATGCCCGGAGATCGGTGGATTCGTCTCTTGACTGACCAAGACTGCCGCGTCGAGGTACTTGTATATATCTGCCTCTGTATCTTGATCCTTGCAACTTTATCTATCCTCACTCTTCGTCTTCATAGATATGCACTGAGGAGAAAACTATACTATCGGTGGATGACATTCTTACTCTGATCGGGGATCGGTGCGACGGAGTAATTGGACAGGCAAGTAAATTGTGCTATGCAATTATCTTTTCGCTTCTTCATCGATTGGGATAACCTTGGTGTGCCACATGCAGTTAACGGAGGACTGGGGTGAGGTGTTGTTCTCTGCACTGAAGAGAGCCGGAGGAACCTCTTTCAGTAACATGGCTGTTGGGTACAATAATGTCGATGTCAGTGCTGCTAACAAATACGGAGTTGCTGTTGGGAACACCCCTGTGAGTTCGCCGATGATGATTATGTATAGATATTTTAGGAGGATCAAGTTGGAGTTACTTTGGGATTCAAAATTTTCCTTGTAGAATTTCTAATTTCTAAAGGGGGAATGATTCTTTTCCATATGGTAGGGAGTTCTGACAGAGACCACGGCAGAATTAGCTGCTGCACTTTCACTTACAGCTGCCAGAAGAATAGTTGAAGCAGATCAGTTCATGAGAGCTGGCTTATATGACGGATGGCTTCCTCATTTGTACGCTCTTGTTAATACTAATGATATTTCAGTGCTTTGTAAAAGTTGTTTATACTGAAAGATTTCCCTTTCAATATGAAACATGAATCTTAACATAATCATATGGTACGGTGTGTGCTTTGATGAACTTTTTAAAGTAAATCTTTCTTTCTCAGATGCAACATAATTCTTTACATGCTCATAAGGTTCAGAGTTGATCAAGTATATAATCTCAAATCTTTCTTTTTTAAATGAAGCTTGAATCTCAATATGTTCATACTGTTTAGGGCTTTTTTTAAGGAATGCATAAAGGCAAGTCTTTCTTCTTTAAATGAAACATGAAGCCTAACATGACCATATGGCTTAGCACAGGTTTGTTGGAAACTTACTCAAAGGGCAGACAGTGGGAGTGGTTGGAGCTGGTCGTATCGGGTCTGCATACGCTAGAATGATGGTAATTCTTTAGTGCCTTTTATCCATAACTTGTAGCTTCATGCACTTGTATGTATCCAGCTCGCATCAGATGAGATTTCCAGATTGCATTGTGATGCAAACATGAATGTATTTAGCATGTCTTGATTTGTTTTTCTTTGGACAGATTGAGGGTTTCAAGATGAACCTCATTTACTATGACCTGTATCAGGCCACAAGGCTAGAGAACTTCGTGACAGGCATGTTGTCATCACCTTTTACCTGTTTTTTAATATGATTTGAACATAACTAGACTGTGAAGAAGTTACCATCTTTGGTTATGGTGTTCAGCATATGGACAGTTCCTACAATCAAATGGTGAACAACCTGTTACATGGAAAAGAGCTGCAACCATGGAGGATGTGCTTAGAGAAGCCGATGTTGTAAGAATTGATGCATCTTCACATTCATTCCCATGTTCACTCCCTAACTAATTTTCTGCTTTATCTCGCTCAAATGATACACAGCATGGTAGATTAGTGCTTTATCTTGAATACATGATCACTTGACACATATAGGTGGAACTAGTTGACTCCATTCAATTTGCAGATAAGTCTTCATCCTGTGCTGGACAAGACTACATATCACCTCATAAACAAAGAGAGACTGGGTATCATGAAGAAGGTGAACCTTCTGTTGTATTTTCTGTAAATTAAATATAGTGAACTAGAATGGCTCTGACTGCAGGAAGCAGTGCTGGTGAATGCAAGTCGAGGACCGGTGATCGATGAAGCTGCTTTGGTTGAACATCTGAAAGCAAACCCTATGTTCCGGGTCGGTCTTGATGTTTTTGAGGTAATTATGCAAGGCAAGGGTCAGTTTAAGATTGATGGCATTGTCAACTGAACTAAATTGAATTCGGTTGTGCACAGGATGAACCATTGATGAAACCTGGTCTTTCTGAGCAGAAAAATGCAGTTGTTGTGCCACACATTGCTTCTGCCTCGAAGGTCACATTTTGCCATAGATTGAAACTTAGTTCAAGAAATTTGAGCGGCGGGACAGGACTTAATTTTCTTTCTTCTTGATGCAGTGGACACGCGAAGGAATGGCCACCCTTGCCGCGTTAAATGTTCTTGTAAGATCAGCACGCCCTTTTACTTCTACACTTTTGCTGACCAGTTAAACCAAAACAAAACCAGAGAGTTGTGTTGGAGATTGTCATTGTGCCAATGTGTTTATGCATGCAGGGAAAGATCAAAGGATTCCCGATTTGGGGTGATCCAAACAGCATGGATAAATTCTTGGACGAGAGCTCTCCGGTTCCTGCTGCATGTCCAAGCATTGTTAACGCCAAACAACTTGGTATTGTACTATATTCTGCTCCTGCTTGTGCCTGTGCTTGTGTTTGGCATCACTTTTTTTTGTTACAATTAATTTGTTTTGAAGGTTTGCAAATTTCAAATCTGTGATGCAATGCAAGGTGGGCTCGTGCAGACTGCAGATGAAAGACTTTCATATTATTATTATTTTTTTTTGGTGATGAAAAGCCTTATATTATCTCGAACCATATCTATGCACGATGTATTTTTATTCGGAAGGAGAAAAACAGAGCCCCTGCCTCACCAATCGACTCCAAATTTATATGGTTGGATTTCTTATTTATATATATATATATTTTAGTTGATATTATATATTTAATTTATATCGATTAATTTTATAATAACAGTTCAATTTTGAAAGTTTTTCATTGATTATTGAATAAATTAGGCATTCAATTGATGATTCATTAGACCGGCATTGTTTGGTCGATCATCGATTATGAGAAATTAAGAATTTGTCTTGTCACACCAAATGTTTCGGGCGATATTTCTTATCGGACCACATCTAGGGACAATTTTAATTTTTCATTATTCATCGTCCTTGGAGCTATGTTGTAATAGAAGAATGATTAGTTGTCATTTCAGGTATTTACGGTTTAATTTTCAACTACGACGTATTTTGTAAGAATAATTTTTTTTTCAAATGGGGTGTAAATCCTGAGATGTTGGACTTTCAGATCGTCCGTCATAAGTACTATTGATGCAGTCTAACTCTAATTGTTGTTTTGGTGTTGGCACCGATTTTAGTTTAGGTTGATTATGATTATGATTAAATCCTGATCGGGGATTAGGCATGGTTTGGAAAATCCTAGCTTGGAGGGTTAGGTGGTGAAAAGTCCTAACCTGGAGGGTTAAGTGTGACAAATCCTAGCTTGGAGGGTTAGGTGTTGAAAAGTCCTAATTCGGAAGGGTTGGGTGAAAAGTCTTAACTTGGAGGGTTAGGTGAAAAGTCCAAACTTGGAGGGTTAGGTGAAAAAGTCCTGGCTTGGAGGGTCAGGTCCTAGCTTGGAGGGCTAGGTGTGGAAAAGTTCTAACTTGGAAGGTTGGATAAAAAGTCCTAGCTTGGAGGGCTAGGTGAAAAGTCCTAACTTAGAGGGTTAGGTGAAAAGTCCCAACTGGAGGGTTAGGTGAAAATCCTAGCTTGGAGGGTCAGGTCATAGCTTGGAGGGCTAGGTTGGATGAAACCCTAGCTTGGAGGGCTAGGTTTGAGTCCCTGGATCGGTCTGGTGACCGATCAGGGAAGTTGGCACGCTGCTCCTTCGTGGATCGGTCTGGTGATCGATCCAGCGATGATTGATCGGTCGGGTGACCGATCAGGGAGCACACAGTGAGGTTGGGAACCTACTGTGCGGCTCCTGATCGGTCTGGTAACCGATCAGGGAGTGTGCAGTTCACCCATTGCTTGGGTCCTGATCGGTCCGGTGACTGATCAGGGAGCACACAGTGAGGTTGAGTTCCCCTGCTGATCTGCTCCTAATCGGTCTGGTGACCGATCTGGATCACTGTGCAGATCGTTCTGGAGAACGATCAAGCGTCGCGAGTTCCTCACTATGACCGATCAGTACGGAGCCTGATCGGTCTGATCATGACCTGATCGGTCTGGTGACCGATCAAGAGGCTCTCTGATCGGTCCGGTGACCGATCAGGAGAGTTGGACTGCAAAGCTCAGAAATCGCTCGGGAAAGGGGTGGATCGGTCTGGTGATCGATCCAGAACCTGGGATCGGTCTGGTGATCGGTCCAGGAGAGTCTCAAAGAAATCGCGATTTCTGATTGAGCGTTGGGGACCGATCAGGACGGAGCCTGATCGGTCTGAACCCAGCCTGATCAGTCTGGTGACCGATCAGGAGACTGCCTGATCGGTCCGGTGACCGATCAGGAGACTGCCTGATCGGTCCGGTGACCGATCACTTTAATTCATAATGCACTGTCAGACGCTCTGATCGCGTCTGAAAGTATCTGATTCTCTGCGCTTAACATCTGATACACGATTTTCTGCTTAATATGCTGTGCTAATACTCTGATTGAGCTGCAGGTGACAGGGAATGATTCAAACACTCAAGGAGAGTCAATGGAGGCTTTCCTTGGAGCAGGTTTGTCCATTTGCCATCTCAAGTTGCAACGGCTGGAGCTGCAGACTGGAGTTGCTGACTGGAGCTTGGCTGAGGGAAGCTCAGGGAGTCCAAGGAGAGCTCAGTGGTAGCTGGCGTTGGCAGGTGAGCAGTTGGAGGCTACAGTGAGATGGTGTCACCTGACGTTCAGTGGAGAAACAAAAGGAGCGAAGCGCAGAAGAACAGAGAAGAGTTCTGGGAAGTGACTTCTGGCTTGAGTTCTTGCTGCGCGATTGTCTTCTCCACACTGAGCTTGTGTTCTCTGTAATCTTTGAAGCAACCATCCCTTACTTGAGCACTCACAGAAGGAACAAGAGGCTTGGTGAGTCCATCAGCGAGAAGACACGAAGAAGGGAGTTCTTGCGTGAGATCGTCGCTGGGTGGAGTTCGAGAGAAGCTTGCTGTGTTCTTGTCTGTCCTAAGTGCTAAGTAAGATCTTTCTTGTGTTTCATTGTGCTTAAAACTCTATCTTTGTTGAAACGCTGTGGAGAGGTTACTCCACCGAGAAGGAGGTTGCGTTTTATCCGGTGTTCACCGGGGCTTGATCTGCCGACGATCAAGGGATCGCCCACCTCACGGGCACACCAAGGAGTAGGGGCAAGTTATCCCCGAACCTTGTAAACCCTCCTTGTTAGCGATCTTGTTAGTTGTTTTAGTTTGTTTTTGTTTTCTACATTTCTGCACTTCTTTGTTTCCATTGTTTCCGCTGCCGTGCTACTAATCGTGAAGTGAAGAGAAACCCTTAACCGAAAGAAGTTTGTGTGTGGCTATATTCACCCCCCTCTCTAGCTATCCAAGTTCCAACAAGTGGTATCAGAGCTTGGGGCTCTGTACAAGCGGATTAACAACCGAGAGCTATCATCAATGGCTTTGAGAGAAGGATTTTCCACCACCTGTCCACCCTTCTTTGATGGAGCAGATTTTTAATATTGGAGATCGAAGATGGAGTACTACCTTAAGATGGACATCAACACTTGGTTCGCTGTGAAGGAGGGCTTTACCCCTCTGAAGGATGATGAAGGCAAAGAACTAGAGTCTTGGCGTTGGTCGGCTGAACAAACTCGGAAGAGTGAAGCCGACGCGAAGGCGGTGGTGACCCTACAATGTGGCATGAACAAAGACCAACTCATCAAGGTTGGTCCATTTTCAAGTGCAAAAGACTTGTGGAACAAGCTCATCGAACTCCATGAGGGAACCCGAGACTCAAGAATCGCCAAGAGAGACTTATTCCTCAATCAACTTCAAAACCTCTCCATGAAGGAGAATGAGACTGTAAGTGAGCTCCACAGCAGATTCAAAGAGGTATTGAATGGTCTCCACTCAATTGATGAAAAGGTCGAAAATCGCGACCTTGTGAGGTATGTGTTAAAAGCATTTCCAAGGAATGCTTTGTGGTCATCCATGGTGGATGCCTACAAAGTGTCCAAGGATCTATCTATTGTTAAGTTAGATGACTTATTTTGTGAGATGGAATTGCATGAAATGGCTAACAAAGGCCTCAAGGAGAAGGGGATTGCCTTAGTTGCAGGGGACCGATCCAACAAGAAGAAGAAGGAGAAGAAGAAGGAGAAGGAAGTCTCCTCATCTTCTTCCTCATCTGAATCCGAGGAAGATGGCAGCGGGTCTTCTTCCTCCGAGATGACAAATTTTGTGAGAAGAATGATGAGAAGGGTCGACGCTTCAAGGGTAAAGGTAACCCTAGTGAAGCTAAAGTTGATAAGTCTAATGCTTCGTGTTATGAGTGTGGCAGGAAAGGGCACTTTAAGAGTGAATGCCCAAAGCTAAAGAAGAAGGAGGAGAAATTCAAGAAGAAAGAGGAGAAATCAAAGAAAAAGAAGAAGGCCTTGAAGGCCACTTGGGATGAGTCCTCCTCAAGCTCATCGGATGAAGAGGAGGAGAAGAGCACAAGGCATGTGGCACTCATGACTCTTGGAGAAGAAAACAGTGATAAGTCCTCCGACTCCTCAAACGCGGCTTCATCATCTTCGGATGATGAAGAGGTAACCTCTCCGAACTTGAAAAATGTTATAGAGCTATTGCATGTTTAACCAATATGTTGAAGAAGTCAAAAAATAGGGATGAGAACATAGACGATTTGCATGTTGAAATGTTAGAGGATGAAATTGAAATCCTCTAGGGATGAGGATGTAGATGATTTGCATGTTGAATTGTTAGAAGAGGAAAACAAATCATTGAAGAGTGAAGTTGAGAGACTTAAGAATATTCTTGAAAAGTTCTCAACTAGCTCAAAGACCCTAGACATGATTTTGAATGCCCAAAGGGCGGTCTACAATAGGGCCAATATTGGTTACCGACCCAAGGAACCTTCATTCATGTCTTTGATGTCTAGGACTGATATGAGACAATCTAAGACACCTAGAGTCCAAAGGAAAGTTGTCAAGGCATGGGTGCTTAAGTCTTATTTAGTAGGTGCATTAGGTCCCAAGGTTTGGGTACCTAAATCTTCCATTTTTCGAATAGTGTAGGTTATGATTGAGGGGGAGCATCTATCAACTTGGTTCGTTGATAGTGGATGCTCCAAACACATGACTGGGGATAGATCATTGTTTATCACACTTCAAAGAAAAAGTAGAGGTAATGTTTTATTTGGTAACAATGGTAGTCTTAAGGTCATAGGAATAGGAGACATTCAAGTATCCGAATGTCTTAGAATTAAAAATGTCCTTCTAGTCAATGGGATGACATTTATTCTCCTAAGTGTTAGTTAATTGTGTGATGCGGGTTACACAATTGATTTTCAATCAAGTCAATGTCTAGTTAGACACCATGACAATGTTGACACGATATTAGTAGGAACTAGAGTAGATAATATTTACCAAGTTTCTTTTAAAAGTGCTATTAATGCTTTTGCTAAGTGTCTCAAGTCAAAAGAAGAGGAGTCCACCCTTTGGCACCGGAGGCTAGCACATGTTAACATGAAGAACATCCGGAAGTTGGCCAACAAGGGATTAGTTCGTGGCTTACCAAGCATCAAGTATGAAAAGGACAAACTTTGTAATGCATGTCAAATGGGTAAGCAAACAAAATCTGCACATAAAGGTAAAAGTGTTGTAAGTACATCTACCGCTTTAGATTTACTTCACATGGATCTATTTGATTGTAGTACTATCATATCTTTGAATGGAAGTAGATATTGCTTTGTTATCATTGATGATTTTACCAGATATACATGGACTTATTTTCTTAAATATAAGGACCAAACCTTAGATGTTTTCATTTCTTTTTTAGAAGGGTTGAAAATGAAAAAATCATCAACTATTAAGACAATTAGAAGTGGTCATGGAGGTGAATTTCAAAACCAACGATTTTTGAAATTTTGTCAAGATAGAGGGTATAGACATGAGTTCTCCACTCCTAGAACACCACAACAAAATGGTGTTGTAGAGAGGAAGAACCGTGTTCTACAAGAAGCTGCACGAAGCATGCTCAATGAGTACTCACTACCGAGTTACTTATGGGTTGAAGCTGTAAACACAGCTTGCTATGTGCAAAATCGAGTCCTCATCCATAGATTCTTAGGTAAGACTCCCCATGAACTTTGGTTTGGGAAACCACCTACGGTTAAGCACCTTAGGGTGTTTGGTTGTAAGGTGTTCATCCTAAACACCAAGGATCACCTTGGAAAGTTCACGGCAAAGGCTGATGAAGAGATACTAGTTGGGTACTCCCTAGTCAGCAAAGCCTACCGAGTCTACAATAAGAAATCTAGATTGGTTGAAGAATCTTCTGATGTTGTCTTTGAAGAAATTCCAAAAGTCAATGGACAACCAGAAGATGGGGTTCAACTCGAACTTAGGAGACTAAGTTTGAATGAAACTCCAAATGTTGTTGATGGTGATGAGTCTGATGACGGTGAGCCTAGACAACCCATTGATCAGCCGGATCCTGAGGCTGAGCCGGTGTCTAGTGAAACCATTCAAGAAGCACCACCAACACCTAGGCAAACTAGATTAGCCTCTAGTCATCCCCAGGACCAAATTGTTGGTGATATCCACCATGGGGTTAGAACTAAATCATTCTTTAGGAATGAGGCTAATGAAGTTGCCCTAATTTTCGAAATTGAACCTAGAAAAATTGATGAAGCATTAAATGATCCCGATTGGATCATTGCAATGCAAGATGAACTAGGTCAATTCGAAAGAAGTCAAGTTTGAGACTTTGTCCCTAGACCCAAGAAGACCACCATTATTCGAACAAAATGGGCCTTCAAAAATAAATTGAACCATAAGGGAGAAATCATAAGAAACAAGGCACGCTTAGTAGCCAAGGGCTACAATCAAGTTGAAGGCATTGATTATGATGAGACCTATGCTCCAGTGGCACGATTAGAGTCCATCCGATTGATGCTTGTATTTGCAGCACATCGAGGTTTCAAGCTATATTAAATGGATGTCAAATCGGCCTTTCTAAATGGTTTGATTAGAGAAGAGGTCTATGTTGAACAACCTTCGGGGTTTGAGAGCACCGAATTCCCAAACCACGTGTTTAAGCTCAAAATGGCACTTTATGGCCTTAAACAAGCACCCCGCGCTTGGTATGAGCGGTTGTCAACATTCCTAATTGAGAAAGGCATTGTAAGAGGCCAAATAGACCCCACACTATTTCTACGAAGAGATGGTGACAATATATTTGTAGCCCAAGTTTATGTCGATGACATAATTTGTGGCTCAAACAACAAGGGCTATTTAAATGAGTTCATTGGACATATGGAAAGTGAATTTGAGATGAGTCTAGTGGGAGAGTTGACTTTCTTCCTTGGACTTGAAATCAAGCAAACTCGCGATGGTTTCCATGTGCACCAATCGAAATACACACAAGAAATGCTTCGAAAATTCTATATAAGTGATTTAAAAGAGGTAACCACTCCCATGGCTACGAACACAAGATTAGACAATGATGAGAGTGGTAAACCTGTTGATTTGACTCAATATCGAAACATGATAGGTAGTTTGCTCTATCTCACAGCTAGTCGACCTGATATACTTTTTGCTGTGGGTATGTGCGCTAGATATCAAGTTTGTGCCAAGGAATCTCACTTAATTGCGGTTAAACGAATTTTGAGATACCTCAAAGGCACAATTGGTGTTGGTCTTTGGTACCCCCGTACCAATCATTTGACCTAATTCGTTATACCGATTCCGACTACGCTGGATGTAAGTTGGATCGGAAAAGCACTAGTGGGGGTTGTCAATTTTTAAGATCATCTTTAGTTAGTTGGTCAAGTCGGAAGCAACATTGTGTTGCTCTCTCCACGACCGAGGCAGAGTATATTGCTATGGGAGAGAGTATATCGCAATTGTTGTGGATGATTCATACTTTTGAGGACTATGAACTAAACTATAAGGGCGTGCAAGTGTTGTGTGACAACATTAGCACAATTAACCTAACAAAGAATCCAGTCCATCATTCTAGGACTGAACATATTGAAGTGCGTCACCACTTCATTAGAGATCATGTTGCTAGAGGAGATGTTGTACTCTCATATGTAGAGTCCAAATCGAATCTAGCGGACATTTTCACTAAACCACTCCCCGAAAATGAGTTTAGCTTCTTAAGAAGGGAGTTGGGAATATGTCATGTTTCATAGGTTTCAAAATGCATTCAAAACCCTTCATGATTAGTTCTAATTGTTGGGAAACATTGATGGACATTTTCATAAACTGAAATGATTTAGCTTTTAGAAGTTGGAATATGTCATGTTTCATAGGTTTCAAAATGCATTCAAAACCCTTCATGATTAGTTCTAATTGTTGGGAAACAATTGGATAACTTTGGGGACATCTCACACAAACTATAAGGTTTACCAAAACGATTTTGTTTGCTAGAAATGGGGTGAGATGTTAGGATCAACTCAATTTCTCGAATGTTGATGCATCCTTGAGAAATTAAGTTGACGAGATAAAAATCACTTCGGTGACCAAGTATGGGGAAAACCAAGGCATAGCACGTGTATTTGGCTCCATGATCATACTTGGACATTCCAATCAAGAAACTTGATTGGAAACTTGAATTTGGTACAAACTTGTTTGAATGATTGTTGATTGAGTTTGACTCCACTTGGGTGGAGCAAAGTGTTTGTGAAAACCATAAGGACCTTTGATCCTTGTTCAGGGATCAAGTTTAGTCAGGAAACACTTCCAAGATCGATATCTTTCATCAGATCCCTTCAGAAATCGTGTGGAAGTCTGAAACTGAAAGTTTCAGATCGTATCAGGGAGTATCAGGAACCCTGATCGGTCACTGGACCGATTAGGCGTAGGGCTGATCGGTCCCCGGACCGATCTGGCTCCTTCCTGTAGTGATCGGTCCACAGACCGATCAGAGGGGTCACAGAGACTTTGTGACATTTTGGCTAAACATTGATCTGTGCTAGCCTGGATCGGTCCCCGGACCGATCTGGCACCCCGTGGTGATCGGTCCACAGACCGATCAGGGGGCTCACAGACCACTCTCTGAACCCTACTGATCGCTTCCTGATTGATTAGCCGATCCATCAGGAACCAGCCTGATCGGTCATCCGACCGATCAGGACCAGGCCAGTCCGATCAGGCCAGAGCCTGATCGGTCTGGGCGCTATCAGATCGAACGGTGATCCGTTCAACCGCATTAAAGTTTGGTTGGTGGACCGATCCACCAACCAGTTTAATCACGGATTCTCTTCACTTCCCAAGCCCTAGCCGACCAAAACCCCTCAGCGCCGAACTCCCTCTCCTTCTTCCTTGCGCGTGCGATCCTCCTTCCTCTTGCTGTGCGTGTGCGATCCTGCGAGCTTTTCCTTGTCTTATGCAAGTTCCCTTCTCGCACAAGGTTTTGCGCTCATTTCTTGCGCCGAGAACCTTCTCCTGCGCGAGCTCTTCTTCCCGACTTCAAGATCTTCATCACACATCTTCAATGACACCTAAGTAAGCATTTTTGGTTAGTTATCATTACAGATCAGTTCATAGTGTATGTATTTGCGCTAACCATGGTGTTTATTTTGTTGTTTTACTGATGTGCCGTAACCCTATGTTTTTGCCGTGCCCCGTCCTTGCCATTTTACTGATTAAACCCCATCTCACTTGATCAATGCTTCATGTACATTTGATTCAATTTGATACCAAGACCAATTCTCGTATTGATCTTGTGATCTTTTCAATTTGTGTCATGATTCCCTTCCTGTGATTAAATTGTTGCAATGATCAATTCTATCAATCCAATAGAAGATCATCTAAGGGAAAGGAACCGGTAGAGGGCAGCTCGAAGGGCAAAGCCCCTTCTTCATCCGCGCCCTCCCGAAGGCCTCAACCTTCCTCAAGCTCTCGCTTTCCAAATGCTGCCTGTGAACAGGCTTTTCAATCCCGTACTGATACGAACCCCACCAACAGACGTGATAGAACCCGAGACAAAGATGGATAGAACCCCAAGAACAAGATGACAAGAGTTTGAGCCTTTACCCACAACCAAGACTAGCACGAACAAAAACTACGAAAGAAGGAAACGCCACACCAGGATGGTGATAAGTTTCGGTTGTTGAACGCCACGAGATAGACTCGATAAGTTCAGAAGTTCCCTTAAGAACCAAGAGATCACAAAATCCTCACTAGGATGTTTACCAAAACCAAAGTGCTTACAAATTCGGAATTCTCTCCCTTATATAATGGGAGCAAGCAACTAAAGTACCTACATGCATGCATGCAAACAAATACAAGTACCCATGGTGCATGCAAGCATTTAAACACTTAGAAACCCAAAAAACAACTCCAAGTCTCCATACTTTTGCATGCATGAAATTAAATAACTTAGAAACCCCAAAATCCCAAGTTTCCATACTTCTTTTCTCCTTCCCTTTTCCAACCATCATGCAAGGGATGAGTCATGGTTGAATAAGACCGATCACATGGGTTAAGCCTTGATTTGTACTTAGGACTTAACTTGGTTTCTCGTTTCTCATAGCCAAACCATTGTTCTTGGATTAGCCCGTTTAGTGCTTCCTTGAAACGCTTTGCTTGAAGTCTTGTAATTGGCCCTTCAGGAAGTGACAAATGATCTCTTGCGGTTTTAACCCGGTCTTGATGAACAGCTCCTTGGTCTACATCATTCTCCCCCTCTTGAAAAGGATTTGCCCTCAAATCATCACCTACATCAAATGGGGACAAATCAAGCAACATTAATAGTAGTATGCACACCATACTCACCTGGTAATTCAAGTTTGTAGGCATTATCATTGATGCGTTCTATCACTTGAAATGGCCCGTCGCCTCGAGGTAGGAGTTTAGAACGTCGTTTCTCTGGAAATCGCTCCTTCCGTAGGTGCAACTAAACCCACTCTCCTGGTTCAAACACAACTTTCTTGCGCCCTTTGTTAGCTTACTATATATATTGCTTGGTCCTTCTCTCAATATTCAAGCGTGCTTGTTCATGAATTTGCTTCACAAATTCAGCCTTCTTCTTTCCATCTAAGTTGACATGCTTACTTAAAGGTAGAGGAATCAAATCTATTGGTGACAAAGGATTGAATCCATAAACAACTTCAAATGGAGAAAATTGAGTTGCAGAATGTATGCTTCTATTGTATGCAAACTCAACATGCGGTAGACAATCCTCCCATGTTTTCAAATTCTTCTTGATGATGGCACGAAGTAAGAAGGATAAAGTACGATTAACAACTTCAGTTTGTCCATCGGTTTGGGGATGACAAGTAGTAGAGAATAATAATTTAGTCCCCAATTTTCCCCACAGAGTCTTCCAAAAGTAACTCAAAAATTTTGCATCTCAATCAGAGACAATGGTCCTAGGCATGCCATGTATCCTAACAACCTCTTTAAAGAACAAATCAGCTATATGGGATGCATCATTGGTTTTATGACATGGAATGAAATGAACCATCTTAGAAAACCTATCTACCACAACAAAAATTGAATCCCTTCCCCTCTTAGTCCGGGGTAATCCCAATACAAAGTCCATTGAAATATCAGTCCAGGGTTCATTGGGTATAGGCAAAGGAGTATATAATCCATGTGGTTTCAACTTAGATTTAGCTTGTTTGCAAGTGATACACTTCTCACAAATCTTCTCTACATCACGTTTCATATGAGGCCAAAAAAAATGATCTTGCAAAACCCCTAAAGTCTTAGTGACACCAAAATGCCCCATCAATCCACCACTATGGGCTTCCCTAGTAAACAATTCACGCAATGAACATAGGGGTACACACAATCTATTTCCTCGAAATAAAAATCCATCATGCCTATAGAATTTTCCAAATGCAACTTTCTCACATGCTTTGAACACATCAGAAAAATCAGTATCATTGGCATATAAGTCCTTGATGTATTCAAATCCAAGTAATTTCGCATCTAACGTGGAAAGTAAAGCATACCTTCGAGATAAAGCATCAGCTACCACATTCTCTTTTCCTTGCTTGTATTTGATCAGATAAGGAAATGTTTCAATGAATTCTACCCATTTTGCGTGCCGTCTGTTCAATTTGTGCTGCCCTTTCAAATGTCGTAGTGACTGATGATCCATGTGAATCACGAATTCCTTTGGCCATAGGTAATGCTGCCACGTCTCCAACGCCCTTACCAATGCGTACAACTCTTTGTCATACGTTGGATAGTTGAGAGCTGTCCCACTCAACTTCTCACTGAAGTAAGCAATGGATCTCCGTTCTTGCATAAGCACAGTGTTGGTGCAGAAAGCACCATATCGAACCTTGTTTTGATATTGACAAAGGATTCAAAGTTAAGTACTATTTGTGATCTAACGTTGTTCACTGAGTGTGCCGAAAAAGCCCTAGCGAAGGACTGCTAGGCAACTAGCGAAGGGCTGCTAGTCACCAAAGCCCTAGCGAAGGACTGCTAGGCACTGGCGAAGGAATGCCAGGGTGAGAAGCTCTAGCGAAGGAATGCTAGGCTGTAATGCCCGCTTTTTTTTTTCTTTTTCCCAAAGCGGCGTTACGTTAACATACTTAGGGCATGTAGACATCATAATGCAGCGGAAACTTTTAAACTTACTCCTACATGCACTTACTACCATTTCTAACATCATAACATGGGAACTTAGCATATTAAATTTATACTTAGCATCATATCATGTCATACTTAGCATCATGTCATTCTTAGCATCATGTCATACTCAGCATCATGTCATAGAGTCATATTCAAGTTCCTACTAGTAAAGGTAAAGTTCTATCATAAGACAAGCAAACATATTGCTCCTTGGCCAAGTCACTATCACACACATTCTTGGATGCCCTCCTGCTGCTTCCTTAGTGTCCCCTTGCGTGATCTGCGGTATAAGAAATAAGACTATAAGCACACAGGCTTAGTAAGACTCTTTCCTACTCACTAAAACCATTCATCTTCTCATCATGAGCACATAAGACATTAACATACTTAGTGCTTTACTTAGAACATAAGCCTTTTCATCACTTAGCATACATTCGTCATGGCATGATCATAACTTAATCATATTCGTAGCATGGCATAAACATAACCATAAAAACATTCATGGCATGGCATAATACTTGGCATAGACATAAACATCGTAAACTTTCATAGCATGACATAATACTTGGCACAGACATAACATAATAAACCTAATTAAATCATGGCTTCAGAGATTAGCATGGGCAGAAATAAAATCATGGCATCCTAACTTAGCATAACACAATTAAATCATGGCATCCTAAACTAGTATGAACATAAATAAAATCATGGCATTCTAACTTAGCATAAACATAATTAAATAATGGCATCCTAAACTAGCATAAACATAAATAAAATCATGGCATCCTAAATTAGCATAAACATAAATAAATCATGGCATCACATAGCATCACATATTAGCATAAACACAATTAAATCATGGCATCATATATTAGCATAAACACAATTAAATCATGACATCATATATTAACATGAACATACTTTTCCTAAACATACTTTTCCTAAACATACTTTTCATAAACATACTTTTCATAACATAATGCATAACATGAATGGATGCATGTGACAATTGCATATATATATATATATATATATATATAAGGATGCTTAATCTTTAAAAACATACTTTTAAATGCTTAAACATAATCATCATATCATTGGGGCCCTGGCTTGTACCACATACATACATCATACGCGCGCATCCCTAAGTAAATACGAGGTAGCTAGCCTCGACCTACTAGGGTAAGGACAGCATAGTTGGTAGTCCCCGAACCGAGGCGTTCTTAAGGTGCCCATCCCTGTTGCACAGCTTCGGTAGTGCCAGAACCGTGAACAGCATAGTCGGTAGTCCAGAACCGGGGCGTTCTTAAGGTGCCCATCCCTTGGACCCATACTTCGGTCCGGTACAAGCCCATTCATAAAATAAATACTTTACATGCTTCATCATTCATGAGACATTCATGACATACTTAACTTAGCATAACTTGTTACGGCTCGGCCCGTCTACCGGCCCATTTACCGGTCCTCTCGACCGTCGTACCGTCGACCATCGACCGTGCCGTTTAGCATATTTATGCCTTAAATACATAAGCATCATCTTTCATTCATCATACTTGTCTTTCATCATCATTCATTCATCATACTTAACATCATCGTTATGCCTTAAAGGCATGTACTTTAACTTCATTCATATGGCATACATACATCTTATTCATAAATCATGGCATACATACGTATCATTCATAAGACATGACATACATGCATATTATTCATAAAACATAGCATATCATTCATAAGACATGGCATACATACATATCATTCATAAATCATGGCACATGTCTAACCATCTATGACTTAACATATAATTCATGACATACAAACTAAGGGTTTGGTTAACATAGCACTTCTTCCCTCTTACTTAAATATATATCTTGGTAACTCATACTCAAGCATCTTGGTAGGTTTAACCCAACCCTAGCCCTAGGTTATGCCCTTGGCCGAAAATCCCCAAGGAACCCTAGGTCCATGAACCTTCACATAACTTCCAAACAACATCTCATACACATATACTAGGCCATAGGACCCCTTTTTGAGTCCATACTTAAGGCCAACCCTAATCCTTTAGTCCTAATCTCACTCTTGGCCGAAACTTCAAGGCCATGGGGACATGGAGAAATTCTATTAAATCCCCAAATCAATTGCTTAAACACCAATCATACCTTACCATAGGGCCATTAGGACCCTTACATGAAATAAGTCCTAACTTTCCACCCTATTAGGGTACTTGGCCGAAACCTATAGGGTCTCTAGGCCATGTGAAACATTCACATAAACACCCTCCATCTCCCTTATATCATGGTAAAACATAAAACATACACTTGAAGTTTGAGACCCAACCCTACACAAGGGTTCTTGATGTTGGCCGAAACCCTAGGGTATCCTAGGGTACCCCAAAAATTTCCAAAAATTATATTTAATCTCTAAACATCATAAGAGAGCATTAAACAACATTATCATGATTTTTGACATAATTATAGACCTTTAAGTCATGGTGGCCGAAACCCTCAAGCTTAGGGTTCTTGGTTTTGTTTCTTTCATGTTGGCCGAAACCCTAGAGTGTCCTAGGGTACTCCAAAAATTCCCAAAAATTATACTTAACCTCTACACATCATAAGGGAACATGAAATAACATTATAAAGATTTTTAGCATAATTATAGCCTTTAATGGTGGCCGAAACCCTCAAGCTTAGGGTTCTTGGTTTTGTTTCTTTCATGTTGGCCGAAACCCTAGAGTGTCCTAGGGTACTCCAAAAATTCCAAAAAATTATACTTAACCTCTACACATCATAAGGGAACATGAAATAACATTATAAAGATTTTTAGCATAATTATAGACCTTTAAATCATGGTGGCCGAAACCCTTAAACTTAAGGTTCTTGGTTTTCCTTCCTTTCAACATCAAATCCAAAAACTAACCAATATATCATGCTAAAAATCATGGAAAATCATAAGGAACTATTATACCACAGGTGAGGGAGTCTTACCTTGGGTGTTCGGCTAGGATGAGGGAAGGAGGAGTTTCAAAAATGCAAGTAATTGGAAGAAGAGGTAACTCCCAAAACCCCCCTTTTATAGCCCATTAAGAAGGTAAATGAAGAGTCTCTCCATGACCCTTCATCTTCTTCTATGCTTTAACCAATATCCACTTCATTCCCTCATAACATTACCTTGCTAGGTGAGTTGGTTAGTGCATACATGGTTGTACAAGAGGTCCAAGGTTCAATCCTTGGGCCATGCACCTTATTTTTATTTTATTTTTCTTTTTATTTCCCTAAAATTCTGAAAATCCTTTAAAAATTCCCCCATAATTATGTTAATATTTCTTATTAAAATCCCTTTATATTTATACTAATTTTCACCTAAAATCCACAAAAAATTATGGTACTAGAAAGCCCATATAAGGCCCATTAGTGCCCTTTTTCCCAATTTAAATGAGAAAACATGGATTTTCTAGGCCAAAGTTCGCATTAATATTTCTAGGTTCCTCGGAAAATTATCTAAACATGCTTAATATTTTAAGGAAATATTAAGAGAATTTTCCGGGTCGTTACATAGGCACCGGGCGAAGGACAGCTCGGTATCCAAGACCTGGCAAAGGACCGCCAGGCAAAAGTCCAACCAAAGGAGAGGTTGGCATCAGGTACATTCTCCCGAGAGGAGTAGGTGAGGACGCGTTCCCCGTCGAGGGAACAGTAGGCGTCGGTTCGACCTAGGGCTCCATTTTGGAGGCCCAAAGTCAAAACCAAGACAGCTAAGGCTGTATAAAATAATAATTTATTGTTTTATTGTGTTTTGGACTAACCCTGGATGCAGGACTGAAGGAACGTGTGTCTGCAACTCAGAGAGCCTCAAAGGAATGAGACAATAGCTGACCAGGCGCCCGGAGTATCCCGGGCGCCCCCAAGGTAAACACAAAACACAACAAAGCAAAGACAGCTTAAACAGTTCAACTCCCGGGCGCCCCCGCTGCTCCCGGGCGCCCCCTGCGCTGCGGGCGCCCCCAGGGCCAGCTACCGAAGCACACCCTCGCGAAGCCAGAAGATAGAAGTTTGACCCGGTCAATCCGGGCGCCCCGAGCGCTCCGGGCGCCCCGGTCAAACCTGATCCCGAAGGTAAAGAGATCAGATGTTGACCGAGCATTGTGCGGATCAACTGCCACGTGGGGGGGCACCCCCGACGTCCCGGGCGCCCCCAGGCCCTATATAAAGGGCCCTCGACCCCAAGCTTCAGAAGAACTTCCAATCAACGCTTCTACACTCTTCTGCTCTCGCGCTTCGCCCCGGAATCCTTCCAACTCGAGCCGACGACGTCCTGCTGCTCCGAAAAAGTCGATCTAGCTCGGACGTTGGTAAAAGAGCTATTTAAGTTTACTGTACTGAATTCTGTAATAATCTTTTGTAAACTATTTGCGCCTCATATAGAATTGCCCAAAGTAAACGGTCAACGACCGTGGGCCTTGGAGTAGGAGTCGACCCAGGCTCCGAACCAAGTAAAATCACCGTGTCTCTGTGTGATTTTGTTTTTATCAAATTCCGCTGCGTACTTGCTCTAAGTGTTTCCGAAAAACGATTTCCGATATTCACCCCCCCTCTATCGGTTTTCTCGATCCAACAAGTGGTATCGGAGCGGCGAAGCTCAAATTTGGTGCAACCACCAATTTGAATGTTTTTCGGATTTGTCTTTCCTTTTTTGTTAATCAACTCGATCAGTCCATAAGTCTGAATTGATAAAACAAACAATTTTTAAAAATTTGTCATAAATTTTTTTTATTATTTTAATATTTTTCTCGAAATTCGTGCTACTTTAATTCGAGCAAAATTTTTCCCAAACATTAAAATCATACTTTTTCATTATTAATCAGAATTGACAAAATCATCATTTTCAAAAATTTATCATAAAATTGTTTTTATTATTTTATTATTATTTCCCTCGAAATTCGTGCAATTTTTTTTAGGGCTACTTTTTTTTCCTTCTCCCGCACTACTAATCCAAGACCAAGTCTTGGTACATTTCTGTTGTTTCTTTTGTGTGCAAGAGATCATTTTAAATGGCCAACCGAGAATGGAACAGTGCCTGTCCACCACTCTTCTCTGGCGAAAATTTCAACTCCTGGAGAAGTCTAATGGAATCCCACCTGAAGGCCAATCTGGATCTTTCGTTGATAATCCAAACGGGGTTTAAATTCCCCACAGAAGATGGGATAACACTCGCTTGGGACAAATTGGACGAACCAACTTTGAGGAAGATCGAGAATGATGCCAGGGCAATAGTAATCTTACAATGTGGCCTGACCAAAGAAGAACTGAAGCGGGTCGGATTCTTCAACTGTGCCAAAGAAATGTGGGAAAAGCTAATCAGTCTACACGAAGAGAGCTCCGATGTTGAGATCTTAGAAGCTCAAGAACAAGTAGCTGAGACGGAGTCGACACCCGATGACGAAAACGAACCAGAATCAAGTTGATACTGGTTGAGATCCGATGTTGAGATCTTAGAAGCTCAAGAACAAGTAGCTGAGACGGACTCGACACCCGATGACGAAAACAAACCAGAATCAGACGACGAGTTGACTGAGACAAAAATGGTAACCAATTTCAAATCTTCTTTTAAATTAAGGTTAAATAATCAAGTTGATACTGCAATGGTCGAGGAAGGTATAGTTTTTATTGCAGGGAAAACCCCAAGAGAACCACCAAAGAAGAAGATTCAACCTGTACCTGAGTCCGACTCAGACTCAGAATCTGACGACGAAGGAAGGGATCCTTGGAAACTGGTCTGGTTGGCTCGCGACCTCTACAAAATACCAAAGAAACAATCAAGCAAAAGAAAGATGGTTAGAATTAAGGGGGAGATTCCCAACCGGGAATCAAAAGGTAAATTTACAGTATTTAAAAATCCATTATTTACCATGAATAATATGATTGAATCTTATAAGGCTAATGTGTTAGAAATTCATAATATTGCCGTTTTTGATAATCCAGAATATTATTACGATTATGATGTAACTTAGCTAATTTTTTTTTGCTTTAATTGTATGTTTCTTTTTATTTCAATTTTTTTTATTAGGATTGATTAGTTTAAGGATAAAACAGTTTAACTGAAATTTGAACAACATAGTATTGGGTGGCGGTGAGATGATAGTACGTTAGGGAAGTCATCTTGGCGGAACCAGCCGAAGCTACCGATCCAAGACCCAAACTAGTTAGACCAGAATTTATCAAAAAGTAATTTTTGAAGATGAAATTTCACTAAAAGGCTTTGTCTAGGAAAGGGTTGATGATCTAATAAGGCTACGGCCAAAGAAGGACTAGTGCCTCGCCAAGACCTGGAAGTCAATTTTTGAAATTCAAATTCAAGTTACTTCTTGTCAAATTCAAATCTAACACAAATTTCAATTGATTTTAGACTTAACTACTTTTTCCAAAATAAAGTTAAAATTCATTAAAATGGTTTTCAAAGTTGATTCAATTTTTCAAAATTAATCATGACTCTTCAAAGTAAAATCCTTACTTCTATTTAAATTTGTCTCACAAAACCCATAAGGTTAACATGCTTGATCATGTAGAACTGGGTGAGACATCTAGGACCTAAAAGCATAATTCACTATCCTTTTAAATAAATAAAAAGGTTTGCAAAAGTTATTCAAAATTTTTCAAATTAATTCAGTTAATGTACCCTCCTTTTCATCTCTATTTTTTTAAAATATTGAATTTCATGTTAAAATATACCCATTTTAAATAGAATCTTGTTTGGTTTAGTTATTGATTGGTAAAACATAGTCAACTGAGTCAAGCTTGGGGAACACAGTCAAACCCTAGTCAAACCTGGTCAACACTGAAGTTCCTTAAAGAACTTAAATAAAAGTCAGACTGTGTCAGATACAGGGGGAGTTTCTTTTAATACTTTTCAAAAAATTAAATTGTTTTTCAAAAACCTTATGCTCTAAATCTTATTATCATGTCGATAAGGTTTTCAAAAATTGATTCAAAAACCTTCGTATATTATCATCATTTCAAAATATTTTTCGAAAACTATTTTAAAAAATATATCTCCTTGAAAGTTATCATACTCAGAAGGTTATTCAAAATTATTCTTTTGATTTTAATAAACCCTAAAGACACAGAGGAAGGTCCACTTCATGATCTACAAGGACTCCTAGGATGTGTCAAATTTAGGGGGAGTTTGAGTCAAAAGAAGAATTTCTGAAATGTTTTTTTTGGTAATTATTTGTTTTGAAATTGTTAGATAAATTCCTTTGATCTGAATTGAACCCTAAAGACTTAGAGGAAGAATACTTGTGGTCAACAAGCTTCCGAGGACTATATCAAATTTAGGGGGAGGTTAAATTAAATGAATTATTGAACATTTCAAAATAATATGTTTTAATACATTAAGTTTTCAAAATTCTTTTGAAAATACAAGTAATTTGCCTTTAAAAATATGGTTTAGTAAATCATTTTTGAAATACCTTTAGAAGTAATATTTGCTTGAATCTTGAGAATTTCCAGGACACTTAGGAAAATGTCCTTATAGTTAACAAGGGTTCCTAGGATTGTGTCAGACTGGAAAAGAAACCTAGTCAAGTAAAATATTATGTTTTCAAAATGCATAACATTCTTCTCATAACATTTTGTTTCAAAAGTACTTCTATTTTCAAAAAGGCATACTATCTTTTAAAAGTACTTCTATATAATGTTTTCAAAAATACTAATACTTTTCAAGGCAATAATGTTCTAAGCACGTGAATCTTCTCAAAGACTTGCCTACAAATATTTTTATGTTTTCAAAACTCATAGGCTCTGATACACAAACTTACTTCATAATATATTCCAGGGGAAGAGCAAAAAAAAAGAGAAAGGAATTTTTTTTTCATTTAGACTTTTACCTCTTTTTCAAAAAGTAAAGCAAAATTTTTAAGTACTTCAAATTGTTTTTAAGCGCTAAACTACTTCAAGTGCTTTCAAGTATTTCTAGTGCTTCAAATTTTTTAAGTATGTCTAAATCTTTCAAACGTTTTTAAGTACATGTTTTTTTTAAGTAAAATTTTTTCTTAGTAAATTTGTCTGAGCAAAAACTTTTTGAAAATTTTGACAAATGTCTCTAAGTAAATATTTTTTGAAAAACTATGCTGCAAGTTTTTGCAAGCTTTCTCTAAAATATAAGGAGAAAAGTTGTAACATTAAGGGGGAGCTTCATGTATTTTCAAAACATCTATTACTTTGAACATCATTTTTTTTAATTATGAAATCCATTACTTAAAGTTTTTCTTGAAAACTATGTTTTTAAACTCCTTTACTTAAATTTATTTTGGTAAAACTCAAAACTCCCTATTAGATACCTTGTTCGCCCATGTATGTTTTTGATATATGTCAAAGGGGGAGGAAAGGTCAGTCAAAGTTAAGTATATTAATAAGTTAAAGTTAAGTATGTTAATAAATTTTTTTTCTGAATTTCTTAGGTCAAAACTACATTGGTTGTTTGCTCTGCTCAAATTGATTAATTTTAACTGACTACATTGGTTGTTTACTCTGCTCAAATTGATTAATTTTAACTGTCGTGCTTTAATATTATAAGTTTTTACTTAACTTTGAATTGTGTTGCCATAAATCAAAAAGGGGAAGATTGTTGGTGCAAAAAGCACCATATCGAACCTTGTTTTGATATTGGCAAAGGATTCAAAGTTAAGTACTATTTGTGATCTAACGTTGTTCACTGAGTGTGCAGAAAAAGCCCTAGCGAAGGACTGCTAGGCAACTAGCGAAGGGCTGCTAGTCACCAAAGCCCTAGCGAAGGACTGCTAGGCACTGGCGAAGAAATGCCAAGGTAAGAAGCCCTAGCGAAGGAATGCTAGGCACCGGGCGAAGGACAGCTCGGTATCCAAGACCTGGCAAAGGACCGCCAGGCAAAAGTCCAACCAAAGGAGAGGTTGGCATCAGGTACATTCTCCCGAGAGGAGTAGGTGAGGACGCGTTCCCCGTCGAGGGAACAGTAGGCATCGGTTCGACCTAGGGCTCCATTTTGGAGGCCCAAAGTCAGAACCAAGACAGCTAAGGCTGTATAAAATAATAATTTATTATTTTATTGTGTTTTGGACTAACCCTGGATGCAGGACCGAAGGAACGTGTGTCTGCAGCTCAGAGAGCCTCAAAGGAATGAGGCAATAGCTGACCAGGGCGCCCGGAGTGTCCCGGGCGCCCCCAAGGTAAACACAAAACACAACAAAGCAAAGACAGCTTCGACAGTTCAACTCCCGGGCGCCCCCGTGCTCCCGGGCGCCCCCGTGCTCCCGGGCGCCCCCGCTGCTCCTGGGCGCCCCCTGCGCTGCGGGCGCCCCCAGGGCCAGCTACCGAAGCACACCCTCGCGAAGCCAGAAGATAGAAGTTTGACCCAGTCAATCCGGGGCGCCCCCGAGCGCTCCGGGCGCCCCGGTCAAACCTGATCCCGAAGGTAAAGAGATCAGATGTTGACCGAGCATTGTGCGGATCAACTACCACGTGGGGGGGGGGGGGGGCGCCCCCGACGTCCCGGGCGCCCCCAGGCCCTATATAAAGGGCCCTCGACCCCAAGCTTCAGAAGAACTTCCAATCAATGCTTCTACGCTCTTCTGCTCTCGCGCTTCGCCCCGGAATCCTTCCAACTCGAGCCAACGACGTCCTGCTGCTCTGAAAAAGTCGATCTACCTCGGACGTTGGTAAAAGAGCTATTTAAGTTTACTGTACTGAATTCTATAATAATCTTTTGTAAACTATTTGCGCCTTATATAGAATTGCCCAAAGTAAACGGTCAACGACCGTGGGCCTTGGAGTAGGAGTCGACCCAGGCTCCGAACCAAGTAAAATCGACCGTGTCTCTGTGTGATTTTGTTTTTATCAAATTCCGCTGCGTACTTGCTCTAAGTGTTTCCGAAAAATGATTTCCGATATTCACCCCCCCTCTATCGGTTTTCTCGATCCAACACACAGCACCTATACCAATACCAGAAGCATCACATTCGATTTCAAATGTTTTAGAAAAGTCAGGTAGAATCAATAAAGGAGCCGAACTTAGCTTTTCTTTCAAGGTGTTGAATGCTTTCTCTTGCTCCTCTCCCCACTTGAAGAACTCATTTTTCTTGATGACGTTAGTAAGAGAAGCTGCAATGTTACTAAAATCTGGCCAATCCATGGAAACTCCTTACTTGGCTGATTGTTGTAGGTGTTGGCCATACTTGGATTGCTTTCACCTTTTCTTCATCCATCTCAACCCCTTTAGCACTAACAACAAACCTAAGAAACACAACCCTCTCCGTACAAAAGGTGCACTTCTTGAGGTTGGCAAAGAGCTTCTCTTCCTTGAGCACACTTAATACAGATGTTAAATGTATAACATGCTCTTCCAGATTTTTGCTATAAATCAAAATATCATCAAAATACACAACTACAAATCTTCCTAAGAAAGCACGTAAAACATGGTTCATTAAACGCATAAAAGTGCTAGGAGCATTAGTTAATCCAAAAGGCATTACTAACCATTCATATAGGCCATGCTTGGTCTTAAAAGCAGTCTTCCATTCATCACCTTCCTTCATCCTAATCTGATGAAATCCACTCCTAAGATATCTTTGTGAACACACAAGAGCCATGCAATTCGTCAAGCATATCATCAAGTCTAGGAATTGGGTGACGATATTTTACCGTAATGTTGTTGACGGCTCGGCAATCCACACACATCCTCCATGTGCCGTCCTTCTTAGGAACTAGTAACACTGGAACGACACAAGGACTTAGGCTCTCTTGAACATGCCCCTTCTCTAATAGTTCGCCAATTTGCCTTTGGAGTTCCTTTGTTTCCTCCGGGTTGCTTCTATATGCAGGTCGATTTGGGATTGATGCATCAGGAATAAGGTCGATTTGATGTTCAATGCCTCGAATCGGAGGCAAGCCAGGTGGAACCTCTTCGGGAAAAACATCCGCGAATCCTGTAAAAGAGAAACAACAACACTTGGCAAAGAATTGTTAAGATCGTTAGTGCTCAAAAGTGCCTCCTTATACAAAAGTATAAGAGGTGGCTGATTTGAGAACAAAACTCTTTTGATCTCACTTTTTTTGCATAAAAGTTTTTCTCTTTCTTTTTTGCAGTTTTCTCAACTCCTTTGATTCTTTCCACTCAATTTCTTTTCCCACATCTTCCTTGTCTCTCCTTTTCCCACTTTCTTTTTCTCTCTTTTTTAAATTTTCTATTTCTTTCTTCTTTTCATGGGCTCTTTGTAATTTTAGTTGATCCTCCATAACTTGTCGTGGAGTCAAGGGTACAAGCGAAATAGGCTGTCCTTTCAGAGTAAAAGAATACCTATTTGTGAACCCGTCGTGAGTTACCTTCCGATCAAATTGCCAAGGTCTTCCCAACAAAAGATGACATGCATGCATGGGAACCACATCACATAACAACTCGTCTTCATATTTGCTAATAGCAATTGATACCAAGACTTGCTTTGTCACTTTGATTTCCCCGCAATCGTTCAACCACTGTAGTCGATAGGGACATGGATATTTCAGGGTCGGTAGCGACAATTTCTCCACTAACTCAGTGCTTGCCACATTGGTGCAACTTCCTCCATCAATAATAACACTGCAAACCTTATCATTCACAAAGCAACGAGTATGAAATAAGTTTTCCCGTTGATTACCGTCTTCCTCCTTAGCTTGTAAACTTAGAACTCGTCTCGCCACCAATAAGTCTCCAACAACAGCATGTTGCTCATCATCTTTGTCCTCCGTTTGTGGTACTTCTTCAGCAACTTCATCCTCATCTTCTGATTCAAGCTCCCCTTGGGCATTGATAACCATCACCCTTTTGTTCACACATTGGCTAGCAATGTGACCACGCCCCTGACATTTGAAACACTTGATATCACGAGTTTTGTAAGTAGTGGACTCGCTAATACCTGGGGTTGTGGATGTTGTTGGTTTGGGCTTCTTGAAGAGTTCAAATTTTGGCTTGCTTTGTAACTGTTCCTCTTGTTTTGGGGCTGCCCTCCATGTATTGTTGCTAGTCACTGGTTGTCCCCTTCTAGTAAGCCTCTTCCTCTTTAGTTGTTCCTCTACTTTTACTGCTTGGTGTACCATGTCAGACAACTCAACATAATGTTGCAATTCAACAATATTAGCAATTTCTGGATTTAAACCATGCAAGAACCTAGCCATTGTGGCTTCTTGATCTTCATCCACATTAGCTCGTATCATGGAAACCTCCATCTCCTTAAAATACTCATCCACACTTTTTGTGCCTTGGGATAACCTTTGCAACTTCTGATATAAACTCCTATAGTAATGACTGGGTACAAATCTTTTTCTCATGAGCATCTTCATTTCCTCCCAATTGGCCACAGGCCGCTCTCCATTTCGTCGCCGGTTCATAACTACTTGATCCCACCACACAATAGCATAATCAATGAATTCAATGGCAGCTAACTTAACCTTCTTATGTTCTGAAAATTCATGACAATCAAACACCATCTCTATCCTGGTTTCCGACTCCAAATAAATTTCTGGATCATTTTTACCTTGGAAGGATGGAATCTTCAGCTTTACGCTTCCTAAGTCATTAACTTTTCTATTTCCACTAATCTGATCCTCCCTATGCTCAGTCCGATCTCTATAGCCCCTCCTTTCTTCTCTATTACCATTCCAACCCCGATTGTAGTTTTGTTCACCAAATCCTTCCAACTCCTCTTCTTCTTCTATTTCAGCCCTCGGAGCACGTCTTTGCTGTTGCACATTAGGATACCCTTACTGATGTCTCCTAGGTGTTTCCGCTTCAACTCGATCCAGCCTCTCATGTATTGACTCCAATTCTGTTCTCATCATACGCTGCATTTCTCCCATTAATGCTTGCAATTGAAGATTTGGAAGTTGTCTAGCGTTCTCAGTTATATCATCCTCTGGAATGTTAGACATTTTTGCAAAAAAATAGAAGAAACCTCACAAGCACTCCCTCTAGCGTTCTCAAGATTTGGGGACTCTCACTAGTAGTGGTCTCACACACTCTCTTCTCTCTTTTTTTTCACTCAATTGTGTCTTTTAGCTCTTAATCAAACTTCGAGAGCAAATCAGAATATCATGTGACAATTCAGGGTAGTCCAACCGAAACTTTAAGAAATGGCAAAAAAAACTTTAAGAGAAAAGAAAGAGCACAAGATGACGAATACAAAGAAATGGAAGGTGAAACTACTTCAAGGGTTCAAAGAAACTTGACTTGCACCATCAACTTCTTCTTCTTCTTTTGGATTTTTTTCCACGAATTTTTTTTAAAATTTTTTTTTTCTGTTTTGTTTTTTTTTCACTATATCAAACAGCAAGAAAAGATAAATTGAACACTTGCCTTTTGAAACGAAGCTTGATACCAGATGATACGAACCCCACCAACAGACGTGATAGAACTCCGAGACAAAGATGGATAGAACCCCAAGAATAAGATGATAAGAGTTTGAGCCTTTACCCGCAACCAAGACTGGCACGAACAAAGACTACGAAAGAAGGAAACGCCACACCAGGATGGTGATAAGTTTCGGTTGTTGAACGCCACGAGATAGACTCGATAAGTTCAGAAGTTCCCTTAAGAACCAAGAGATCACAAAATCCTCACTAGGATGTTTACCAAGACCAAAGTGCTTACAAATTCGGAATTCTCTCCCTTATATAACGGGAGCAAGCAACTAAAGTACCTACATGCATGCATGCAAACAAATACAAGTACCCATGGTGCATGCAAGCATTTAAACACTTAGAAACCCAAAAAACAACTCCAAGTCTCCATACTTTTGCATGCATGAAATTAAATAACTTAGAAACCCCAAAATCCCAAGTTTCCATACTTCTTTTCTCCTTCCCTTTTCCAACCATCATGCAAGGGATGAGTCATGGTTGAATAAGACCGATCACATGAGTTAAGCCTTGATTTGTACTTGGGCTTAACTTGGTTTCTCGTTTCTCATAGCCAAGCCATTGTTCTTGGATTAGCCCGTTTAGTGCTTCCTTGAAACGCTTTGCTTGAAGTCTTGTAATTGGCCCTTCAGGAAGTGACAAATGATCTCTTGCGGTTTTAACCTGGTCTTGATGAGCAGCTCCTTGGTCTACATCACGTACCTTCAAATTACTCTCCTGTCGATCGATTGATGTTCTTTTTCTGTCCGAACATTGCCCCTCCATCATGGAGATAGTCACTTTCTACAATCTTGGCTTTCTACTCTCCTTGGAGCGGACTATCAACTATGATCTTGTCTCGGAGTTTTACAACAATTTCAACAAGGGCCTCAGGGAGGCTTTGAATTCACCACCCACGTAGCAAAGAGAAATCTCGATTTCTCTTATGAGATTCTAGCTGAGTATCTAGGCGGTCGACGATCGCCTAACCTGTATTCTATTTATCCTGAGCTCCCATACCCCTTGCTGGCTCCTTTTGCCGATGTTACACCCGACACCATTTATCAGCATTTCTTTGGACATCCCCACCCATCCGGACTTGATGAGTTGGGTCCTGATTTTCCAACCTTTGCAGCACTCCGTCTCTCCCCTGTCGATTACGTCCTGTTCAAGATCATCACAAACTGTATCCTGCCAATCACTTCCAAGCCCTTAGCTGAGATTTGACCCTATCATTGCTTGATGCTCTATGGCATGCACCGTCGGATGGACTTTGATATCATGGAGAGCATTTTTCAGTCCATCTTATCCTATCGAGAGCTGAGCTGACGCACGGTCTATATGCCTTTTGGTCATGTCATCACCGACTGGCTTATGTCAGTAGGTAGGTGTTGATGTCACCAAGGGCAGGACAGTGCCCATGGTCCGACAGGATTGCAGACTTGGCCGGCGGGCATTTGCCAAGTCCGGCATCATCATCCGGGATCATGATGGGGCTTTGGTTTGGAAGGACGGGCGGGGTCTTGGTGATCTACCAGGGGGAGGTCCACATTTTCAGGCACCAGCCGATGCTGTTGCATATCAGGGGGCTCCCGCTGCTGCTGCCGTTGACTATGATTATGAGCCGGACCCGGACCTACGATGGCAGATTTCCGAGCTGGATCAGACGATTCAACATGATTTTCACTTGAGAGAGCTTCATCGAGAGGAGGTCCGTTCGGGGTTCTGATCTTTCGACCGCAGACTGACCGCGATAGAGGCTGATGTCTCCGGGGTTCGTGCGCTGTAGCAGACATGGTACGATGAGTGGCGTCGCCACACATTTCCTAAAGGTGCACCCTCTGCTAGTGCTGCACCGGGGTCTGTTATTCCTGATGACGACACGATGGATGACCCCATGCAGGACGCTGACCCCCCCCCCCGCCCGCTGACGATTGATGACGATTGATGACACTTTGCTCTTATTTGGTGATTTCTGACTATTTGACGGATCTGTCCGTCCTGACTTTTGCCTGTTATGGCGTGATGTTGACTTTGATGCAGTTATATGTTTTTTATATATATATGTCTGGTTTGTTGTATGATGCACTTGCCTATAACTAGATCTTTCTTATGGTTGATGATGCATCTGATATTTTGCATGTCTTTCATACTTGTCTTAACATGTATTTGATTGTTGGTTTATATAGTTGCTCTTATGACTACCGTTCTAATATGATACTTATGATGCCATGTTCATTTGATGCATGTGATTGCTATATCCTGATCTATCTTTTCACATGATGTCATATGTTTTTGAAAATTAATTCATTCCTGTGTTGTTTTTGGGTAACCCCTAGGGTTGAGGGGGAGTGTGTTTGAACTTAACAACCCGTCTAGACCATTTTCGGTGTTCGACAAAGGGGGAGAGTATGGTTGGTTAAGTTTGGGATGATAATGTTGTAGGGGGAGGATCCTGATTCCTCTATGATTATGGAATTTGAGAAAATTGATTGAGAATCCCTAAACTTAAAATTGGGTTGTCAAACAACAAAAAGGGGGAGATTGTTGATGCAGTCTGACCCTGATTGTTATTTTTGTGTTGACACCAATTTTAGTTTAGGTTGATTATGATTATGATTAAGTCCTGATCGGGGATTAGGCATGGTTTGGAAAATCCTAGCTTGGAGGGCTAGGTGGTGAAAAGTCCTAACCTAGAGGGTTAGGTGTGACAAATCCTAGCTTGGAGTGTTGAAATGTCCTAATTCGGAAGGGTTGGGTGAAAAGTCCTAGCTTGGAGGGCTAGGTGAAAAGTCCTAACTTGGAGATTAGGTGAAAAGTCCCAACTTGGAGGGTTAGGTGAAAAAGTCTTGGCTTGGAGGGTCAGGTCCTAGCTTGGAGAGCTAGGTGATAAGCACCTTGGAATGGATCGCCTTGAAATTCAGATGTAGGGAAGGATATTGACGCCACACTCAAGAAAGATGAGAGGGTGAGTGATAAGTCATGGGGGTTTCGATCGCCACAAGTTGCCTTGATAAGATCACGATTAGTTCTTTGCCTAAGAACCAAAGGAAGCTCTCACAATAGAGAAAACTCTGATTTCATTCAAACTTAACATGCCTTGGCCATACAAGAGTTCTCCTATTTATAGACTTAGTGGAGGTTGAAACATTAACCTCTACCACACTTCCCACTAAGCACTAATTATGCACCATTATCATGCATGCATGCATGCATGATGTTTATTTCCCACAATTCCCTAATACTAGCTTAGGAACTCCCAAAAGCATTAAAAACCCACCAAAAGACATCAAAAATAACTTCAGAAAATTCCCCCAAAAAATACCCACGAAAATTGGACACTTGTAGCCCTTGAATGCATCTTGGATCATGTGGTTTTGGGCCTTCAAGTTTTGTCTTCATGTGGGCTCAATTTCACTTTCAATTTGAAGGAATGTGATCCATTTAGTTGTTGCCTCCATTGTGCATTGATCCTTCTTCTCCTTGAGCTCCATTAAGCCTTCCAAAGCTTGCTTCATTCTCTTAGTCTTGGATCTTGTCATGGGTCCTCTAATTCCTGTCAATGCCTCTTCCTCTATGGCTTTGTTTTGTAAGCTTGTATCCCCTCCTTGAAGCTTGTATCCCCTCCTTGGTCCACATCATTCCCTCCTTCTTTAGGTGAATTCGTCCTCGAATTTAGATCTTCATCACCTACATCAAATGGACGCAAATCAGCCACATTAAATGTTGCACTAACACCATACTCACCGGGCAAGTCAATTTTGTAAGCATTGTCATTAATTCTTTCCAACACTTGGAATGGTCCATCTCCTCTTGGTTGAAGCTTTGATTTCCTTTGGGCAGGAAACCTTTCCTTTCTCATATGAACCCACACCCAATCACCGGGTTCAAGGACAACTCTTTTTCTCCCTTTATTGGCTCTCTTCGCATATTGCTCCATTTTCTTCTCAATTTGAGCTTTAACTTGCTCATGAAGCTTTTTCACATATTCTGCCTTTGCTTGACCATCCTTGTGAACTAAAGAAGAAGTGTTAGGTAAAGGAAGCAAATCAAGAGGTGTTAGCGGATTGAACCCATAAACAATCTCAAAAGGGGAAAATTGAGTAGTAGAATGGACAGCCCTATTATAAGCAAATTCAACATGAGGTAAACATTCTTCCCAAGACTTAATGTTCTTCTTAATAATTGCTCTAAGAAGAGTAGAAAGAGTCCTATTTACCACCTCAATTTGGCCGTCAGTTTGAGGGTGACATGTAGTGGAGAAAAGAAGCTTTGTTCCTAGTTTGTTCCATAAGGTCCTCCAAAAATGACTTAAGAATTTGGTGTCACGATCTGAAACAATGCTCCTAGGCATGCCATGAAGTCTTACAACCTCTTTGAAAAACAAATTTGCCACATGAGTTGCATCATCCACTTTGTGGCAAGGTATGAAGTGTGCCATCTTAGAAAATCTATCAACTACCACAAAAATGGAGTCCTTACCTTTTTGAGTGCGTGGTAGCCCTACAACAAAATCCATAGACAAGTCAATCCAAGGGGAATCAGGAATAGGCAAAGGAGTGTAAAGTCCATGAGGTGATACCTTAGATTTTGCTTTTCTGCACACAATGCACTTTTCACAAAATTTTTGCACATCATGCCTTAAGTGTGGCCAATGAAAATGTTCATGCAACATTTCTAAGGTCTTTTGAACCCCAAAGTGTCCCATTAGACCCCCCTCATGTGCTTCCCTAACTAGCAATTCACGCATGGATCCTCTAGGCACACAAAGTCTATTGTTCTTAAACAAGTAATTATCATGCCTAACAAACCCATTTTGTGATTTCTTTTCACACGCAGCATATAATTCAGAGAAGTCACTATCATGTTCATACAACTCTTTGATATGTTCAAAGCCAAGTAATTTAGTTTCAAGTGTAACAAGCAAATTATACCTTCGTGAAAGTGCATCTGCTACAACATTTACCTTTCCTTGCTTATGCTTAATCACATACGGAGATTGTTCAAGAAATTTAACCCATTTGGCATGCCTTTTGTTGAGCTTCCCCTGCCCTTTCAAATACTTCAAAGATTCATGATCACTATGAATAACAAATTCTTTAGGCAAAAGATAGTGCTGCCATGTTTGCAAAGCTCTAACAAGTGCATACAATTCTATATCATAAGTGGAATAGTTGAGAGTGGCGCCACCTATCTTCTCACTAAAATATGCAATGGGATGTCCATTTTGAAGTAAAACAGCCCCAATACCCACATGAGATGCATCACATTCAATTTCAAATGATTTGGAAAAATCAGGCAAAGCAAGAATGGGTGCATGTGTGAGTTTGTCCTTAAGTGCTTGAAATGTATTTTCTTGATTCTCTCCCCACTTAAAACTCATATTTTTCTTGACAATTTCATTTAGGGGTGCTGCCAGTGTGCTAAAATCCTTCACAAACCTTCTATAGAAACTTGCCAACCCATGGAATCTCCTAACCTCACTCACAGTTTTGGGGGTTGGCCAATCTCTAATGGCCTTAACCTTCTCTTCATCAACCTGCACTCCTTTAGAACTTATGACAAATCCAAGAAAAACCACATGATCAGTGCAAAAAGAACACTTTTCTAAGTTAGCATACAGTCTCTCCTTTCTAAGGACATGCAAGACAGATTTGAGATGTGCTACATGCTCAACCAAACTCTTGGAATATACCAAAATATCATCAAAGTATACTACCACAAATTTTCCTAGGAATTCTCGTAAAACATGGTTCATAAGCCTCATAAAAGTGCTTGGCGCATTAGTTAACCCGAAAGGCATTACCAACCATTCATACAATCCATATTTAGTTTTGAAAGCAGTTTTCCATTCATCCCCTTCCCTTATCCTAATTTGATGGTACCCACTTTTCAAATCAATCTTAGTAAAGAAGCAAGCACCATGCAATTCATCAAGTAAATCATCAAGTCTAGGGATAGGATGTCGATACCGAATTGTGATGTTGTTGATAGCTCTACAGTCCGTGCACATCCTCCATGATCCATCCTTTTTAGGTACCAAAATTACTGGTACAGCACAAGGACTTAAGCTCTCTCTCACCCATCCTTTTTGTAATAACTCCTCCACTTGATTCTGTATCTCCTTTGTTTCTTGAGGGTTGCTCCTATAGGCAGGCCTATTGGGAAGAGAAGCACCAGGAATAAGGTCCATTTGGTGTTCTATTCCGCTCATTGGTGGCAAACCGTGAGGTACTTCCTGGGGAAACACATCCTCAAAGTCCTGCAAAATAGCAACAACATCACTGGGCAAGGAGTTAGTATTAGTTTCCAAGCAAGTTTCCTTGCACAAAAGAAGAAATATAGGTTGCCTTGTCAAATAAGCTCTCTTCACCTCACTTCCTCTTGCAAACAAATTTTCTATTCTTCTCTCTTTCTTTTCCTCGTTCTCTCTTTTCTTTTCCTCATTCTCTCTTTTCTTTTCTTTCCTCATTCTCTCTTTCTTTTCCTCATTCTCTCTTTTCTTTTCCTCATTCTCTCCTTTCTTTTTTTTAAGCTCTCGCTCTTCTTTTTCTCTTTTCTCTCGCATTTTTTTTTGATCCGCACAAACCTCCCTAGGTGATAATGGTACAAGTGTGACTTTGTGGGAATTGTGAAGAAATGAGAACTTGTTGGAGAATCCATCATGGTGAGCTCGCCTATCAAACTGCCAAGGTCTTCCAAGAAGAATGTGGCTTGCCTCCATAGGTACAATATCACATAGAACTTGATCTTCATATTTTCCAATGGAGAAATTAATCATCACTTGTTGATTCACCACCAATTCACCACTATTACTTAGCCATTGGAGTTTATATGGTCTTGCATGCGGTGTAGTCTGGAGGTTGAGTTTGGTAACCAACCTAGTGCTTGCCACATTGGTGCAACTTCCACCATCAATGATCATAGAGCATGTTTTACCTTGAATAAGGCAACGAGTATGAAAAATATTCTCTCTTTGGTCCTCCTCATGCTCCTTGGCTTGACTTCCTAATAACCTTCTAACCACCAAGAGATCGCCATCTTGCGCATAGGCTGCTCCATCATGTTCCTCATCGCTTGAAGAAGAAGAATGAGAAGAAGTTTCTTCACTAGAGATGCTCCCATTATCCCTAACCACCATAGTCTTCTTATTCGGGCATTCGGATGCGATATGTCCTTTTCCCAAACACTTGAAGCACTTGATATCCCTGCTCTTAGAAGTAGAAGAAGTAGTAGTAGGAAAAGGCTTCTTAGCGCTTGTTACCTCCTTTGAATTAGAAGAGGAACCCTCCTTCTTTGGCTTGTCCTTCAAATTTGAAGAGTAGTTTGAAGAAGATGGTCTTTTCATAACGCCCTTTCTCTTTAATTGTTGCTCCACTTTCATTGCTTGATGAACTAAGTCTTCAAGCTCCACATAATGTTGTAGCTGTACAATGTCTCCAATATCTCGGTTTAGGCCATGGAGAAATCGAGCCATAGTTGCTTCTCTTTCCTCCTCAATATTGGCCCTAATCAAAGCCACCTCCATCTCCTTGTAATACTCATCCACACTCCTATTCCCTTGGATGAGTCTTTGCAATTTGTTGTGCAACTCCCTATGGTAGTGGGAAGGCACAAATCTCCTTCTCATCAAAGTCTTCATTTCACCCCAAGTGTTGATAGGGTGCTCTCCATACCTTCTTCTCTCCTTTTGCATTTGATCCCACCAAATTAAAGCATAATCGGTGAACTCAAGGGCAGCCACCTTCACTTTCTTTGCATCAGGGTAATTGTGGCATGAGAAGATTTGCTCTATTTTCATTTCCCACTCAAGATATGTGTCGGGGTCATTCCTCCCTTGGAAGGAAGGTACCTTGACTTTCACCCCTCTTAGATCGTCTTCATGTTGATGGTTTCTACCTCCTCTTTCGTGTCTTCGTCCCCCTTCACGCCTCCTTCTTTCTCTTGGAGGACTATAGAATAGGTCACTTCCCGGATGAGATTCTTCATGATTAGAATTTCCCCCATGGTTGGAAACTCTTCCTCCTTCAAGTCGGTCCATCCTTTCATGTAAGCCTTCAAGTTGTCTTTGAAGCATTCTCTCAAAGTGTTGAGTAAGCGCCTCCATTTGAAGCCTATTAGGATCTTGCCTAGGGGAGTTTTCCCCACTCATGCTTGCAACAAAAAAAAAAGATGACAAGGAAAATTGCACAAGAAATGTTAGAAAGACCTCACCACTCGCCTCACGTGGTTGCACTCAAATTTATCCACTCAGCTTCCTTTATAAGCCCTTAAGAAAAGAACCTTATCAACGATTTTCTCAAGACAACAAGTAGACAATCAAGTGAGCAAGAAACCAACAAGAGAATATGAGTAGAACAAGAGAAATAAACGGTTAGAAACAAGAAATTCAGCAACGATCAAGAGCAATGAGAGAAATATTGGGTCCTTTCAATTCGCCGATCTTCCTTCTTTTTTTTTTCGAATTTCCTTTTGTCCTTTTTTTTTTCTTCAGTCAAAAAAAACACAATGACTCAAGTAACACCTTTTTTTTCAACTCTTTTTTTTTTTTTGAGTTTAGGACCAAATAGAGAAGCGATAAATAGAGTTGGAGAATGAAAACACCAATGGAATACTATGGATGAGAGATTAACAAAGATGAACAAGAACACAAATGAAGAAGAACAAAACGCAAACCTGAAAATCAAGGAGCCAAGGCTCTGATACCAAATGATAAGCACCTTGGAATGGATCGCCTTGAAATTCAGATGTAGGGAAGGATATTGACGCCACACTCAAGAAAGATGAGAGGGTGAGTGATAAGTCATGGGGGTTTCGATCGCCACAAGTTGCCTTGATAAGATCACGATTAGTTCTTTGCCTAAGAACCAAAGGAAGCTCTCACAATAGAGAAAACTCTGATTTCATTCAAACTTAACATGCCTTGGCCATACAAGAGTTCTCCTATATATAGACTTAGTGGAGGTTGAAACATTAACCTCTACCACACTTCCCACTAAGCACTAATTATGCACCATTATCATGCATGCATGCATGCATGATGTTTATTTCCCACAATTCCCTAATACTAGCTTAGGAACTCCCAAAAGCATTAAAAACCCACCAAAAGACATCAAAAATAACTTCAGAAAATTCCCCCAAAAATACCCACGAAAATTGGACACTTGTAGCCCTTGAATGCATCTTGGATCATGTGGTTTTGGGCCTTCAAGTTTTGTCTTCATGTGGGCTCAATTTCACTTTCAATTTGAAGGAATGTGATCCATTTAGTTGTTGCCTCCATTGTGCATTGATCCTTCTTCTCCTTGAGCTCCATTATTAAGCCTTCCAAAGCTTGCTTCATTCTCTTAGTCTTGGATCTTGTCATGGGTCCTCCAATTCCTTTCAATGCCTCTTCCTCTATGGCTTTGTCTTGTAAGCTTGTATCCCCTCCTTGGTCCACNACCCATAAACAATCTCAAAAGGGGAAAATTGAGTAGTAGAATGGACAGCCCTGTTATAAGCAAATTCAACATGAGGTAAACATTCTTCCCAAGACCTAATGTTCTTCTTATAATTGCTCTAAGAAGAGTAGAAAGAGTCCTATTTACCACCTCAGTTTGGCCGTCAGTTTGAGGGTGACATGTAGTGGAGAAAAGAAGCTTTGTTCCTAGTTTGTTCCATAAGGTCCTCCAAAAATGACTTAAGAATTTGGTGTCACGATCTGAAACCAATGCTCCTAGGCATGCCATGAAGTCTTACAACCTCTTTGAAAAACAATCTGCCACATGAGTTGCATCATCCACTTTGTGGCAAGGTATGAAGTGTGCCATCTTAGAAAATCTATCAACTAGCACAAAAATGGAGTCCTTATCTTTTTGAGTGCGTGGTAGCCCTACAACAAAATCCATAGACAAGTCAATCCAAGGGGAATCAGGAATAGGCAAAGGAGTGTAAAGTCCATGAGTGATACCTTAGATTTTGCTTTTCTGCACACAATGCACTTTTCACAAAATTTTTTGGCACATCATGCCTTAAGTGTGGCCAATGAAAATGTTCATGCAACATTTCTAAGGTCTTTTGAACCCCAAAGTGTCCCATTAGACCCCCCTCATGTGCTTCCCTAACTAGCAATTCACGCATGGATCCTCTAGGCACACAAAGTCTATTGTTCTTAAACAAGTAATATCATGCCTAAAAAACCCATTTGTGATTTCTTTTCCACGCAGCATATAATTCAGAGAAGTCACTATCATGTTCATACAACTCTTTGATATGTTCAAAGCCAAGTAATTTAGTTTCAAGTGTAACAAGCAAATTATACCTTCGTGAAAGTGCATCTGCTACAACATTTACCTTTCCTTGCTTATGCTTAATCACATACGGAAATTGTTCAAGAAATTCAACCCATTTGGCATGCCTTTTGTTGAGCTTCCCCTGCCCTTTCAAATACTTCAAAGATTCATGATCACTATGAATAACAAATTCTTTAGGCCAAAAGATAGTGCTGCCATGTTTGCAAAGCTCTAACAAGTGCATACAATTCTATATCATAAGTGGAATAGTTGAGAGTGGCGCCACTATCTTCTCACTAAATATGCAATGGGATGTCCATTTTGAAGTAAACAGCCCCAATACCCACATGAGATGCATCACATTCAATTTCAAATGATTTGGAAAAATCAGGCAAAGCAAGAATGGGTGCATGTGTGAGTTTGTCCTTAAGTGCTTGAAATGCATTTTCTGATTCTCTCCCCACTTAAACTCATATTTTTCTTGACAATTTCATTTAGGGGTGCTGCCAGTGTGCTAAAATCCTTCACAAACCTTCTATAGAAACTTGCCAACCCATGGAAGCTCCTAACCTCACTCACAGTTTTGGGGGTTGGCTAATCTCTAATGGCCTTAACCTTCTCTTCATCAACCTGCACTCCTTCAGAACTTATGACAAATCCAAGAAAAACCACATGATCAGTGCAAAAAGAACACTTTTCTAAGTTAGCATACAGTCTCTCCTTTCTAAGGACATGCAAGACAGATTTGAGATGTGCTACATGCTCAACCAAACTCTTGGAATATACCAAAATATCATCAAAGTATACTACCACAAATTTTCCTAGGAATTCTCGTAAAACATGGTTCATAAGCCTCATAAAAGTGCTTGGCGCATTAGTTAACCCAAAAGGCATTACCAACCATTCATACAATCCATATTTAGTTTTGAAAGCAGTTTTCCATTCATCCCCTTCCCTTATCCTAATTTGATGGTACCCACTTTTCAAATCAATCTTAGTAAAGAAGCAAGCACCATGCAATTCATCAAGTAAATCATCAAGTCTAGGGATAGGATGTCGATACCGAATTGTGATGTTGTTGATAGCTCTACAGTCCGTGCACATCCTCCATGATCCATCCTTTTTAGGTACCAAAATTACTGGTACAGGCACAAGGACTTAAGCTCTCTCTCACCCATCCTTTTTGTAATAACTCCTCCACTTGATTCTGTATCTCCTTTGTTTCTTGAGGGTTGCTCCTATAGGCAGGCCTATTGGGAAGAGAAGCACCAGGAATAAGGTCCATTTGGTGTTCTATTCCCCTCATTGGTGGCAAACCGTGAGGTACTTCCTGGGGAAACACATCCTCAAAGTCCTGCAAAATAGCAACAACATCACTGGGCAAGGAGTTAGTATTAGTTTCCAAGCAAGTTTCCTTGCACAAAAGAAGAAATATAGGTTGCCTTGTCAAATAAGCTCTCTTCACCTCACTTCCTCTTGCAAACAAATTTTCTATTCTTCTCTCTTTCTTTTCCTCGTTCTCTCTTTTCTTTTCCTCATTCTCTCTTTTCTTTTCTTTCCTCATTCTCTCTTTCTTTTCCTCATTCTCTCTTTTCTTTTCCTCATTCTCTCCTTTCTTTTTCTTAAGCTCCCGCTCTTCTTTTTCTCTTTTCTCTCGCATTTTTTTTTGATCCGCACAAACCTCCCTAGGTGATAATGGTACAAGTGTGACTTTGTGGGAATTGTGAAGAAATGAGAACTTGTTGGAGAATCCATCATGGTGAGCTCGCCTATCAAACTGCCAAGGTCTTCCAAGAAGAATGTGGCTTGCCTCCATAGGTACAATATCACATAGAACTTGATCTTCATATTTTCCAATGGAGAAATTAATCATCACTTGTTGATTCACCACCAATTCACCACTATTACATAGCCATTGGAGTTTATATGGTCTTGCATGCGGTGTAGTCTTAAGGTTGAGTTTGGTAACCAACCTAGTGCTTGCCACATTGGTGCAACTTCCACCATCAATGATCATAGAGCATGTTTTACCTTGAATAAGGCAACGAGTATGAAAAATATTCTCTCTTTGGTCCTCCTCATGCTCCTTGGCTTGACTTCCTAATAACCTTCTAACCACCAAGAGATCGCCATCTTGCGCATAGGCTGCTCCATCATGTTCCTCGTCGCTTGAAGAAGAAGAATGAGAAGAAGTTTCTTCACTAGAGATGCTCCCATTATCCCTAACCACCATAGTCTTCTTATTCGGTCATTCGGATGCGATATGTCCTTTTCCCAAACACTTGAAGCACTTGATATCCCTGCTCTTAGAAGTAGAAGAAGTAGTAGTAGGAAAAGGCTTCTTAGCCCTTGTTACCTCCTTTGAATTAGAAGAGGAACCCTCCTTCTTTGGCTTGTCCTTCCAATTTGAAGAGTAGTTTGAAGAAGATGGTCTTTTCATAACGCCCTTTCTCTTTATTTGTTGCTCCACTTTCATTGCTTGATGAACTAAGTCTTCAAGCTCCACATAATGTTGTAGCTCTACAATGTCTCCAATATCTCGGTTTAGGCCATGGAGAAATCGAGCCATAGTTGCTTCTCTTTCCTCCTCAATATTGGCCCTAATCAAAGCCATCTCCATCTCCTTGTAATACTCATCCACACTCCTACTCCCTTGGATGAGTCTTTGCAATTTGTTGTGCAACTCCCTATGGTAGTGGGAAGGCACAAATCTCCTTCTCATCAAAGTCTTCATTTCACCCCAAGTGTTGATAGGGTGCTCTCCATACCTTCTTCTCTCCTTTTGCATTTGATCCCACCAAATTAAAGCATAATCGGTGAACTCAAGGGCAGCCACCTTCACTTTCTTTGCATCAGGGTAATTGTGGCATGAGAAGATTTGCTCTATTTTCATTTCCCACTCAAGATATGTGTCGGGGTCATTCCTCCCTTGGAAGGAAGGTACCTTGACTTTCACCCCTCTTAGATCGTCTTCATGTTAATGGTTTCTACCTCCTCTTTCGTGTCTTCGTCCCCCTTCACGCCTCCTTCTTTCTCTTGGAGAACTATAGAATAGGTCACTTCCCGGATGAGATTCTTCATGATTAGAATTTCCCCCATGGTTGGAAACTCTTCCTCCTTCAAGTCGGTCCATCCTTTCATGTAAGCCTTCAAGTTGTCTTTGAAGCATTCTCTCAAAGTGTTGAGTAAGCGCCTCCATTTGAAGCCTATTAGGATCTTGCGTAGGGGAGTTTTCCCCACTCATGCTTGCAACAAAAAAAAAAAAGATGACAAGGAAAATTACACAAGAAATGTTAGAAAGACCACACCACTCGCCTCACGTGGTTGCACTCAAATTTATCCACTCAGTTTCCTTTATAAGCCCTTAAGAAAAGAACCTTATCAACGATTTTCTCAAGACAACAAGTAGACACTCAAGTGAGCAAGAAACCAACAAGAGAATATGAGTAGAACAAGAGAAATAAACGGTTAGAACAAGAAATTCAGCAACGATCAAGAGCAATGAGAGAAATATTGGGTCCTTTCAATTCGCCGATCTTCCTTCTTTTTTTTTTTTTGTTTTTTTTTTCGAATTTCCTTTTTGTCCTTTTTTTTTTCTTCAGTCAAAAAACACAATGACTCAAGTAACACCTTTTTTTTTTCAACTCTTTTTTTTTTTTTTTGAGTTTAGGACCCAAATAGAGAAGCGATAAATAGAGTTGGAGAATGAAAACACCAATGGAATACTATGGATGAGAGATTAACAAAGATGAACAAGAACACAAATGAAGAAGAACAAAACGCAAACCTGAAAATCAAGGAGCCAAGGCTCTGATACCAAATGATAAGCACCTTGGAATGGATCGCCTTGAAATTCAGATGTAGGGAAGGATATTGACGCCACACTCAAGAAAGATGAGAGGGTGAGTGATAAGTCATGGGGGTTTCGATCGCCACAAGTTGCCTTGATAAGATCACGATTAGTTCTTTGCCTAAGAACCAAAGGAAGCTCTCACAATAGAGAAAACTCTGATTTCATTCAAACTTTAACCCCTTGGCCATACAAGAGTTCTCCTATATATAGACTTAGTGGAGGTTGAAACATTAACCTCTACCACACATTGACATTCTCTACCATCCAGGTAAAGCTAATAAGGTGGCAGACGCGCTTAGCAGGAAATCTAGTGTCACCCTATTAGCTTTGTCTACGATGTCACAGCCCCTTCGGAAGGAAATATCAGAGTTCGGTCTGGAAATTATAGTTGGGCAGCTCTCCACGTTGACATTAGTGTCAACCCTGCTTGAAGACATCCAGACAGCACATGATCAAGGTCCTGACCTTCAAAAAATCAAGCAGGGGATAGCAGAATAAGAAAACGGGGAGTTTTTCCTATCAGATAGTGGGATACTGTACTGCGGTGACCGCTTTTGTGTTCCGAACCAAGAAGAGCTCCAAAGGAAGATCCTAGAGGAAGCACATGGATCTCCTTATGCGATGCATCCTGGTTCCACCAAAATATACCAAGACCTCATGGGACGTTTTTGGTGGCCTGGGATGAAGAGAGACATCGCCAGATATGTCAGTACCTGTCTAACATACCAAAGGGTCAAGGCAGAACATCAGAGACCAGGAGGAGTTCTACAGCCTATCCAGAATGGAAATGGGAAGATATTGTAACGACCCACCTTCTGGTACTAAGCTTTAAGGCGAATCGCTACTAAGTGACTAACTGATTACTAATCATTGTTTTCCATATGCTAAACCAACTGGGAGAATTTAAAAATTCTTATTTTGCTATGTACTGAACTAACAATTCATAACCCAAGCATGCTGCGGTAAATCATAATCATGTTGGAAGTACTAACCAGCCAAAATAAAACAAAAACATTAAGTTTATTAGCTTGGCCAGGATTTGATCCCCCAACCTCAGAGTTGCATAACTGAAGCACTAACTAGCAACTCTACATCACATTCTATTTTAAACTGGCACCAATCGACTGATATCTTGCCAGTCGATTGGTGCAGCAGATGAAACTTTCTGTGCCATTTTTCTGCTGGTCCCAATCGACTGGTAACTGTCGCAGTCGACTGGCAGCTCTGAAATCTGAAGTTTCAGATTCCAAAAACGTGCCAAGGTCAACCTACTTTGTACCAAAAATACCACAAACTCATATTTGAGCCTACTAACAGGTATACAATGATTCTAGGCCATATTCTACATGTTTTCATGACATTAAGGCATACTTCAACTACTTCAAGCATAAATTTAGAAACATAAACTTTGTATCAACTAACTACAAAAACTATGCATTGTTTCTGCCTAGATGCATCAATAGTAGCGCTATAATTACAGAAATGATTCTATAGCCTGAGACCATGCATTTTACAACTAGTTAACATGCATTTCAAAAGTATCACTCAACATATCACATGTAAAAGCTAGGCATGGCGTCACGACACGATATCAACTCATACTAGCATAATGCTAATAACATAACAAGGGTACTTAAGATGCAGAAAATATTAAACATGACAAAGAACTAATTCATTTAATATTCTTAATAACATGTCCTCTTAATGCAAGTTCCCAAGGTTCTTTCCTTCCAAGTTTCCACCATCACACACTCCACCATCATCCCTGCCGCTTCCGCTACTCCATTTTTTCCTTGCCTTTATCTGCAGTATAAGGAAAAATAAAACTATAAGCATAAAGCTTAGTAAGTACCATCCTATTCACAAAACAATGCAGATCTCGAAACTCATGCTTTTAAAAACACATGTAGGAAAAACATATCATGCTTGTCATTCATTCTTGCTGAAACATATAATCTAAACAAATATCATGGCATACTATCATACTAAGCACATGAACTAAATCATATTCTTATAACTAAATTCACATAGCATTCATAGAATCTGACTGAACTAAGCATGATCTTAAAATTGTTTTCACTTAAAGCTATTACTGAACTTTTGAAACTTATACATATAATAAGTGAAAATACTAATCATGCTGCTGTGAGTCCGGCAATGTGCTGCTAATGCGCACATCCCTTAATAGATCCGAGTTAGCTAATCCCGAACCCATTAGGGTACTATTACTAGGCAAACTAGGAGCCTAGGGGCAATTAGGAGCTCACCCATGGACGAACTAGAGTCCAAGCACATGCCATAAAAAGTAAAAAACTTTCATAAATATTCTTTTCTTTAACCTTGCATCTACTAGGCGATCTAGAGCCTAGGGGCGATCTAGGAGCCCACCCAATGGATGAACTAGGGTCCATAAACATAAAGCAAGGGTAGGTAACTTCATAACATGCTAAAACTCATATTAGAGCTTCTTAACATTTTCTCGAGCACCTTGCGTGCCTAAAAACTCTCTTTTTTCATTTAAGGACACTTCCTATGCACTCGACGGTGGGTCTGAACCCCAAACTAAAGGGGGAAGCACGTCCAGCCAATCTAGTGGTGCCCTTAAAATCGGTAGAGGAAGTTAATCTGCACATATGGGCATAAACTTGCAATTAGATAAACTAGGATAATCAATCATACGAACGAAGCTACTTATACCACAGATGAGGGGTACTTACATCCTGCGCTTGTTCTTACAACTCTAGGGCGTAGGGTTTAGGGAGAGGGAAGGTCCTTGGAGTCTCGAAGGGGTTCCAACGAAGAACAAGATCCCCTAGCGTGCCCTCTTCTTGAATCCACCTACCACAAGCCTTGGACTCCTCCTTGCTTTGTCGTGAGTGAGGGAGGAAGAAGCCTCCTCGGGAGAGGGAGGAAGAAATCGCCACGGGAGGTAGAGGTTTCGGTGGCGACAAGGTGAGGAAATGTTTCAATTAAAAAAACCCTTAAGTTCCCTTTATATTTATGGGAAAAATTTAACTAACTTCATCTTATCTATCTTTCCCTCTACTCTATTCCAATGAATACAAACTCATCCCACTTGGTATACCTATTCTCCTTTCATTGTAAAGGTTTAGGGTCAAACCCCAATTAAGTTCTCCGTATTTTATTTTTTTATTCATTTTTTTCCTTATTTGTCCATTGAAAAATTCTATAAAAATATCCATAAATTCGGAATAAATTCTAGAATATTTCTAAAATTAGATTTGAGAATTTTCGGGCGTTATAAACCCGCATACCTTATAAAAAGTTCATCCTCGAACCCAAAACAACTCTGGGTATTTCTGCCTCATGCTGTCCTCTGGTTCCCATGTTGCCTCTTCTACTCTGTGATTTTGTCATATGACTTTCACTAATGGTACCTCGTTGTTCCGCAATTTCTTAACTACTCGATCTATTATCTGAATAGGCCGACTATCATAACTGAGATCTTCGCGGACTTGTACCGTCTATGGCTCTATCACCTGGGTGGCATATGGGATATGCTTCTTCAGCACGGAGACATGAAATATATTGTGGATAGCTGACATCTCCTGAGGTAGTTCTAGCTCATAAGCTACTTTGCCAACTCTTCTAGTGATGGGGTATGGTCCTACATATCTGGGACTTAGCTTGTCCTTTCATCACAAAACGCATTACTCCCTTCATGGGAGCCACTCTGAGGAATACTGAATCCCCAACTTCAAACTCTAATGGTCTGCGCCGTGTATCAGCATAGCTCTTCTGGCGGCTCTGAGCTGTTTTTATTCTCTAGCGAATCTGCTGTATGGCTACGGTGGTATCATCTATAAGATCTGTCTGTAGGCCTAACTCTTGCCTCTCACCACCCTCGTACCACCAGATAGGAGATCTACACCTCCGCCCATATAAAGCCTTATAGGGTGCCATGCCGATAGTGGCTTGGTAACTATTATTGTAGGCGAATTCCGCTAAACACAGGTATCTGCACCAACTGCCCTTGAAATCTAAAGCACAAGCTCTGAGCATATCTTCTAGTACTAGATTAACTCTCTCTGTCTGACCATCTGTCTGAAGATGGAAAGCTGTGCTAAACTTCAGTTTGGTGCCAACTACTATTTGTATGCACTCCCAAAAGTGCGAAGTGAACCTACTGTCCCTATCTGAAATGATAGTCCTAGGGACTCCATGTAGTCTGACGATCTCCTTGACGTATAACTGAGCTAGCTGTTCCATGGAATAGGAGATCCTGATAGCTAGGAAGTGGGCAGACTTAGTCAATCTGTCAACTATTACCCAGATTGCATCATATCCATTCGTTGTTCTGGGTAGTCCCACTATAAAATCCATGGAAATATCCTCGCATTTCCATTCTGGAATCTGGATAGGCTGTAGAACTCCTCCTGGTCTCTGATGTTCTGCCTTGACCCTTTGGCTTGTTAGACAGGTACTGACATATCTGGCGATGTCTCTCTTCATCCCAGGCCACCAAAAACGTCCCCTGAGGTCTTGGTACATTTTGGTGGAAGCAGGATGCATCGCATAAGGAGATCCATGTGCTTCCTCTAGGATCTTCCTTCGAAGCTCTTCTTGGTTCGGAACACATAAGCAGTCACCGCAGTACAGTATCCCACTATCTGATAGGCGAAACTCCCCATTTTCTGATTCTGCTAGCCCCTGCTTGATTTCTGAAGGTCAGGATCTTGATCCTGTGCTGTTTGGATGTCTTCAAGTAGGGTTGACACTAATGTTAAAGTGGAGAGCTTCTCAACTATAATTTCTAGTCCGAACTCTGATATTTCCTTCCGAAGGGACTGTGACATCGTAGACAAAGCTAATAGGGTGGCACTAGATTTCCTGGTAAGTGCGTCTGCCACCTTATTAGCTTTTCCTGGATGGTAGAGGATGTCAATGTCATAATCCTTGACTAGCTCAAGCCATCTGTGTTGCCTCATGTTCAGATCCTTCTGAGTAAAGAAATACTTCAGACTCTGATGATCTGTGAAAATCCTACACTGAGCTCTGTATAAGTAATGCCTCCAGATCTTGAGAGCGGACACTACTGCAGCTAGCTCCAGGTCATGACTAGGGTAATTCTTCTCATAATCCTTGGGTTGTATAGAGGCATAGGCGATAACCTTGCCATTCTGCATCAGCACTGCTCCAAGTCCTAATTTAGAAGCATCACTATAAATGTCAAAGCTGTCAGTGGTCTCTGGAAGAGTCAGGATGGGAGCACTAGTCAATCTTCTCTTTAATTCTGTAAAACTGTTCTCGCAGTCCTCTGTCCACTGAAACTTTCTGTTCTTTCTGGTAAGAGCTGTCAGTGGGGAGGCTATTCAGGAGAAATCCTCTACAAACTTCCTGTAGTAACCGGCTAGACCTCGAAAACTTCTGATCTCACTCGCATTCTTTGGTCTAACCCAGTTACTTACTGCATGTATTTTGCTGGGGTCTACCATCACACCATCCTTGGAGATGATGTGACCCAGAAAAGACACCTGCTCGAGCCAAAACTCACACTTGGACCTCTTCTAGCTTTTGGTCCTTCTCTTGTTCAGTATTGACTACATGTGCTAGAAATCCGGTACATCCTGAATCCAGCAGTTTCTGTGCTTTTAGTGCTGGGAGGAATTTCTTGGCCTTTCTCTAGGTTTCTCCGATATATTCAAACTGCACTCCTACTTCAGGTTGGAATATGACTTACCTTTTACGACATTCTATGGAGGCACCGTACTTGATTAGGAAGTCCATTCCAAAAATTACATCATAATCAGTCATATCCAGCACTATCAGATCACCATAAAGCTCTCTGCCTGCTATACTGATTGGCACTGCACGGAGCCAGTGCGTGGATGCCATAATCTCTCCTGAAGGTAGGGTGGTTATGAACTGGCCACTGAGTAAATCTGGAGGTATAGCTAACTTCTCTGTGAACGCCCTAGATATGAAAAATGGGTTGCCCCAGTATCGAATAAAACAGTTGCATTTTGCTGTAAAATACATATTTGACCTGTCACAAGTGTCGAGGCATTCGCTACATCCTCTCTGATCAGTGAGAAGATCCGTGAATTGGTAGGGGCTGATGGAGCTTCTAATCTGCCCTAACTGATATGGGGACCATCCAGTGCTGCCTGCATCTAATGTAGCTGTGCAGGTTTGCCTCCATACTGAGTAGGCTGTGGAGTAGGCAGACTTTTCTTGGTGGGGCACTGCTTGGCCATGTGCCCCTCTTGACCACAGTTATAACACCCACGGGTGCCCTTGCGGTAGACCCCTAAGTGTTGTATCCCACATGGGACAAGTGGGTTACTTGGCTTGCTTGTTGGATGGCTCCCCTTTCGGATTGTTCCACTGCTTTCTCTTGCCCTGATTCTTCCCTTTCCAGCTAGAGTTGTGGCCCTGGGGTTTCTGAGTTCCTGAACTGCCTTGGCCTTTACTTTCTGCCATGACTGACTTCTATTGTTGCATGTTGTTCAGGTAGTGCTCGGTGATCAGAGCACTGCTAACTAGCTCTTCTGAGGTTTGCGGCCTATGGACGCCGCTGACCACATTTAATGCTATTTCTGGCCTTAGCATCTTGAGCATTAGCCTAACTTGCTCTCGTTCAGTGCTGACCAGTTCAGGGCATAGGCGAGCCAGTCTATTGAATCTCTTCACGGCTTCCTCTACTGATAGGTTACCTTGACGAAATTCAGTGAATTCATCATAATGCTGGTTAGTAACCCGCATATGAAAGAATTCTTCGAAGAACTCTATTTCGAAGTTGGCCCACATCATCTGATTTATGTCTCGCTTGGCCACCACATTCTAGCATCTCCTGCTAGGCAGAAGGAGGCGCACTTTACTTTCTCATGTTTTGGCCAGTCCAAAAGCTCCATGGTACTCTCCAGGGTTTTGAACCAGGCTTGTACATCCCACGGTTCACTAATGCCTGAAAAGGTCTCTGGTATGAGTTTCTGCCACTGAACCAGATATGCTTCACTTCTAGTCCCTACTGCTGGGGCTTCTGGTGCTATTGGTGGGATTGGTGCTCTAGGTGGAACCTCTGTCACTATTGGGATTTCCACATTTGGTCCTAGCGTAGCAATAGGTGTGGTCTGCTGATTAACCCTTAAAGTGGCTATCTCTTGCTGCTGCTCAGCTATCTGTCTCTGGAGCTGAGCCACTATCTCCTCGAGATTAGGTAGAGTCACTATGTCACTTGCCTCCTGTTGAGGCTTAGTAGCTGGTGCCCTTCTAGTTGGGCATCCTCTAGCCATTATCTACATAATAGAGGACAAACATATTTACTATAACTATATTAAAGTGTCATGAGTTATAAACATGCTTCAGTTAAGTAGGAAATGACAAAACAAGAAAACATAAGTAATGTGAGAGGTACTCTTACTTGGAAGCTGCAGGTACGATGCTGGATGTGTGTGTGGAGGAAAGATGGAACTTGCTCTGATACGACTCTGTAACGACCCACCTTCTGGTACTAAGCTTTAAGGCGGATCACTACTAACTGACTAACTGATTACTAATCATTGTTTTCCAGATGCTAAACCAACTGGAAGAATTTAAAAATTCTTATTTTGCTATGTACTGAACTAACAATTCATAACTCAAGCATGCTGCGGTAAATCATAATCATGTTGGAAGTACTAACTAGCCAAAATAAAACAAAAACTTTAATTTTATTAGCTTGGCCAGGATTTGATCCGCCAACTTCAACGTTGCATAACTGAAGCACTAACCAGCAGCTGTACATCACATTCTATTTTAAATTGGCACCAGTCGACTGATATCTTGACAGTCAACTGGTGTAGCCGACGAAACTTTCTGTGCCATTTTTCTACTAGTCTCAGTCGACTGGTAACTATCGCAGTCGACTGGCAGCACTGAAATCTGAAGTTTCAGATTCCAAAAATGTGCCAAGGTCAACCTACTTTGTACCAAAAACACCACAAACTCATATTTGAGGCTACTAACAGGTATACAATGATTCTAGACCATATTCTACATGTTTTCACGACATTAAGGCATACTTCAACTACTTATAAGCATAAATTTAGAAACATAAATTTTGTATCAACTTACTACTAAAACTAAGCATTATTTCTGCATAGATGCATCAATAGTCGCTATAATATCAGAAATGATTCTATAGCCTTAGACCATGCATTTTACTACTAGTTAACATGCATTTGAAAAGTATCACTCAACATATCACATGTAAAAGCTAGGCATGGCATCACGGCATGATGTGGACCAAGGAGGGGATACAAGCTTACAAGACAAAGCCATAGAGGAAGAGGCATTGAAAGGAATTGGAGGACCCATGACAAGATCCAAGACTAAGAGAATGAAGCAAGCTTTGGAAGGCTTAATAATGGAGCTCAAGGAGAAGAAGGATCAATGCACAATGGAGGCAACAACTAAATGGATCACATTCCTTCAAATTGAAAGTGAAATTGAGCCCACATGAAGACAAAACTTGAAGGCCCAAAACCACATGGTCCAAGATGCATTCAAGGGCTACAAGTGTCCAATTTTCGTGGGTATTTTTGGGGGGAATTTTCTAAAGTTATTTTTTGATGTCTTTTGGTGGGTTTTTAATGCTTTTGGGAGTTCCTAAGCTAGTATTAGGGAATTGTGGGAAATAAATATCATGCATGCATGCATGCATGATAATGGTGCATAATTAGTGCTTAGTGGGAAGTGTGGTAGAGGTTAATGTTTCAACCTCCACTAAGTCTATATATAGGAGAACTCTTGTATGGCCAAGGGGTTAAGTTTGAATGAAATCAGAGTTTTCTCTATTGTGAGAGCTTCCTTTGGTTCTTAGGCAAAGAACTAATCGTGATCTTATCAAGGCAACTTGTGGCGATCGAAACCCCCATGACTTATCACTCACCCTCTCATCTTTCTTGAGTGTGGCGTCAATATCCTTCCCTACATCTGAATTTCAAGGCGATCCATTCCAAGGTGCTTATCATTTGGTATCAGAGCCTTGGTTCCTTGATTTTCAGGTTTACGTTTTGTTCTTCTTCATTTGTGTTCTTGTTCATCTTTGTTAATCTCTCATCCATAATATTCCATTGGTGTTTTCATTCTCCAACTCTATTTATCGCTTCTCTATTTGGGTCCTAAACTCAAAAAAAAAAAAAAAAAAAAAGAGTTGAAAAAAAAAAAGGTGTTACTTGAGTCATTGTGTTTTTTTGACTGAAGAAAAAAAAAGGACAAAAAGGAAATTCGAACAAAAAAACAAAAAAAAAAAAGAAGGAAGATCGGCGAATTGAAAGGACCCAATATTTCTCTCATTGCTCTTGATCGTTGCTGAATTTCTTGTTCTAACCGTTTATTTCTCTTGTTCTACTCATATTCTCTTGTTGGTTTCTTGCTCACTTGAGTGTCTACTTGTTGTCTTGAGAAAATCGTTGATAAGGTTCTTTTCTTAAGGGCTTATAAAGGAAACTGAGTGGATAAATTTGAGTGCAACCACGTGAGGCGAGTGGTGTGGTCTTTCTAACATTTCTTGTGTAATTTTCCTTGTCATCTTTTTTTTTTTTTGTTGCAAGCATGAGTGGGGAAAACTCCCCTAGGCAAGATCCTAATAGGCTTCAAATGGAGGCGCTTACTCAACACTTTGAGAGAATGCTTCAAAGACAACTTGAAGGCTTACATGAAAGGATGGACCGACTTGAAGGAGGAAGAGTTTCCAACCATGGGGGAAATTCTAATCATGAAGAATCTCATCCGGGAAGTGACCTATTCTATAGTTCTCCAAGAGAAAGAAGAAGGCGTGAAGGGGGACGAAGACACGAAAGAGGAGGTAGAAACCATCAACATGAAGACGATCTAAGAGGGGTGAAAGTCAAGGTACCTTCCTTCCAAGGGAGGAATGACCCCGACACATATCTTGAGTGGGAAATGAAAATAGAGCAAATCTTCTCATGCCACAATTACCCTGATGCAAAGAAAGTGAAGGTGGCTGCCCTTGAGTTCACCGATTATGCTTTAATTTGGTGGGATCAAATGCAAAAGGAGAGAAGAAGGTATGGAGAGCACCCTATCAACACTTGGGATGAAATGAAGACTTTGATGAGAAGGAGATTTGTGCCTTCCCACTACCATAGGGAGTTGCACAACAAATTGCAAAGACTCATCCAAGGGAGTAGGAGTGTGGATGAGTATTACAAGGAGATGGAGGTGGCTTTGATTAGGGCCAATATTGAGGAGGAAAGAGAAGCAACTATGGCTCGATTTCTCCATGGCCTAAACCGAGATATTGGAGACATTGTAGAGCTACAACATTATGTGGAGCTTGAAGACTTAGTTCATCAAGCAATGAAAGTGGAGCAACAATTAAAGAGAAAGGGCGTTATGAAAAGACCATCTTCTTCAAACTACTCTTCAAATTGGAAGGACAAGCCAAAGAAGGAGGGTTCCTCTTCTAATTCAAAGGAGGTAACAAGCGCTAAGAAGCCTTTTCCTACTACTACTTCTTCTCCTTCTAAGAGCAGGGATATCAAGTGCTTCAAGTGTTTGGGAAAAGGACATATCGCATCCGAATGCCCGAATAAGAAGACTATGGTGGTTAGGGATAATGGGAGCATCTCTAGTGAAGAAACTTCTTCTCATTCTTCTTCTTCAAGCGATGAGGCACATGATGGAGCAGCCTATGCGCAAGATGGCGATCTCTTGGTGGTTAGAAGGTTATTAGGAAGTCAAGCCAAGGAGCATGAGGAGGACCAAAGAGAGAATATTTTTCATACTCGTTGCCTTATTCAAGGTAAAACATGCTCTATGATCATTGATGGTGGAAGTTGCACCAATGTGGCAAGCACTAGGTTGGTTACCAAACTCAACCTCAAGACTACACCGCATGCAAAACCATATAAACTCCAATGGCTAAGTAATAGTGGAGAATTGGTGGTGAATCAACAAGTGATGATTAATTTCTCCATTGGAAAATATGAAGATCAAGTTCTATGTGATATTGTGCCTATGGAGGCAAGCCACATTCTTCTTGGAAGACCTTGGCAGTTTGATAGGCGAGCTCACCATGATGGATTCTCCAACAAGTTCTCATTTCTTCACAATTCCCACAAAGTCACACTTGTACCATTATCACCTAGGGAGGTTTGTGCGGATCAAAAAAAAATGCGAGAGAAAAGAGAAAAGGAAGAGCGAGAGCTTAAGAAAAAGAAAGGAGAGAATGAGGAAAAGAAAAGAGAGAATGAGGAAAAGAAAGAGAGAATGAGGAAAGAAAAGAAAAGAGAGAATGAGGAAAAGAAAAGAGAGAACGAGGAAAAGAAAGAGAGAAGAATAGAAAATTTGTTTGCAAGAGGAAGTGAGGTGAAGAGAGCTTATTTGACAAGGCAACCTATATTTCTTCTTTTGTGCAAGGAAACTTGCTTGGAAACTAATACTAACTCCTTGCCCAGTGATGTTGTTGCTATTTTGCAGGACTTTGAGGATGTGTTTCCCCAGGAAGTACCTCACGGTTTGCCACCAATGAGGGGAATAGAACACCAAATGGACCTTATTCCTGGTGCTTCTCTTCCCAATAGGCCTGCCTATAGGAGCAACCCTCAAGAAACAAAGGAGATACAGAATCAAGTGGAGGAGTTATTACAAAAAGGATGGGTGAGAGAGAGCTTAAGTCCTTGTGCTGTACCAGTAATTTTGGTACCTAAAAAGGATGGATCATGGAGGATGTGCACGGACTGTAGAGCTATCAACAACATCACAATTCGGTATCGACATCCTATCCCTAGACTTGATGATTTACTTGATGAATTGCATGGTGCTTGCTTCTTTACTAAGATTGATTTGAAAAGTGGGTACCATCAAATTAGGATAAGGGAAGGGGATGAATGGAAAACTGCTTTCAAAACTAAATATGGATTGTATGAATGGTTGGTAATGCCTTTTGGGTTAACTAATGCGCCAAGCACTTTTATGAGGCTTATGAACCATGTTTTACGAGAATTCCTAGGAAAATTTGTGGTAGTATACTTTGATGATATTTTGGTATATTCCAAGAGTTTGGTTGAGCATGTAGCACATCTCAAATCTGTCTTGCATGTCCTTAGAAAGGAGAGACTGTATGCTAACTTAGAAAAGTGTTCTTTTTGCACTGATCATGTGGTTTTTCTTGGATTTGTCATAAGTTCTAAAGGAGTGCAGGTTGATGAAGAGAAGGTTAAGGCCATTAGAGATTGGCCAACCCCCAAAACTGTGAGTGAGGTTAGGAGCTTCCATGGGTTGGCAAGTTTCTATAGAAAGTTTGTGAAGGATTTTAGCACACTGGCAGCACCCCTAAATGAAATTGTCAAGAAAAATATGAGTTTTAAGTGGGGAGAGAATCAAGAAAATGCATTTCAAGCACTTAAGGACAAACTCACACATGCACCCATTCTTGCTTTGCCTGATTTTTCCAAATCATTTGAAATTGAATGTGATGCATCTCATGTGGGAATTGGGGCAGTTTTACTTCAAAATGGACATCCCATTGCATATTTTAGTGAGAAGATAGGTGGCGCCACTCTCAACTATTCCACTTATGATATAGAATTGTATGCACTTGTTAGAGCTTTGCAAACATGGCAGCACTATCTTTTGCCTAAAGAATTTGTTATTCATAGTGATCATGAATCTTTGAAGTATTTGAAAGGGCAGGGGAAGCTCAACAAAAGGCATGCCAAATGGGTTGAATTTCTTGAACAATTTCCGTATGTGATTAAGCATAAGCAAGGCAAGGTAAATGTTGTAGCAGATGCACTTTCACGAAGGTATAATTTGCTTGTTACACTTGAAACTAAATTACTTGGCTTTGAACATATCAAAGAGTTGTATGAACATGATAGTGACTTCTCTGAATTATATGCTGCGTGTGAAAAGAAATCACAAAATGGGTTTGTTAGGCATGATAATTACTTTTTAAGAACAATAGACTTTGTGTGCCTAGAGGATCCATGCGTGAATTGCTAGTTAGGGAAGCACATGAGGGGGGTCTAATGGGACACTTTGGGGTTCAAAAGACCTTAGAAATGTTGCATGAACATTTTCATTGGCCACACTTAAGGCATGATGTGCAAAAATTTTGTGAAAAGTGCATTGTGTGCAGAAAAGCAAAATCTAAGGTATCACCTCATGGACTTTACACTCCTTTGCCTATTCCTGATTCCCCTTGGATTGACTTGTCTATGGATTTTGTTGTAGGGCTACCACGCACTCAAAAAGGTAAGGACTCCATTTTTGTGGTAGTTGATAGATTTTCTAAGATGGCACACTTCATACCTTGCCACAAAGTGGATGATGCAACTCATGTGGCAGATTTGTTTTTCAAAGAGGTTGTAAGACTTCATGGCATGCCTAGGAGCATTGTTTCAGATCGTGACACCAAATTCTTAAGTCATTTTTGGAGGACCTTATGGAACAAACTAGGAACAAAGCTTCTTTTCTCCACTACATGTCACCCTCAAACTGACGGCCAAACTGAGGTGGTAAATAGGACTCTTTCTACTCTTCTTAGAGCAATTATTAAGAAGAACATTAAGTCTTGGGAAGAATGTTTACCTCATGTTGAATTTGCTTATAATAGGGCTGTCCATTCTACTACTTCAATTTTCCCCTTTTGAGATTGTTTATGGGTTCAATCCGCTAACACCTCTTGATTTGCTTCCTTTACCTAACACTTCTTCTTTAGTTCACAAGGATGGTCAAGCAAAGGCAGAATATGTGAAAAGCTTCATGAGCAAGTTAAAACTCAAATTGAGAAGAAAATGGAGCAAAATGCGAAGAGAGCCAATAAAGGGAGAAAAAGAGTTGTCCTTGAACCCGGTGATTGGGTGTGGGTTCATATGAGAAAGGAAAGGTTTCCTGCCCAAAGGAAATCAAAGCTTCAACCAAGAGGAGATGGACCATTCCAAGTGTTGGAAAGAATTAATGACAATGCTTACAAAATTGACTTGCCCGGTAAGTATGGTGTTAGTGCAACATTTAATGTGGCTGATTTGCGTCCATTTGATGTAGGTGATGAAGATCTAAATTCGAGGACGAATTCACCTAAAGAAGGAGGGAATGATGTGGACCAAGGAGGGGATACAAGCTTACAAGACAAAGCCATAGAGGAAGAGGCATTGAAAGGAATTGGAGGACCCATGACAAGATCCAAGACTAAGAGAATGAAGCAAGCTTTGGAAGGCTTAATAATGGAGCTCAAGGAGAAGAAGGATCAATGCACAATGGAGGCAACAACTAATGGATCACATTCCTTCAAATTGAAAGTGAAATTGAGCCCACATGAAGACAAAACTTGAAGGCCCAAAACCACATGGTCCAAGATGCATTCAAGGGCTACAAGTGTCCAATTTTCGTGGTATTTTTGGGGGGAATTTTCTAAAGTTATTTTTTGATGTCTTTTGGTGGGTTTTTAATGCTTTTGGGAGTTCCTAAGCTAGTATTAGGGAATTGTGGGAAATAAATATCATGCATGCATGCATGCATGATAATGGTGCATAATTAGTGCTTAGTGGGAAGTGTGGTAGAGGTTAATGTTTCAACCTCCACTAAGTCTATATATAGGAGAACTCTTGTATGGCCAAGGGTTAAGTTTGAATGAAATCAGAGTTTTCTCTATTGTGAGAGCTTCCTTTGGTTCTTAGGCAAAGAACTAATCGTGATCTTATCAAGGCAACTTTGGCGATCGAAACCCCCATGACTTATCACTCACCCTCTCATCTTTCTTGAGTGTGGCGTCATATCCTTCCCTACATCTGAATTTCAAGGCGATCCATTCCAAGGTG
>JAGFNQ010006245.1:113023-271831 GCA_024364735.1 Boesenbergia rotunda | reverse complement strand
AATTTTTTTTTTTTTTGGGGGAATTTTCTGAAGTTATTTTTGATGTCTTTTGGTGGGTTTTTTAATGCTTTTGGGAGTTCCTAAGCTAGTATTAGGGAATTGTGGGAAATAAACATCATGCATGCATGCATGCATGATAATGATGCATAATTAGTGCTTAGTGGGAAGTGTGGTAGAGGTTAATGTTTCAACCTCCACTAAGTCTATATATAGGAGAACTCTTGTATGGCCAAGGCATGTTAAGTTTGAATGAATCATAGTTTTCTCTATTGTGAGAGCTTCCTTTGGTTCTTAGGCAAAGAACTAATCGTGATCTTATCAAGGCAAACTTGTGGCGATCGAAACCCCCATGACTTATCACTCACCCTCTCATCTTTCTTGAGTGTGGCGTCAATATCCTTCCCTACATCTGAATTTCAAGGCGATACATTCCAAGGTGCTTATCATTTGGTATCAGAGCCTTGGCTCCTTGATTTTCAGGTTTGCGTTTTGTTCTTCTTCATTTGTGTTCTTGTTCATCTTTGTTAATCTCTCATCCATAGTATTCCATTGGTGTTTTCCTTCTCCAACTCTATTTATCGCTTCTCTATTTGGGTCCTAAACTCAAAAAAAAAAAAAAGGTGTTACTTGAGTCATTGTGTTTTTTGACTGAAGAAAAAAAAAGGACAAAAAGGAAATTCGAAAAAAAAACAAAAAAAAAAAAGAAGGAAGATCGGCGAATTGAAAGGACCCAATATTTCTCTCATTGCTCTTGATCGTTGCTGAATTTCTTGTTCTAATCGTTTATTTCTCTTGTTCTACTCATATTCTCTTGTTGGTTTCTTGCTCACTTGATTGTCTACTTGTTGTCTTGAGAAAATCGTTGATAAAGTTCTTTTCTTAAGGGCTTATAAAGGAAGCTGAGTGGATAAATTTGAGTGCAACCACGTGAGGCGAGTGGTGAGGTCTTTCTAACATTTCTTGTGTAATTTTCCTTGTCATCTTTTTTTTTTTTGTTGCAAGCATGAGTGGGGAAAACTCCCCTAGGCAAGATCCTAATAGGCTTCAAATGGAGGCGCTTACTCAACACTTTGAGAGAATGCTTCAAAGACAACTTGAAGGCTTACATGAAAGGATGGACCGACTTGAAGGAGGAAGAGTTTCCAACCATGGGGAAATTCTAATCATGAAGAATCTCATCCGGGAAGTGACCTATTCTATAGTTCTCCAAGAGAAAGAAGGAGGCGTGAAGGGGGACGAAGACACGAAAGAGGAGGTAGAAACCATCAACATGAAGACGATCTAAGAGGGGTGAAAGTCAAGGTACCTTCCTTCCAAGGGAGGAATGACCCCGACACATATCTTGAGTGGGAAATGAAAATAGAGCAAATCTTCTCATGCCACAATTACCCTGATGCAAAGAAAGTGAAGGTGGCTGCCCTTGAGTTCACCGATTATGCTTTAATTTGGTGGGATCAAATGCAAAAGGAGAGAAGAAGGTATGGAGAGCACCCTATCAACACTTGGGGTGAAATGAAGACTTTGATGAGAAGGAGATTTGTGCCTTCCCACTACCATAGGGAGTTGCACAACAAATTGCAAAGACTCATCCAAGGGAATAGGAGTGTGGATGAGTATTACAAGGAGATGGAGGTGGCTTTGATTAGGGCCAATATTGAGGAGGAAAGAGAAGCAACTATGGCTCGATTTCTCCATGGCCTAAACCGAGATATTGGAGACATTGTAGAGCTACAACATTATGTGGAGCTTGAAGACTTAGTTCATCAAGCAATGAAAGTGGAGCAACAATTAAAGAGAAAGGGCGTTATGAAAAGACCATCTTCTTCAAACTACTCTTCAAATTGGAAGGACAAGCCAAAGAAGGAGGGTTCCTCTTCTAATTCAAAGGAGGTAACAAGCGCTAAGAAGCCTTTTCCTACTACTACTTCTTCTACTTCTAAGAGCAGGGATATCAAGTGCTTCAAGTGTTTGGGAAAAGGACATATCGCATCCGAATGCCCGAATAAGAAGACTATGGTGGTTAGGGATAATGGGAGCATCTCTAGTGAAGAAACTTCTTCTCATTCTTCTTCTTCAAGCGATGAGGAACATAATGGAGCAGCCTATGCGCAAGATGGCGATCTCTTGGTGGTTAGAAGGTTATTAGGAAGTCAAGCCAAGGAGCATGAGGAGGACCAAAGAGAGAATATTTTTCATACTCGTTGCCTTATTCAAGGTAAAACATGCTCTATGATCATTGATGGTGGAAGTTGCACCAATGTGGCAAGCACTAGGTTGGTTACCAAACTCAACCTCAAGACTACACCGCATGCAAGACCATATAAACTCCAATGGCTAAGTAATAGTGGTGAATTGGTGGTGAATCAACAAGTGATGATTAATTTCTCCATTGGAAAATATGAAGATCAAGTTCTATGTGATATTGTACCTATGGAGGCAAGCCACATTCTTCTTGGAAGACCTTGGCAGTTTGATAGGCGAGCTTACCATGATGGATTCTCCAACAAGTTCTCATTTCTTCACAATTCCCACAAAGTCACACTTGTACCATTATCACCTAGGGAGGTTTGTGCGGATCAAAAAAAAATGCGAGAGAAAAGAGAAAAAGAAGAGCGAGAGCTTAAGAAAAAGAAAGGAGAGAATGAGGAAAAGAAAAGAGAGAATGAGGAAAAGAAAGAGAGAATGAGGAAAGAAAAGAAAAGAGAGAATGAGGAAAAGAAAAGAGAGAACGAGGAAAAGAAAGAGAGAAGAATAGAAAATTTGTTTGCAAGAGGAAGTGAGGTGAAGAGAGCTTATTTGACAAGGCAACCTATATTTCTTCTTTTGTGCAAGGAAACTTGCTTGGAAACTAATACTAACTCCTTGCCCAGTGATGTTGTTGCTATTTTGCAGGACTTTGAGGATGTGTTTCCCCAAGAAGTACATCACGGTTTGCCACCAATGAGGGGAATAGAACACCAAATGGACCTTATTCCTGGTGCTTCTCTTCCCAATAGGCCTGCCTATAGGAGCAACCCTCAAGAAACAAAGGAGATACAGAATCAAGTGGAGGAGTTATTACAAAAAGGATGGGTGAGAGAGAGCTTAAGTCCTTGTGCTGTACCAGTAATTTTGGTACCTAAAAAGGATGGATCATGGAGGATGTGCACGGACTGTAGAGCTATCAACAACATCACCATTCGGTATCGACATCCTATCCCTAGACTTGATGATTTACTTGATGAATTGCATGGTGCTTGCTTCTTTACTAAGATTGATTTGAAAAGTGGGTACCATCAAATTAGGATAAGGGAAGGGGATGAATGGAAAACCGCTTTCAAAACTAAATATGGATTGTATGAATGGTTGGTAATGCCTTTTGGGTTAACTAATGCGCCAAGCACTTTTATGAGGCTTATGAACCATGTTTTACGAGAATTCCTAGGAAAATTTGTGGTAGTATACTTTGATGATATTTTGGTATATTCCAAGAGTTTGGTTGAGCATGTAGCACATCTCAAATCTGTCTTGCATGTCCTTAGAAAGGAGAGATTGTATGCTAACTTAGAAAAGTGTTCCTTTTGCACTGATCATGTGGTTTTTCTTGGATTTGTCATAAGTTCTAAAGGAGTGCAGGTTGATGAAGAGAAGGTTAAGACCATTAGAGATTGGCCAACCCCCAAAACTGTGAGTGAGGTTAGGAGCTTCCATGGGTTGGCAAGTTTCTATAGAAGGTTTGTGAAGGATTTTAGCACACTGGCAGCACCCCTAAATGAAATTGTCAAGAAAAATATGAGTTTTAAGTGGGGAGAGAATCAAGAAAATGCATTTCAAGCACTTAAGGACAAACTCACACATGCACCCATTCTTGCTTTGCCTGATTTTTCCAAATCATTTGAAATTGAATGTGATGCATCTCATGTGGGTATTGGGGCTGTTTTACTTCAAAATGGACATCCCATTGCATATTTTAGTGAGAAGATAGGTGGCGCCACTCTCAACTATTCCACTTATGATATAGAATTGTATGCACTTGTTAGAGCTTTGCAAACATGGCAGCACTATCTTTTGCCTAAAGAATTTGTTATTCATAGTGATCATGAATCTTTGAAGTATTTGAAAGGGCAGGGGAAGCTCAACAAAAGGCATGCCAAATGGGTTGAATTTCTTGAACAATTTCCGTATGTGATTAAGCATAAGCAAGGAAAGGTAAATGTTGTAGCAGATGCACTTTCACGAAGGTATAATTTGCTTGTTACACTTGAAACTAAATTACTTGGCTTTGAACATATCAGAGAGTTGTATGAACATGATAGTGACTTCTCTGAATTATATGCTGCGTGTGAAAAGAAATCACAAAATGGGTTTGTTAGGCATGATAATTACTTGTTTAAGAACAATAGACTTTGTGTGCCTAGAGGATCCATGCGTGAATTGCTAGTTAGGGAAGCACATGAGGGGGGTCTAATGGGACACTTTGGGGTTCAAAAGACCTTAGAAATGTTGCATGAACATTTTCATTGGCCACACTTAAGGCATGATGTGCAAAAATTTTGTGAAAAGTGCATTGTGTGCAGAAAAGCAAAATCTAAGGTATCACCTCATGGACTTTACACTCCTTTGCCTATTCCTGATTCCCCTTGGATTGACTTGTCTATGGATTTTGTTGTAGGGCTACCACGCACTCAAAAAGGTAAGGACTCCATTTTTGTGGTAGTTGATAGATTTTCTAAGATGGCACACTTCATACCTTGCCACAAAGTGGATGATGCAACTCATGTGGCAGATTTGTTTTTCAAGGAGGTTGTAAGACTTCATGGCATGCCTAGGAGCATTGTTTCAGATCGTGACACCAAATTCTTAAGTCATTTTTGGAGGACCTTATGGAACAAACTAGGAACAAAGCTTCTTTTCTCCACTACATGTCACCCTCAAACTGACGGCCAAACTGAGGTGGTAAATAGGACTCTTTCTACTCTTCTTAGAGCAATTATTAAGAAGAACATTAAGTCTTGGGAAGAATGTTTACCTCATGTTGAATTTGCTTATAATAGGGCTGTCCATTCTACTACTCAATTTTCCCCTTTTGAGATTGTTTATGGGTTCAATCCGCTAACACCTCTTGATTTGCTTCCTTTACCTAACACTTCTTCTTTAGTTCACAAGGATGGTCAAGCAAAGGCAGAATATGTGAAAAAGCTTCATGAGCAAGTTAAGGCTCAAATTGAGAAGAAAATGGAGCACTATGCGAAGAGAGCCAATAAAGGGAGAAAAAGAGTTGTCCTTGAACCCGGTGATTGGGTGTGGGTTCATATGAGAAAGGAAAGGTTTCCTGCCCAAAGGAAATCAAAGCTTCAACCAAGAGGAGATGGACCATTCCAAGTGTTGGAAAGAATTAATGACAATGCTTACAAAATTGACTTGCCCGGTGAGTATGGTGTTAGTGCAACATTTAATGTGGCTGATTTGCGTCCATTTGATGTAGGTGATGAAGATCTAAATTCGAGGACGAATTCACCTAAAGAAGGAGGGAATGATGTGGACCAAGGAGGGGATACAAGCTTACAAGACAAAGCCATAGAGGAAGAGGCATTGAAAGGAATTGGAGGACCCATGACAAGATCCAAGACTAAGAGAATGAAGCAAGCTTTGGAAGGCTTAATAATGGAGCTCAAGGAGAAGAAGGATCAATGCACAATGGAGGCAACAACTAAATGGATCACATTCCTTCAAATTGAAAGTGAAATTGAGCCCACATGAAGACAAAGCTTCACTACAAGAAAAAAGTTAAACAACAACGCTTTTTCCGCGTTGTTGTTAATGCTTAAAAAGCGTTGTTGATGAAGCCGTTGTAGAAAGTATATCTACGACAACGCTTTTTCCGCGTTGTGGTTTGGAGCAAAGACAACGCTTTTTTCGCGTTGTCTATTGGTTTTTAAAAAGCGTTGTGGTTTGGCACAAAGACAACGCAAAAATCGTGTTGTGTATTGTTACTTAAAAACGTTGTCTTTTTAATAGGTAGTGTTTTTCACAATTTATAATATTCACAATTTATAAACATTTTTATTCACAATTGATAATATTCACAATTTACAATATTCACAATTTACAAGCATTTTTATTCACAATTGATAATATTCACAATTTACACTGATAATAGCTTACAAAATTCACTTATAATCGAGATGGAACTGCTGACTTTTTGAATGGAAGATTCTTCCACCAAGTAAGGTTACTGCTTTCCTTGTGTTCTGGATTGTCAAAAAGTTCTCTCTGCAGGACGTGTAACTCAAAACGATCCTCATACATCGAGATAACAGACTCGAAGTTCTCCTGAAGCCATTGGTTCAGTAGAACCTGTAAACAACAATTTTGAAATTAACAACTAATACAAAAATAAAAATAATAAAAAGTAGAAAACTTTCCTGCTAATAACAATGATGTCCTCATTTCATCCTTTATTTTTACAGTGAATAGATCAAATAACAGGAATTTAACTGAACCATTAACGCAATGTCAGGAAAAACATTGCCAACTCTTTTTTTCCTTGGTACTAAGTAGCATATAAAGGGAATCTGAAACAAACACTTATGCATAACAAATCAACAATAAAACATTAAAGATGTTGAGGACAAATTCACTTTAGTCCGATACCTCATTCCGCAGCTTTTGAAGTGTCCTAGTGGACATAGAACATAACGTTAAGCCAAAGTCATTCATCTCTGTAAAAACGTCACTGTCAATTGAGATGAGTTCCACGTATATGCTAGCTATGGTATCAACCAACATCACGATCATGTCTTCTAAAATGTCAGCTCCATGTTGTGGCAGAAGCTTACTATCGTAACAGTAGCAAGGACTGGCCAAAGGAAAAAAGGGTACATGCAATCGATTAGAGTAGAGAAATCTTTGGTAAAAAAGATTATTTCTACGTGAAGTTGATTGCCAAAGATAATGTGGATTGAAAAAAAGACAAAAAACAATGAAAAAGTGTTATACAAAGGTAAAGAATAGAGAACTAGAGAATGAAAAAAGTGATGTACTGCAATCTGTAATAAGTGTTATCAATAACAAAGGTAATGGTCTACAAAAGTGTTATCGATGACAAAAGTAATGTATTGCAACCTATAATAAGCGTTCTGCAAAGGTTTTGTTGGTTGATAAAACAATAACAAAGTTTACATTTTGACATGTTAGCAAGTTGGCATATCAAATTATAGATATCAGAACAGTATTCTCTGCAGGATCATTTATTTCCATAAAAAACACAATTAAAACTGAAGGTTTTGACTGTTTAAATAAACAAATAATGAATCAATTTATCATATATGTAACAAATGCATAATGTAAAGAATTAGAGAAAAAAATATAATCCACGGATAAAAGCTACAAAAACTATAATAATACCTGGGTGAACCAAATCTAAGAAAGAATATCATGTCTGAATATAGTTCACTTTTGCCCACTCTATTTATGTTTTGTAATATTCTGTCATCTTCCTTCAATTTACCAATAATTTTGGAAGGTAGATTCTGAAACAGAAATGATAATGTCAGCGTGTATGAAAATTAGAAACCTAAAACATGGAGGCAGTTGATGCCAGCCATTCTATACCTCATTGGATTCTCCAATTTCCAGGTTGAGTTCTACTCTGAGCCATTCCATGCAAACTGGTAAAATTACTCCTCTTACAATTGTTGATGAAATTTCTGACCAGACATCACGGGTAACAAATTTACTATTTTCTGAGATAGCATTGACCTGCCAATACAGTTTAGAATCTTAAATTATGTCTACATCCTGGAGAACTTGTAAGTACACCTAATAAGCAAGAGAATAAGAAATGTAATAAATCAGTCAGTGTTAAGCTAACAGAAGCTTCTGATATCTCATTTTTAACTCAGCTCCAGACTACCAATTGGAGCAGTAATGTTTACTACCCCAGATATTAGGACTTAAGCAGGAATTAACACTAACTCAGGCATTCTCAAAAGCAATGAAGATAACAAAATCTTCCATCTTGTTTTTCAGTTTTTTCTGCAATCTTTGTTTGTTAAACATTAAGAGGAACACTCAAGATGACCTTAAACAAATCTTTGTTTTCTAATCACTTCAACTTTCCTTGGGCCAATGGTAAAGCTCCAGAAAGCCTACATAAAGGTACAAGCATACATTCCAGGTTTATTCTTGTGATCATCTTATTTCTTTTATTTCATTCGTAGATTCTTAGAACACCTGATCTAGTACACCTAATAGTATACTATTGTACTTCCAGGTTTGGGTTGCAACAGACACTGGGAATCTGGAAGTAGCATACATTCCATTTCAGAAACCCTTATAAAACACAACCTTTCCAATGACATATTAAATCTTGTGAAAAAGCTCCTATATATCTCATCTATATACCAATCCAAGTATAGAACTTACCTTAAAAAATAAAAGGTTGTAAGCCATACAAAATAGAGATACCTGCTATTTTGCTTCCATAACTTGAAGCCTGTTGTATTGCTTCCATAGTTTCTGAGATAGGATTTAGAGGTGTTAGAGCAGTACATTGAAATAAAATTGACATTTTTCTTCCGTTTTTTTGCGGTGTGTTCTTTATAGGAATGATTCTTCGTTATCTTGATCCCATGACAGAAATTTATTCAGGCACGATCACTGGAAATTTGTCATCAATAGATATGTCAACAGCTATAAGCAATATTTTTTATTACCCGATTGATTCATAACTATGAGGGACTCAAAAAACGGATTGAGGCATCAATTCTTCTCTGTGCATCAAGAGCAAGGTGGAAAGGTAAACGTAACCAAAAGTTCAATTATAAAACGGTGTCAGAAATTAATGATCATGAAAAAGAGAACAAAAAATAATAAATTGATATAACAAAACCAAATAATCCAGTCACGTTTTTCTATTGCCTTTGCCTTCTTTTATTTCTATAAAAGAACTGTAATTTCATCCTCATAGAAGTTTGACCTAAACCACTTACTATATGCAAATTCATAGTTACAAACAGCATTATGAAGTCTCAGTTTGAAGGTAATTAAAACTCTTAAAATTCAAGATATCTAATATTTCATGTTTTGCATTTTATGAAATCAAAATGTCCGGGTAAGATGGTAGAATCCGACTGCTCTGCAGACGATGGCTGGTGACTAGGTGGGCAGTCACATGCCTCAACTCTAACAGAGTGCATAGCAAAGTTTAAGAAAATTGAAGGATCAGAACTTCTAGATTGATTGCTCTGTCTTATGAAAACCTTTTCTCCTTCCTCAAAATCAGGGCTATTGAAAGAAAAGTTGAACATTGTGATAGTTAAATAAAATGTGAATTATGAGAGACTAATTTAAAAGCTTACCCAGTATTAAGGATGAGTGTGTTTCCAATACGTTGAACAGTGACAGATAACTGAGCCTTGGAGTAAGGTAATTTAAAAATTTGCTTCAGAATGTCAGCAGGAGCTACCACATCTATTTCATCACCATACTCAGTCAGACCAGATACAGCAAGAGCTTCACACTTCTGAGATAAATTTTGGATAATTGGGATGCTCTCCATATGAAACCCTGCAAGCATAAAAAAAAGGGTCCATTTTTTTTCAAATTTTCAAGTTGCATGGTCAAATAGGAGAATGTATACACATTATAGGAAAGCAATTGACCTACTGGTGATCCACAACATGCAGCATCTTTAGGGTCAGTTCAAATTTCTACAAAAATACAAATCAAGGACCATATTTGTGTTCATAAAAAACTCTAGCTTTGTGAATCAGAATATAATCACAATTGCAGACAAGGAAAACAGATTGAAGTTTCTAAATCAATAGAATTAAAGCTCAAAGAAACAATGAAGGTTCTTCGAAATGCATTAATAAAGTAGCACTATGAATCTAAAAAGACAAAAAAAAAATCAATTGCACCCTCATACCTTTCTGGTTTCTGGTAATTGGATTGCCATTCATAGTGTTAACATCTGTGGTAAATTACCATAAGATATAGAATTCTGTCGTGTTCAACTGCTTAGGAACTATAAAGTTAGAACAAAGAAGAGGTCTAACCAATATCCAATAAATAAATTATTGTACGACTAAGTTTTCAAACCACAGTCACGTCACAGATGGACACAAGTATGAAACAATCATAATTAACAAAGCAAATTAAAAAACAGAACAAGGCATTAAAAGTTGGAATAAAAAGGTAATCCACATTGTTTTCCCTACCTACGGAAGCAATTCGTGAAGATAAGACGAACGGAGAGATTGGAAAATTAACGACATCGACCTTTAAAAAACAATTTCCAATTTTTCTTCTATAGCCTACCATCATCTATGCATAAGTTTTGTATTACAATCTCCTAAAAAGACTGAGCATTTCGTGCAAAAAAAAGGAATCCAGAAAAGAAAGGGGCACCTTCACTTGTCTTCCCAGAGGAAGGGAAGACTTTCTCCGGAAGGTTGGACAACGAAGGCAGGGTATTGAGGTCGGTCTCGGCCGGAAGCATCTGGTATCGCGGAACTCCAGTTCTGCACCCAATCAAGAAACGTTAACCAAGATCGAAACCGAGAAGACATAGCAGATGGAGTAGCGGAGGACCGCACATTTGAGGAGACGGAAGGAGAGCGGATTGCGAGATAGGAAAGGTGGAATCGGTGGGGACGGGGACGGTACCGCAGAGGAACCCAACGGGCTTGTGCTTCGCGATCTCCAGCTTCCCGACGCACTGGAGCTCTCCCGAGCCGCCCTCCATCCCCGCCAGCAGCTGCTGCTCCTCGTCTAGGGTTCGGATCGGAAGCGTAATCGTGGGAGATGGATCGAGATTTGAGAGGGAATCTTCTCCGCCGAGCTGATTTGAGAGGGAATCTTCTCCGCCGAGCTGATTTGAGAGGGAATCTTCTCCGCCAGCAGCTGCCGCTGGGGTTCAGTTTCCACTCGACGGACGAAGAGCTCGTGGAGGATACTTCTTGGTGGTGAGCTAGGAGAAGATGTATGTTCACCAGATCTTCGTGGAGAGGAGAGGACAAGGGAGGTGGCAATGAGGGAGGTGGAGGGAGGTGGAGGGAGATATTTCGCGGAGAAAAGAAGCGCGGACAGATTTTTCGCGAGCCGCCGAGGTTTGGCAATGAGCGAGGAATGTGTTTTTTATTTTAGCGGGAAATACGACAACGCTTTTAAAAAACGCTTTTGTAACAGCGTTGTCTTTCATCCGAAACCACAACACTAAGCACATCGCATCATTATAAAACGTTGTCGTTATTAAAAATTAAAACACATAGACAACGTTTTTCACTAAAAACGTTGTAAAACAAAAAAAGACAACGTTTTTTTTAAAAAACGTTGTCGATTGGGCGTTGTTGATTGTAAAAATTCTTGTAGTGCTTGAAGGCCCAAAACCACATGATCCAAGATGCATTCAAGGGCTACAAGTGTCCAATTTTCGTGGGTATTTTTGGGGGAATTTTCTGAAGTTATTTTTGATGTCTTTTGGTGGGTTTTTAATGCTTTTGGGAGTTCCTAAGCTAGTATTAGGGAATTGTGGGAAATAAACATCATGCATGCATGCATGCATAATTAGTGCTTAGTGGGAAGTGTGGTAGAGGTTAATGTTTCAACCTCCACTAAGTCTATATATAGGAGAACTCTTGTATGGCCAAGGCATGTTAAGTTTGAATGAAATCATAGTTTTCTCTATTGTGAGAGCTTCCTTTGGTTCTTAGGCAAAGAACTAATCGTGATCTTATCAAGGCAACTTGTGGCGATCGAAACCCCCATGACTTATCACTCACCCTCTCATCTTTCTTGAGTGTGGCGTCAATATCCTTCCCTACATCTGAATTTCAAGGCGATCCATTCCAAGGTGCTTATCATTTGGTATCAACGCGTAATTCTTCTCTTCGTCTTCGCCTTCTTCCTTATAAGCCATGGTTAAGGAGAGCAAGAAGGACCATGGTAGGAAGGGGACCCCGGAGAAGAAATATCAACCAGAGTGGTATGAGTCCACTTCTTCTAGGGTTAGACCAGAAACCCTCTGAGCTGCTTGTGAGTCCTACGACATTCCCACCGAGATGGAGGTAGAAGTCCCTAGGGTGGACCAATCACCCGTAGAACCCCCCTATAATTCTTTATCTTCTTTCTAGGGCAGATAGAGTTAGGACTTCGTTTCCCTCTCTGATGTGAACCCAAAGAGAAGAAGTCTCAAGAACACACAACAAATGAAAGAAAGAGAAAAAGATAGTCTAAATCGAAAAGATGGAGAATGAAAGAAAAACCATGACCCAATGCTTAGGAAAACACGAACCTTGGTATAGAAGAAGAAGAAGATAGACGCCACAACCTTGGGATGGAGGTTGATAAGTCGTGAACGCCACAAGGGCATGCCTTGATAAGTTCTAGTTCAATGAAGAACCAACAAGTGAGAGCTTCACCATGTAGTAGATTGAAATAAGTCAAAAGTTACATGTGTGGCCGCCACCCCCTTAATTTATAGCTATAGGGTGACCTAAAAACCCTAAAAGGCCAAAAGGAAGCCCATTTAGTAGAGGCCTATGTAGGCTACATAGCCATATTGAGCTCTTGGCACCATTACAACCCAAATAAAGTTAGAAATTTGGCCTAAATTGAACCCACAAAATTAATATATCCCTCTTACATAGACAAGAGACTTAAATGACTAGTACAAGGCTTGAATTAGGTTGACTAAGCCGTATGACTTGCTCTTGGTCAAACCTTTTTCAATAGTAGCTTTGACTTTCACATCTTCAATTAGTATATTAAGTGCTTCTTTCATCTTTTTAGCCTTAGCCCTTGTAATTGGATCTCCTTTGATGCATAATGGATCATCAACATCTTCTAGAGTGGGTTGAGTATGATCCATATCGTTAGTTTGTTGGGCAACTTGTTCACTTCCTTGGACTCCATCATTCCCCCTCTCCTCAAAAGGATTCGTCCTCGAATCTTGATTACCTACATCAAAGGGAGAGAGATCAGAAATATTAAATGTGGAACTCACATTATACTCACCCCGGTAAGTCAAGCTTGTAGGCATTATCAGTTTGGTGTATCAATTCTCGGCCCAACTATGCACTAATTACTCCGGGGACCTTGATTTACCTCCCTCGTGATGGCCTTGGGACTGGTGCGGCGGAGGCGCTGGGGGCGAGCGATTTCGCCTTTTTTTTGTAGGCATTATCATTGATTTGCGCCACGACTTGAAATGGTCCATCGCCTCTTGGATGCAACTTAGTACGACGTTTAGCAGAAAATCTCTCCTTTCTTATATGAACCCAAACCCAATCACCGGGTACAAACATTATTTTCTTTCGTCCCTTGTTGGCTTCCGTAGCATATTGCTCAGTCTTCTTTTCTATTTGCATCCTTACTTTCTAGTGCATTTGTCTCACAAATTCAGCTTTCCTTGTACCATCCAAACTACCATGCTCAGAAATAGGCAAAGGTGACAAATCCAAAGGAGTTAGCGGATTGAAACCAAATACCACTTCAAAAGGTGAACACTTAGTAGCAGAATGTATAGATATTATATGCAAATTCAACATGTGGTAAGTAATCTTCCCTACCTTTTAAATTCTTTTGAATGATAGCTCTTAATAAAGTAGCTAAGGTTGGATTTACTACCTCAGTTTGTCCATCTGTTTGTGGATGACACGTTGTAGAAAACAACAACTTTGTTCCCAACTTGCCCCATAGTGTCTTCCAAAAGTAGCTTAGAAACTTTGCATCATGATCGGAAACTATACTTTTCGACACTCCATGAAGTTGTACAATGTCCCTAAAAAAGAGATCAACAATATAGTTAGCATCATCTGTTTTCCTATAAGGAATAAAATGAGTCATTTTAGAAAATCTGTCTACGATCACAAAAATAGAATCCACACCTCGTTTTGACATTAGTAAACCTACAATAAAGTCCATAGAAATATCAACCCAAGGTTGACTAGGAATTGGTAGAGGTGTATACAACCCATGCGGTAAAGATTTAGATTTTGCTTGCCTACATGTGATACACTTCTCACAAAATTTTACAATATCTCCTTTCATATGTGGCCAAAAGAAATGCTCTAACAAACATCTAGGGTTTTTCTCACTCCAAAATGTCCCATTAGTCCCCCACCATGGGCTTCTTTGACTAATAATTCCCTTAATGAACAGTTAGGCACACATAACCTATTAACTCTAAATAGAAATCCCTCATGCCTATAAAACTTTCCAAATGTAGCATGCTCACAAACTTCAAATACATTTCCAAAGTCAGGATCTTTAGAATATAGATCTTTAAAGTATTCAAATCCAAACAATTTAGTGTTCAAAGTAGAGAGCAAGGTATACCTTCGAGATAAAGCATCTGCAACAGTATTTTCCATAACTCGTTTATACTTGATCATATAAGGAAATGATTCAATGAACTCTACCCATTTCGCATGACGTCTATTCAACTTACTTTGGCTCTTCAAGTGCTTCAATGATTCATTATCAGTGTGAATGACAAACTCCTTGGGCCACAAGTAATACTGCCAAGTCTCTAAAGCCCTCACCAATGCATACATCTCTTTGTCATAAGTGGGATAGTTCAAAGCTGCTCCACTCAATTTCTCACTAAAATAAGCAAGGGGTCAACATTCTTGTATTAGCACAGCTCCAATACCTATTCCTAATGCATCACACTCAATATCAAAAGTTTTATCAAAGTTAGGTAATGCAAGTAATGGTGCAGAACTTAATTTCTCCTTTAAGTGAGTTGAAGGCTGAATCCTGTTCACTATCCCAACGAAATCCAACATTCTTTTTAATAATTTCGGTCAAGGGTGCAGCTAAAGTGCTAAAATTCTTAACAAACCTTCTATAGAAACTTGCCAAACCATGGAAGCTACGTACCTCAATTATGGTTTTTGGTGTTGGCCATTCACGAATAACCTTAACTTTCTTCTCACCAATTGCTATTCTCTTAGCACTAATAATATAACCAAGAAACTCAATTTGATTAGTGCAAAAAGAATATTTTTGAAAATTAGCATACAACTTTTCATTTCGCAAAACAATTAAAACATTTTGTAAATGATTCAGATGCTCCTCTAAATTTTTGATATAAATCAAGATGTCATCAAAATATACTACGATCATATTTCCAATAATAGCATGCAAAATATGGTTCATTAACCTCATGAAAGTACTAGGTGCATTAGTAAGCCCAAATGACATTACTAAGCATTCGTACAAACCATACCTAGTCTTAAATGCAGTTTTCCATTCGTCTCCCTTATGCATGCAAATTTGATGATAGCCCGACTTCAAATCAATTTTAGAGAAAATGCAAGAGCCATGTAGTTCATCTAGCATATCAACTAATCTAGAAATAGGATGATGATACTTTACCGTAATCTTGTTGATAGTTCTACAATCAACGCACATTCTCCAAGTTCCATCCTTCTTAGGTACTAGCAAAACAGGGACAGCACATGGACTCAAACTTTCTCGGACATACCCTTTTCTCATCAACTCTTCAACCTGCCTTTGAAGTTCTTTTATCTCAGCAGAGTTACACCTATGATACGAACCCCACCAACAGACGTGATAGAACCCGAGACAAAGATGGATAGAACCCCAAGAACAAGATGACAAGAGTTTGAGCCTTTACCCGCAACCAAGACTGTCACGAACAAAGACTACGAAAGAAGGAAACGCCACACCAGGATGGTGATAAGTTTCGGGTGTTGAACGCCACGAGATAGACTCGATAAGTTCAGAAGTTCCCTTAAGAACCAAGAGATCACAAAATCCTCACTAGGATGTTTACCAAAACCAAAAGTCCTTACAAATTCGGAATTCTCTCCCTTATATAATGGGAGCAAGCAACTAAAGTACCTACATGCATGCATGCAAACAAATACAAGTACCCATGGTGCATGCAAGCATTTAAACACTTAGAAACCCAAAAAAAACTCCAAGCCTCCATACTTTTGCATGCATGAAATTAAATAACCTAGAAACCCCAAAATCCTAGAAACTCCAAGTCTCCTTCCCTTTCCCAACCATCATGCTAGGGATGAGTCATGGCTGAATAAGACCGATCACATGGGTTAAGCCTTGATTTGTACATGGGCTTAACTTGGTTTCTCGTTTCTCATAGCCAAGCCATTGTTCTTGGATTAGCCCGTTTAGTGCTTCCTTGAAACGCTTTGCTTGAAGTCTTGTAATTGGCCCTTCAGGAAGTGACAAATGATCTCTTGCGGTTTTAACCCGGTCTTGATGAACAGCTCCTTGGTCTACATCATTCTCCCCCTCTTGAAAAGGATTTGCCCTCAAATCATCACCTACATCAAATGGGGACAAATCAGCAACATTAAAAGTAGTATGCACACCATACTCACCTGGTAATTCAAGTTTGTAGGCATTATCATTGATGCGTTCTATCACTTGAAATGGCCCGTCGCCTCGAGGTAGGAGTTTAGAACGTCGTTTCTCTGGAAATCGCTCCTTCCGTAGGTGCAACCAAACCCACTCTCCTGGTTCAAACACAACTTTCTTACGCCCTTTGTTAGCTTGCTGTATATATTGCTTGGTCCTTCTCTTAATATTCAAGCGTGCTTGTTCATGAATTTGCTTCACAAATTCAGCCTTCTTCTTTCCATCTAAGTTGACATGCTCACTTAAAGGTAGAGGAATCAAATCTATTGGTGACAAAGGATTGAATCCATAAACAACTTCAAATGGAGAAAATTGAGTTGCAGAATGTATGCTTCTATTGTATGCAAACTCAACATGCGGTAGACAATCCTCCCACGTTTTCAAATTCTTCTTTATGATGGCACGAAGTAAGAAGGATAATGATAAGCACCTTGGAATGGATCGCCTTGAAATTCAGATGTAGGGAAGGATATTGACGCCACACTCAAGAAAGATGAGAGGGTGAGTGATAAGTCATGGGGGTTTCGATCGCCACAAGTTGCCTTGATAAGATCACGATTAGTTCTTTGCCTAAGAACCAAAGGAAGCTCTCACAATAGAGAAAACTCTGATTTCATTCAAACTTAACATGCCTTGGTCATACAAGAGTTCTCCTATATATAGACTTAGTGGAGGTTGAAACATTAACCTCTACCACATTTCCCACTAAGCACTAATTATGCACCATTATCATGCATGCATGCATGCATGATGTTTATTTCCCACAATTCCCTAATACTAGCTTAGGAACTCCCAAAAGCATTAAAAACCCACCAAAAGACATCAAAAATAACTTCAGAAAATTCCCCCAAAAATACCCACGAAAATTGGACACTTGTAGCCCTTGAATGCATCTTGGATCATGTGGTTTTGGGCCTTCAAGTTTTGTCTTCATGTGGGCTCAATTTCACTTTCAATTTGAAGGAATGTGATCCATTTAGTTGTTGCCTCCATTGTGCATTGATCCTTCTTCTCCTTGAGCTCCATTATTAAGCCTTCCAAAGCTTGCTTCATTCTCTTAGTCTTGGATCTTGTCATGGGTCCTCCAATTCCTTTCAATGCCTCTTCCTCTATGGCTTTGTCTTGTAAGCTTGTATCCCCTCCTTGGTCCACATCATTCCCTCCTTCTTTAGGTGAATTCGTCCTCGAATTTAGATCTTCATCACCTACATCAAATGGACGCAAATCAGCCACATTAAATGTTGCACTAACACCATACTCACCGGGCAAGTCAATTTTGTAAGCATTGTCATTAATTCTTTCCAACACTTGGAATGGTCCATCTCCTCTTGGTTGAAGCTTTGATTTCCTTTGGGCAGGAAACCTTTCCTTTCTCATATGAACCCACACCCAATCACCGGGTTCAAGGACAACTCTTTTTCTCCCTTTATTGGCTCTCTTCGCATATTGCTCCATTTTCTTCTCAATTTGAGCTTTAACTTGCTCATGAAGCTTTTTCACATATTCTGCCTTTGCTTGACCATCCTTGTGAACTAAAGAAGAAGTGTTAGGTAAAGGAAGCAAATCAAGAGGTGTTAGCGGATTGAACCCATAAACAATCTCAAAAGGGGAAAATTGAGTAGTAGAATGGACAGCCCTATTATAAGCAAATTCAACATGAGGTAAACATTCTTTCCAAGACTTAATGTTCTTCTTAATAATTGCTCTAAGAAGAGTAGAAAGAGTCCTATTTACCACCTCAGTTTGGCCGTCAGTTTGAGGGTGACATGTAGTGGAGAAAAGAAGCTTTGTTCCTAGTTTGTTCCATAAGGTCCTCCAAAAATGACTTAAGAATTTGGTGTCACGATCTGAAACAATGCTCCTAGGCATGCCATGAAGTCTTACAACCTCTTTGAAAAACAAATCTGCCACATGAGTTGCATCATCCACTTTGTGGCAAGGTATGAAGTGTGCCATCTTAGAAAATCTATCAACTACCACAAAAATGGAGTCCTTACCTTTTTGAGTGCGTGGTAGCCCTACAACAAAATCCATAGACAAGTCAATCCAAGGGGAATCAGGAATAGGCAAAGGAGTGTAAAGTCCATGAGGTGATACCTTAGATTTTGCTTTTCTGCACACAATGCACTTTTCACAAAATTTTTGCACATCATGCCTTAAGTGTGGCCAATGAAAATGTTCATGCAACATTTCTAAGGTCTTTTGAACCCCAAAGTGTCCCATTAGACCCCCCTCATGTGCTTCCCTAACTAGCAATTCACGCATGGATCCTCTAGGCACACAAAGTCTATTGTTCTTAAACAAGTAATTATCATGCCTAACAAACCCATTTTGTGATTTCTTTTCACACGCAGCATATAATTCAGAGAAGTCACTATCATGTTCATACAACTCTTTGATATGTTCAAAGCCAAGTAATTTAGTTTCAAGTGTAACAAGCAAATTATACCTTCGTGAAAGTGCATCTGCTACAACATTTACCTTTCCTTGCTTATGCTTAATCACATACGGAAATTGTTCAAGAAATTCAACCCATTTGGCATGCCTTTTGTTGAGCTTCCCCTGCCCTTTCAAATACTTCAAAGATTCATGATCACTATGAATAACAAATTCTTTAGGCAAAAGATAGTGCTGCCATGTTTGCAAAGCTCTAACAAGTGCATACAATTCTATATCATAAGTGGAATAGTTGAGAGTGGCGCCACCTATCTTCTCACTAAAATATGCAATGGGATGTCCATTTTGAAGTAAAACAGCCCCAATACCCACATGAGATGCATCACATTCAATTTCAAATGATTTGGAAAAATCAGGCAAAGCAAGAATGGGTGCATGTGTGAGTTTGTCCTTAAGTGCTTGAAATGCATTTTCTTGATTCTCTCCCCACTTAAAACTCATATTTTTCTTGACAATTTCATTTAGGGGTGCTGCAAGTGTGCTAAAATCCTTCACAAACCTTCTATAGAAACTTGCCAACCCATGGAAGCTCCTAACCTCACTCACAGTTTTGGGGGTTGGCCAATCTCTAATGGCCTTAACCTTCTCTTCATCAACCTGCACTCCTTTAGAACTTATGACAAATCCAAGAAAAACCACATGATCAGTGCAAAAAGAACACTTTTCTAAGTTAGCATACAGTCTCTCCTTTCTAAGGACATGCAAGACAGATTTGAGATGTGCTACATGCTCAACCAAACTCTTGGAATATACCAAAATATTATCAAAGTATACTACCACAAATTTTCCTAGGAATTCTCGTAAAACATGGTTCATAAGCCTCATAAAAGTGCTTGGCGCATTAGTTAACCCAAAAGGCATTACCAACCATTCATACAATCCATATTTAGTTTTGAAAGCAGTTTTCCATTCATCCCCTTCCCTTATCCTAATTTGATGGTACCCACTTTTCAAATCAATCTTAGTAAAGAAGCAAGCACCATGCAATTCATCAAGTAAATCATCAAGTCTAGGGATAGGATGTCGATACCGAATTGTGATGTTGTTGATAGCTCTACAGTCCGTGCACATCCTCCATGATCCATCCTTTTTAGGTACCAAAATTACTGGTACAGCACAAGGACTTAAGCTCTCTCTCACCCATCCTTTTTGTAATAACTCCTCCACTTAATTCTGTATCTCCTTTGTTTCTTGAGGGTTGCTCCTATAGGCAGGCCTATTGGGAAGAGAAGCACCAGGAATAAGGTCCATTTGGTGTTCTATTCCCCTCATTGGTGGCAAACCGTGAGGTACTTCCTGGGGAAACACATCCTCAAAGTCCTGCAAAATAGCAACAACATCACTGGGCAAGGAGTTAGTATTAGTTTCCAAGCAAGTTTCCTTGCACAAAAGAAGAAATATAGGTTGCCTTGTCAAATAAGCTCTCTTCACCTCACTTCCTCTTGCAAACAAATTTTCTATTCTTCTCTCTTTCTTTTCCTCGTTCTCTCTTTTCTTTTCCTCATTCTCTCTTTTCTTTCCTCATTCTCTCTTTCTTTTCCTCATTCTCTCTTTTCTTTTCCTCATTCTCTCCTTTCTTTTTCTTAAGCTCTCGCTCTTCTTTTTCTCTTTTCTCTCGCATTTTTTTTTGATCCGCACAAACCTCCCTAGGTGATAATGGTACAAGTGTGACTTTGTGGGAATTGTGAAGAAATGAGAACTTGTTGGAGAATCCATCATGGTGAGCTCGCCTATCAAACTGCCAAGGTCTTCCAAGAAGAATGTGGCTTGCCTCCATAGGTACAATATCACATAGAACTTGATCTTCATATTTTCCAATGGAGAAATTAATCATCACTTGTTGATTCACCACCAATTCACCACTATTACTTAGCCATTGGAGTTTATATGGTCTTGCATGCGGTGTAGTCTGGAGGTTGAGTTTGGTAACCAACCTAGTGCTTGCCACATTGGTGCAACTTCCACCATCAATGATCATAGAGCATGTTTTACCTTGAATAAGGCAACGAGTATGAAAAATATTCTCTCTTTGGTCCTCCTCATGCTCCTTGGCTTGACTTCCTAATAACCTTCTAACCACCAAGAGATCGCCATCTTGCGCATAGGCTGCTCCATCATGTTCCTCATCGCTTGAAGAAGAAGAATGAGAAGAAGTTTCTTCACTAGAGATGCTCCCATTATCCCTAACCACCATAGTCTTCTTATTCGGGCATTCGGATGCGATATGTCCTTTTCCCAAACACTTGAAGCACTTGATATCCCTGCTCTTAGAAGTAGAAGAAGTAGTAGTAGGAAAAGGCTTCTTAGCGCTTGTTACCTCCTTTGAATTAGAAGAGGAACCCTCCTTCTTTGGCTTGTCCTTCCAATTTGAAGAGTAGTTTGAAGAAGATGGTCTTTTCATAACGCCCTTTCTCTTTAATTGTTGCTCCACTTTCATTGCTTGATGAACTAAGTCTTCAAGCTCCACATAATGTTGTAGCTCTACAATGTCTCCAATATCTCGGTTTAGGCCATGGAGAAATCGAGCCATAGTTGCTTCTCTTTCCTCCTCAATATTGGCCCTAATCAAAGCCACCTCCATCTCCTTGTAATACTCATCCACACTCCTATTCCCTTGGATGAGTCTTTGCAATTTGTTGTGCAACTCCCTATGGTAGTGGGAAGGCACAAATCTCCTCATCAAAGTCTTCATTTCACCCCAAGTGTTGATAGGGTGCTCTCCATACCTTCTTCTCTCCTTTTGCATTTGATCCCACCAAATTAAAGCATAATCAGTGAACTCAAGGGCAGCCACCTTCACTTTCTTTGCATCAGGGTAATTGTGGCATGAGAAGATTTGCTCTATTTTCATTTCCTACTCAAGATATGTGTCGGGGTCATTCCTCCCTTGGAAGGAAGGTACCTTGACTTTGACCCCTCTTAGATTGTCTTCATGTTGATGGTTTCTACCTCCTCTTTCGTGTCTTCGTCCCCCTTCACGCCTCCTTCTTTCTCTTGGAGAACTATAGAATAGGTCACTTCCCGGATGAGATTCTTCATGATTAGAATTTCCCCCATGGTTGGAAACTCTTCCTCCTTCAAGTCGGTCCATCATTTCATGTAAGCCTTCAAGTTGTCTTTGAAGCATTCTCTCAAAGTGTTGAGTAAGCGCCTCCATTTGAAGCCTATTAGGATCTTGCCTATGGGAGTTTTCCCCACTCATGCTTGCAACAAAAAAAAAAGATGACAAGGAAAATTGCACAAGAAATGTTAGAAAGACCTCACCACTCGCCTCACGTGGTTGCACTCAAATTTATCCACTCAGCTTCCTTTATAAGCCCTTAAGAAAAGAACCTTATCAACGATTTTCTCAAGACAACAAGTAGACAATCAAGTGAGCAAGAAACCAACAAGAGAATATGAGTAGAACAAGAGAAATAAACGGTTAGAACAAGAAATTCAGCAACGATCAAGAGCAATGAGAGAAATATTGGGTCCTTTCAATTCGCCGATCTTCCTTCTTTTTTTTTTTTCGAATTTCCTTTTTGTCCTTTTTTTTTCTTCAGTCAAAAAAAACACAATGACTCAAGTAACACCCTTTTTTTTTTCAACTCTTTTTTTTTTTTTTTGAGTTTAGGACCCAAATAGAGAAGCGATAAATAGAGTTGGAGAATGAAAACACCAATGGAATACTATGGATGAGAGATTAACAAAGATGAACAAGAACACAAATGAAGAAGAACAAAACTCAAACCTGAAAATCAAGGAGCCAAGGCTCTGATACCAAATGATAAGCACCTTGGAATGGATCGCCTTGAAATTCAGATGTAGGGAAGGATATTGACGCCACACTCAAGAAAGATGAGAGGGTGAGTGATAAGTCATGGGGGTTTCGATCGCCACAAGTTGCCTTGATAAGATCACGATTAGTTCTTTGCCTAAGAACCAAAGGAAGCTCTCACAATAGAGAAAACTCTGATTTCATTCAAACTTAACATGCCTTGGTCATACAAGAGTTCTCCTATATATAGACTTAGTGGAGGTTGAAACATTAACCTCTACCACATTTCCCACTAAGCACTAATTATGCACCATTATCATGCATGCATGCATGCATGATGTTTATTTCCCACAATTCCCTAATACTAGCTTAGGAACTCCCAAAAGCATTAAAAACCCACCAAAAGACATCAAAAATAACTTCAGAAAATTCCCCCATAAATACCCACGAAAATTGGACACTTGTAGCCCTTGAATGCATCTTGGATCATGTGGTTTTGGGCCTTCAAGTTTTGTCTTCATGTGGGCTCAATTTCACTTTCAATTTGAAGGAATGTGATCCATTTAGTTGTTGCCTCCATTGTGCATTGATCCTTCTCCTTGAGCTCCATTATTAAGCCTTCCAAAGCTTGCTTCATTCTCTTAGTCTTGGATCTTGTCATGGGTCCTCCAATTCCTTTCAATGCCTCTTCCTCTATGGCTTTGTCTTGTAAGCTTGTATCCCCTCCTTGGTCCACATCAGATAAAGTGCGATTAACAACTTCAGTTTGCCCATCGGTCTGGGGATGACAAGTAGTAGAGAATAATAATTTAGTTCCCAATTTTCCCCACAGAGTCTTCCAAAAGTAACTCAAAAATTTTGCATCTCGATCAGAGACAATGGTCCTAGGCATGCCATGTATCCTAACAACCTCTTTAGAGAACAAATCAGCTATATGGGATGCATCATTGGTTTTAAGACATGGAATGAAATGAGCCATCTTAGAAAACCTATCTACCACAACAAAAATTGAATCCCTTCCCCTCTTAGTTCGGGGTAATCCCAATACAAAGTCCATTGAAATATCAGTCCAAGGTTCATGGGGTATAGGCAAAGGAGTATATAAGCCATGTGGTTTCAACTTAGATTTAGCTTGTCTGCAAGTGATACACTTCTCACAAATCTTCTCTACATCACGTTTCATATGAGGCAAAAAAAATGATCTTGCAAAACCCCTAAAGTCTTAGTGACACCAAAATGCTCCATCAACCTACCACTATGGGCTTCCCTAGTAAACAATTCACGCAATGAACATAGGGGTACACACAATCTATTTCCTCGAAATAAAAATCCATCATGCCTATAGAATTTTCCTAATGCAACTTGCTCACATGCTTTGAACACATCAGAAAAATCAGTATCATTGGCATATAAGTCCTTGATGATGTATTCAAATCCAAGTAATTTCGCATCTAACGTGGAAAGTAAAGCATACCTTCGAGATAAAGCATCAGCTACCACATTCTCTTTTCCTTGCTTGTATTTTATCAGATAAGGAAATGTCTCAATGAACTCTACCCATTTTGCGTGGCGTCGGTTCAACTTGTGTTGCCCTTTCAAATGTCACAGTGACTAATGATCCGTGTGTATCACGAATTCCTTTGGCCATAGGTAATGCTGCCACGTCTCCAATGCCCTTACCAATGCGTACAACTCTTTGTCATACGTTGGATAGTTGAGAGTTGCCCCACTCAACTTCTCACTGAAGTAAGCAATGGGTCTCCGTTCTTGCATAAGCACAACACCTATACCAATACCAGAAGCATCACATTCGATTTCAAATGTTTTAGAAAAGTCAGGTAGAATCAATAAAGGAGCTGAACTTAGCTTTTCTTTCAAGGTGTTGAATGCTTTCTCTTGCTCTTCTCCCCACTTGAAGGACTCATTTTTCTTGATGACATTAGTAAGAGGAGCTGCAATGTTACTAAAATCTGGCACAAATCGTCGATAGAAGCTGGCCAATCCATGGAAACTCCTTACTTGGCTGATTGTTGTAGGTGTGGGCCATACTTGGATTGCTTTCACCTTTTCTTCATCCATCTCAACCCCTTTAGCACTAACAACAAACCCAAGAAACACAACCCTCTCCGTACAAAAGGTGCATTTCTTTAGGTTGGCAAAGAGCTTCTCTTCCTTGAGCACACTTAATACAGATGTTAAATGTATAACATGCTCTTCCAGATTTTTGCTATAAATCAAAATATCATCAAAATACACAACTACAAATCTTCCTAAGAAATCACATAAAACATGGTTCATTAAACGCATAAAAGTGCTAGGAGCATTAGCTAATCCAAAAGGCATTACTAACCATTCATATAGGCCATGCTTGGTCTTAAAAGCAGTCTTCCATTCATCACCTTCCTTCATCCTAATCTGATGATATCCACTCCTAAGATCTATCTTTGTGAAAACACAAGAGCCATGCAATTCGTCAAGCATATCATCAAGTCTAGGAATTGGGTGACGATATTTTACCGTTATGTTGTTGACGGCTCGGCAATCCACACACATCCTCCAAGTGCCGTCCTTCTTAGGAACTAGTAACACTGGAACAGCACAAGGACTTAGGCTCTCTCGAACATGCCCCTTCTCTAATAGTTCGCCAATTTGCCTTTGGAGTTCCTTTGTTTCCTCCGGGTTGCTTCTATATGCAGGTCGATTTGGGATTGGTGCACTAGGAATAAGGTCGATCTGATGTTCAATGCCTCGAATCGGAGGCAAGCCAGGTGGAACCTCTACGGGAAAAACATCCGCGAAATCCTGTAAAAGAGTAACAACAACACTTGGCAAAGAATTGTTAAGATCGTTAGTGCTCAAAAGTGCCTCCTTATACAAAAGTATAAGAGGTGGCTGATTTGAGAACAAAGCCCTTTTGATCTCACTTTTTTTTGCATAAAAGTTTTTCTCTTTCTTTTTTTTTTCTCATCTCCCTTTGATTCTTTCCACTCAATTTCTTTTACCTCATCTTCCTCGTCTCTCCTTTTCCCACTTTCTTTTTCTCTCTTTTTTTCAATTGCTATTTCTTTCTTCTTTTCATGGGCTCTTTGTAATTTCAGTTGATCCTCCATAACTTGTCGTGGAGTCAAGGGTACAAGCGAAATAGGCTGTCCTTTCAGAGTAAAAGAATACCTATTTGTGAACCCGTCGTGAGTTACCTTCCGATCAAATTGCCAAGGTCTTCCCAACAAAAGATGACATGCATGCATGGGAACCACATCACATAACAACTCGTCTTCATATTTGCCAATAGCAATTGATACCAAGACTTGCTTTGTCACTTTGATTTCCCCGCAATCGTTCAACCACTGTAGTCGATAGGGACATCGATGTTTCAGGGTCGGTAGCGACAATTTCTCCACTAACTCAGTGCTTGCCCACATTGGTGCAACTTCCTCCATCAATAATAACACTGCAAACCATATCATTCACAAAGCAACGAGTATGAAATAAGTTTTCCCGTTGATTACCGTCTTCCTCCTTAGCTTGTAAACTTAGAACTCGCCTCGCCACCAATAAGTCTCCAACAACAGCATGTTGCTCATCATCTCTGCCCTCCGTTTGTGGTACTTCTTTAGCAACTTCATCCTCATCTTCTGATTCAAGCTCCCCTTGGGCATTGATAACCATCACCCTTTTGTTCACACATTGGCTAGCAATGTGACCACGCCCCTGACATTTGAAACACTTGATATCACGAGTTTTGTAAGTAGTGGACTCGCTAATACTTGGGGTTGTGGATGTTGTTGGTTTGGGCTTCTTGAAGAGTTCAAATTTTGGCTTGCTTTGTAACTGTTCCTCTTGTTTTGGGGCTGCCCTCCATGTATTGTTGCTAGTAACTGGTTGTCCCCTTCTAGTAAGCCTCTTCCTCTTTAGTTGTTCCTCTACTTTTACTGCTTGGTGTACCATGTCAGACAACTCAACATAATATTGCAATTCAACAATATCAACAATTTCTGGATTTAAACCATGCAAGAACCTAGCCATTGTGGCTTCTCGATCTTCATCCACATTAGCTCGTATCATGGAAACCTCCATCTCCTTAAAATACTCATCCACACTTTTGGTGCCTTGGGATAACCTTTGCAACTTCTGATATAAACTTCTATAGTAATGACTGGGTACAAATCTTTTTCTCATGAGCATTTTCATTTCCTCCCAATTGGACACAGGCCGCTCTCCATTTCGTCGCCGGTTCATAACTACTTGATCCCACCACACAATAGCATAATCAATGAATTCAATGGCAGCTAACTTAACCTTCTTATGTTCTGAAAATTCATGACAATCAAACACCATCTCTATCTTGGTTTCCCACTCCAAATAAATTTCTGGATCATTTTTACCTTGGAAGAATGGAATCTTCAGCTTTATGCCTCCTAAGTCATTAACTCTTCTATTTCCACCAATCCGATCCTCCCTATGCTCAGTGCGATCTCTATAGCCCCTCCTTTCTTCTCTATTTCCATTCAAACCCCGATTGTAGTTTTGTTCACCAAATCCTTCCAACTCCTCTTCTTCTTCTATTTCAGCCCTCGGAGCACGTCTTTGCTGTTGCACATTAGGATACCCTTGCTGATGTCTCCTGGGTGTTTCCGCTTCAACTCGATCCAGCCTCTCATGTATTGACTCCAATTCCGCCCTCATCATACGCTGCATTTCTCCCATTAATGCTTGCAATTGAAGATTTGGCAGTTGTCTAGCGTTCTCAGTTATACCATCCTCTGGAATGTTGGACATTTTTGCAAAAAAAATAGAAGAAACCTCACAAGCACTCCCTCTAGCGTTCTCAAGATTTGGGAACTCTCACTAGTAGTGGTCTCACACACTCTCTTCTCTCTTTTTTTTTCACTCAATTGTGTCTCTTTAGTTCTTAATCAAACTTCGAGAGCAAATCAAAATATCATGTGACAATTCAGAGTAATCCAACCGAAACTTTAAGAAATGGCAAAAAAAACTTTAAGAGAAAAGAAAGAGCACAAGATGACGAATACAAAGAAATGGAAGGTAAAACTACTTCAAGGGTTCAAAGAAACTTGAGTTGGACCATCAACTTCTTCTTCTTTTTTTTTTGAATATTTTTTTTTTCCCACGAATTTTTTTTGACTTTTTTTTTCTGTTTTGTTTTTTTTTTTCACTATATCAAACAGCAAGAAAAGATAAATTGAACACTTGCCTTTTGAACCGAAGCTCTGATACCAGATGATACGAACCCCACCAACAGACGTGATAGAAAACCCGAGACAAAGATGGATAGAACCCCAAGAACAAGATGACAAGAGTTTGAGCCTTTACTCGCAACCAAGACTGGCACGAACAAAGACTACGAAAGAAGGAAACGCCACACCAGGATGGTGATAAGTTTCGGGTGTTGAACGCCACAAGATAGACTCGATAAGTTCAGAAGTTCCCTTAAGAACCAAGAGATCACAAAATCCTCACTAGGATGTTTACCAAAACCAAAAGTCCTTACAAATTCGGAATTCTCTCCCTTATATAATGGGAGCAAGCAACTAAAGTACCTACATGCATGCATGCAAACAAATACAAGTACCCATGGTGCATGCAAGCATTTAAACACTTAGAAACCCAAAAAAAACTCCAAGTCTCCATACTTTTGCATGCATGAAATTAAATAACCTAGAAACCCCAAAATCCCAAGTTTCCATACTTCTTTTCTCCTTCCCTTTTCCAACCATCATGCTAGGGATGAGTCATGGCTGAATAAGACCGATCACATGGGTTAAGCCTTGATTTGTACTTGGGCTTAACTTGGTTTCTCGTTTCTCATAGCCAAGCCATTGTTCTTGGATTAGCCCGTTTAGTGCTTCCTTGAAACGCTTTGCTTGAAGTCTTGTAATTGGTCCTTCAGGAAGTGACAAATGATCTCTTGCGGTTTTAACCCGGTCTTGATGAACAGCTCCTTGGTCTACATCAACCTATAGGCTGGCCGATTAGGAATTGTGGCTCCAGGGATGAAATCAATTTGGTGCTCTATTCCTCTAATGGTGGCAATCCATCAGGAACCTCATCAGGAAATAGATCATCAAATTCCTGCAAAAGAGATTTAACAACACTAGGCAAAGTAGGGTCAAGATCGTTAGTGTTAAAATCGACCTCCTTGTACAAAAGTACAATCATTCAACCATTGTATCTCATCACGATATCTACCAATGGAAAATAAAACCAACACTTGCTTGTTGACCTTGACTTCCCCGTAATAATTCAACCATTGTAGTTTGTAAGGTCTAGGATGCTTAGTGGTAGGTAAGCATAATTTCTCAACCATGATAGTACTAGCTACATTAGTGCAACTTCCCCCATCTATAATCATACAACATACCTTGTCTTTGATGTGGCAACGAGTATGAAATATGTTGTCTCGTTGTTCTTCATTATCTTCTTTCACTTGCACATTTAGAGCACGCCTAGTGACAAGGGCTTCACCTTCGACGGGATACTCTTCATCACTTTCCAATAATGGTGGCAAGACACTATCATCTTCGGACTCACTTTCAGTCTCGATGTCACCATTTTCTTTCAAAATCATAATTCTTTTGTTTGGGCATTGTGATGCAATTTGCCCCCTTCCCAAGCACTTAAAGCATTTAATATCTCTATTTCTTGAAGGTTGGAGGGTTTTCCCTTGACCAATGGAGAGCTTGCATCTTTATTCTTTGAAAAATCGGGCTTTTTCTTTGATTCAACTTTATCATCTCTTTTGTTCCAGCTAGATTTCCAAGTTGACGAATGAGAACTTTGCCCCCCATGCTTGTTTGGTCCCTTCTTTTTGATTTGTCTTTCAACTTTCATGGACATATGCACCATGTCTTCAAACTCCACATAATGTTGCAACTCCACTACATTTGCAATTTCGTGATTTAAACCTTGTTAAAATTGTGTCATGGTTGCTTCTTGGTCCTCCTCCACATTGGCTCGAATCATCGCAATTTCTATCTCTTTGTAGTATTCTTCCACAGTCTTGAATCCTTGTGTGAGACTTTGTAACCGTTGATACAAATCCCGATAGTAATGTGTTGGAATGAATCTTTTTCTCATAATAGTTTTCATCTCCTCCCAACTGCTAACGGGTCTCTCTTTGTTTCTTGTCCTGCTTAGAATAATTTGATCCCACCAAATAATTGCATAATCAACAAATTCAACGGCAGCGAGTTTTACCTTCTTCTCTTCAGAATAGTTGTGACAATCAAATACTAATTCCACTTTCTTTTCCCACTCCAAATAGGCTTCAGGATCACTTTTGCCTTGAAATGTAGGAATCTTCATCTTGATATTTCCCAAGTTTCTATCCGAATGATCATTCATCCTTCCTCTTCTACCACCAACTCGAGCATGATCTGATCTGCCACTTGAAGCTCTATCATCAATGCCCTCAGATACGCCATCATCATCATCATCATGGTCATCACGGTTATATGATCTAGCACTTCATGAAGAAACTCTACCAACTTGGCTATGTTGCAATCCAGCAATTACAGCATCTTGTTTCTCTAATCTGTCGATAATCTGTGTAAAACGGATTTCCATGCATTCTATGTGTTGTCTCAAAGCACGTTGATCAAGTGATTCTCTAGGTCTTGCTTCTTCTCCACTTGTCGCCATTGAACAATCTGTTTCACCCAAACACTCAAACTCACGAATGTTAGCTCTTTAAAGAACCTAGAATTGAGGCAATTCCCTGTAAACGTTCGTGGACTATGAGAATTCCCAAGGGTGTTAGGACAAAAGATAGGAATTGAAGACAAAAAGATGCAAATTACAGAATTGAAAAACTTGAAGTAAGTGTTGAAAGGAAATTTGCCAGAATTGAATCTAGGCAATATTGAGGATAATGTGGAATTGAAAGATAGCAAAACTTGAATTAAAGAGCTGAAAGGAAAGTTGTCAGAACTTAATCTAGGCTGCCAGAATTGAATCTAGGCAAATTTTAAAGGAAATGAGAATACTTGAAATAAAAGCTGAAAGGAAAGTTGTCAGAACTTAATCTAGGCTTCCAGAATTGAATCTAGGCAAGCTTTAAAGGAAATGCGAGTACTTGAACTAAGAGCACAAAGGAAAGATGTCAGAAGTTAGTCTAGGCTGCCATAATTGAATCTAGGGAAACTTTAAAGGAAGGGAGAGAACTTTAGATAAGCGCTAAAAGGAAAGTTGCCAAAACTTAATCTAGGCCGCCAGAATTGAATCTAGGCAAGCATTAAAGGAAATGGGGAAAATAATTTGCAAACAAAGTCTCTGCTTCTTTTTTTTCACCCTCTTTTGTTGCTTTTTTTCGGCTTGTCTTGCTTTTCTTTTTTTATTCTTTCATTATTTCTTTCCTTCTTTTTTTTTGCCGAAAATCACAGATTTTTTTATCTCCTCTTTTTTTTTTGTTGGAGAGAGACAAAGCAAGTAAGGTTTGCTAAGTTAAAGAAAAGGAACAAAAATAAGATAGAGACTTAAAACACAACGAAAAGGATAACCGAATAGATTTAGAAAACTAAGACTCTGATACCAAATGATGTGAACCCAAAGAGAAGAAGTTTCAAGAACACACAACAAATGGAAGAAAGAGAAAAAGATAGTCTAAATCAAAAAGATGGAGAATGAACGAAGAACCTTGACCCAATGCTTAGGGAAGCACGAACCTTGGTATAGAAGAAGAAGAAGATAGACGCCAACCTTGGGATGAAGGTTGATAAGTCTTGAACGCCATAAGGGGATGCCTTAATAAGTTCTAGTTCATTGAAGAACCAACAAGTGAGAGCCTCACCATGTAATAGATTGAAATAAGCCAGAAGTTATATGTGTGGCCGCCACCCCCTTAATTTATAGCTATAGGGTGACCTAAAAACCCTAAAAGGCCAAAAGGAAGCCCATTTAGTAGAGGTCTATGTAGTCTACATAGCCATATTGAGCTCTTGGCACCATTAAAACCCAAATAAAGTTAGAAATTGGGCCTAAATTGAACCCACAAAATTAACATATCCCTCTTACATAGATAAGAAACTTAAATGACTAGTTAAGCTCATCTAAGACTTGAATTAGGTTGACTAAGCCGTATGACTTGCTCTTGGTCAAACCTTCTTCAATAGTAGCTTTGGCTTTCACATCTTCAATTAGCACATTAGCCTTAGCTATGACTTACTTCTTTCATCTTTTTAGTCAGCCCTTGTAATTGGGCCTCCTTTGATGCATAATGGATCATCAACATCTTCTAGAGTGGGTTGAGCATGATCCATATCGTTAGCTTGTTGGGCAACTTGTTAACTTCCTTGGACTCCATCACTCTCCCGCCTTTCTTCATCAGTATTTCTTCTTATTTTGACATTCCTCTCCATCAGATAGCCCCCAACGCTTTCGCCTAGATGGGTAGGGTGTTTATAATCTTCAAGCTCTTTTGACATTCTTCTAACTCCACGCTTCTTTCATTTTTTTCTTTATCCCTACCATGGCATCAAAGGGGGCCTTCAGCTTCACGGCTCGCCCTAGCCATAGGTTCTAGGCGATTTTCCTTCCTCCCACAAGGAATGGAAGGAACACTTTTTCTTTATTCGCCTCCTCCAACGTCCTTTCAGCCCCGTTCGTTGAAGGGGGAAAGCTACCAACCCCCACCCCCAGAGCTTGGAGACTTCCAACAGGACCCGGGCTATCATCGTGTCAGGAGCCTACTGTTTGGCATGAAATTTAGCGGCCCCGGGGTAGTATAGAGTGAGGAACTCATGTATCCAGCAGGGCTCACAACCCTAAAGTTGCCAGCCTTAGCCCCCGCCTTGGTAAGTTATTCATTTACAAACCCATGTTAATTCTAACTGATGTTTTTGTCTTGTTTGTGCATTGCAGAGGACGTCATGTTGTCCCAGGAGATGAATCAGCTCATCAAGTGGGAGGAGGTCAACGACAGGCCTTATCCCCTCCTCTGGTTCCTGTTGACTTACCAGTCGACTCGACCGAGACTCCTGAGGAGGCTGCTGAGCAATCCGATGAGCACGAGACACCGGAGCAAATAGAGGCACCAGCAGCGCTCGAGCTAACCCCCGACCAAGGCACCCCGGAGCTGCTTGGTACCCAGGAGGCCGACCTGCCTCTCGTCATCATCGAGACGGGAGAGAATAAGGAAAATTCGGTCCCCCTGATTGATGTTCTGATGCTCAAATCATCGGGGAGGCTAAAGAGGAAACACCTCGATAAGCATTCAACAACTAGGAGGAGGTTGCGGCTCTTTAAACCCCGCAAGCTCCCCTCTATCCCTGAGGAGGAGGACTTGTCGGTCCCCGACGATGAGGACACAATCCCCCTGTGTTAGAATGTATACTATAAACTTAGCTTTTGGTGAACATCTATTTTGGAATAAGAATCATAATGGTTATGTGTTTGCTTTTATATTTGATATATGTGTGCAAATTGTCTGTTACTTTACATTGTAGATGACATGGTGTGTGGTGTCACATAGAAGATCATGTTATCAGTTCTTTGTAAAGTATAAGTAGTGGCTCACAACCGAGATGGATTTGGACAAACCATTGGAATGATTGTAGTGTAATTTGATATTAGTCTATCTTGATTATAGAATTACACTAGTACACTTTGTGTGTATTGAGCAGGACCGATTAGAGGTGATTCAATTTATACTAACTATATAATTGAATCAGACCTCAGTTATTATGATGTAAATGCTCTTAATCCCGATATAATAACTGGCATTTGTATTTAATATTTATTTCTTTAATTTACCAATGGGCGAGATTTATTCATTAAATCAATAGGTCTGGTGAATTGGGAAATAATATTATTTACATGGTGTGCCATTAATTATATAAGGAAACCATGTCTTATAAGGATGATGATGTCCCCCTTGAGGAGTTCATAAAGTTTATCATGTAAATCCTGCAGGTGGACTTGGTCCGACATGATAATAATGTTGAGTGGTACTACTCATTGAGTTAGATATTAATTAATTAAATTGTCAGTAATTTAATTAATTAATTAATGGGCATGCGATATCTTAAACACGGGGAGATGATATACACATAATATGGTGGAGCCCACATTTAATTATGGGGTTGGTGCGGTAGTTCAATGATAACCCATTAGTGGAGTGGTTTGTCATTAACGGGTCGGGTTTAGGATCCGTTAGGAGACCAAAACCGACTCCTTCTCATGGTCCCTATTGTAGCCTATATATACCTCATGAGTCATGAAACCAAAGCCATAATTTTAACCTAAGCCTCTCTATTCTCTCCTCTCTTCCTCCTCTCTCTCCTAGGGTTTTCGACGCCGGTGGGAAAGAAGGAAGAAGGGCCGACGGGTTTAGGGAGAAGGAAGCTCTTTCTCTTCTCTTCTCTTCTCCTTTTCGTTCTCTTCTTCCATCCCTTGGATGTGCACTGCCTTGAAGCAAGGAGGAGTGGCCGGCTGCAACAAATAGAAGGAGACCTTCTCCTTTGGTGTTCGGCGCCACAAGCAAGAAGAGCAGAAGGAGGGTGGTCGGCTAGGGTTTGGTGTGAAGGAGAGAGTTCTTTCTCTTCTTCTTCTTCTTCTTCTTCTTCCTTTGCTTCTCTTCTCCATCTTAGGCGTGCGGCTAGGGCATGCAAAAGAAGATCTCTTTTTCTTCTTTTGGCCGGTGGCAACAAGAAAGGGGAGATGGTGGTCAACACAAGCACGGAGGAGAAGAAGGAGACTTTTGGTGGTTTCGTTTCTTAGAAGATCGTCGCCCACACGACTTCCAAGAAGAGGATAGGAATACGATAGAAGATCAAGAGGTAATACAGGAGGTATAATCTTGTTTTCATGTTTCTTGTTTTATTGTATTCATGTTTTGTCATGGACCCCGAAACAAACACAAGAACTGGCGATCCAATAATTCGTCATCTATTCCGCAGCTATTTGACAAAGGAGTTAGATTGCTTGAACAACAAGTTTGTTCAAGCGATAACTCAATCGAATAGTACGATGATTAAAAGGTCGTTCGGAAAGTTTCCTTCCATTCGGATTATTTATAATTAATAGAAAATTTTAATTCGGGGACATGGAGAGGAATCGTAACCGAACGGGAAACCAACACCCTGTCCCAGCATTTCAAGCCGATTATCATTCCAGTGATAGGAGGTCAGACCATCAGCACCTCCCCAGCCGCTTCCTCTGACACCTCTAAAGGCAAGTAGGTGGTGCCCACAACGCCCCGGATGAGGCCTGACCACCTGCGCAAGAAACTTCAAGTAGCATCGGAGGCTGCTTCGCAACCATTCCCACTGGTGCAATTCAGGGAGGTCCTTGTCGAGGAATGTTCTTCCGAGGGAGTCTCTAGCTCTAACGAGGGCGTCCTAGGCCCTTCTTGATGGTATGGCTTGGTGGGTTTCCTAAGAGAATACTTAGTCGTCCTTGAGAGACCTCTCCATATCTACGGATTAAAAATTAATCCGAATGGAGACCTGTCTCCCAAACGACCATCTCATCATCGTATCGATCGGTTCGAATTATAACTTGGCCAATCTCAACGATCGAACCTTCTAATTCGCCTAACCGATCGACTGCGGAAAAGACGACGAGTGGATCGCCGATATTTGTGTTTATTATCGGGGTCCACTAATTAATTATTAACAATGATTAACAAATAATCAAGAACATAATAATTAATTAACAAGCCACATGAAATGATAAGAAAAACAAGGAGCCAAGGAAGAAATTTATACCTTCCTTTACCTCGTAGCCTTCTACCTTATGACCCTCCCTCTTGGACATCGTGTGGGTGATAAGCTACGAAGAACCGGAATCACCAAGGGTCACCAAACAATCACTTCTTCCCTTGTCCTAGGGTTTGCTACCGCTAGCCTCTTCTCCTCCTTGCTTGCGCCGCAGGCAACTCCAAGGTCTCCAAGGTGCTCCGACCACAAGCAAGCTCCGACAGGAAGATGAAGAAGAAGAAGGAGAGAAGGACTCTCCTACACCAACACAAACCGACCACCAGCTCTTCCAACTTGTGCCGCCGCTCTTCCTTACCGCCGGCCGCCGACCCCTTTTCTTCCCACATCATGCACCACAAAAGGAAGAGGACACCCCTCCCTTTGCCTAGTGGTAGCCGGCCACCGAGTGGAAGAGAGAAGAAGAAGAGAAGATGGAAGAAAGAAGAAGAAGAAAAACTTCTTCTTCCTTCACCCGCCGGCGCCCTAGGAGAGAGAAAAGAGAGAGGTTGTGGGGAGAAGCCTTGTGTTGAATGAATGAATTGTTCGCCTTGGTTTCTTGATTCCATGGGGTATATATAGGGCTAAGGTAGGGACCATGAGGAGGAGTTGGGTCTTGGCCCGCTAATGGAACCAAATCCGATCCATTAATGAAGATCCATTCCACTAAAGGATCTCTATTGAATTTCATATGGGCTCCACCTATTATGAGTACATCCATCTCCCCGTGTTTAAGATATAGAATGCTAGTCGATTAATTTAAATTACTGACAATTTTAATTAATCAATTTCTAACTCCTTGACTAGTACCACTCAACCTTATCATGTTGGATCAAATCCACCTATAGGATTTAACATGATGAACCTAATGAGCTCATCAAGGGGGCATCATCATCCTGACTCACCAGGACATGGATTCCTTCAATAATCAACGACATACCATGTACATAATATTATTTCCCAACTTACCGAGTTTATCGATTTAGCAGAATAAATCTCGCCCATTGGTAAATCAAAGAAAGAATTATTATATACACGTGCCCGTTATTGTGGGATCGTTTAGAATCGATAGGGGGGTGAATATCGATAAAAATTTTCGGATATAAAAAGAGTAATATGCAGCGGAAATTTCAAACAATTCTAACACGCTTTTCTTTTACTTGGTTCGGAGTCTAGATCGGCTCCTACTTCAAGGCATGGAGAAGTTAGAGGAGAGCGCTTGAGTATTTGCGTTGGCAAAAGTGTTGTCTAGAAGCAAGAGGGTGAACCCGTTTATATATGGTCGTCTGGGACGCCTGTGTTGAATGGGGCGCCTGACACGTGTGCACTTCTGCGTGAATCCTCATCCGTAGACTTGGCCAGTGTTTATCCCTACAACTAGGGTGCCTGGGACGACTGGGGCACCTGTATGGTCACAGGCGCGTCCTTTGCTAACGTGGAGGCTCAGCTTCGCAGACTACTGGAAAACACCCTTCTGGGGGGCCTGTATTCATACAGGCACCTGTATGATCAAGCGCCTGACTCCTTTCAGGCACCTGGGAAGCAGAGAACTCCATCCTTTGTCTTGCAACCAGGGTTAGTTCCAAAACACAAGTAATACATAAATTAAGTTCAGTTAACAACCTGCGCTGTCTTGGTTCTGACATTGGGCTTCCTAAATGAAACTCTAGGTCGAACTGATGCCTAGTGTTCCCTCCTACGAGGAACGCGTCCTCGCCTACTTACTTCAGGAGAATTTACCTTTTGCCAACCGACTCCTCCGATTGGACTTTTGCCCGATCTTCTGGATCAGGACTTCGTGCCCAGTCCACGATCAGGACTTATTGCCCAACCCTCGGTCAAGTCTTCGGTGCCCAGCCCTCGGCTAGGACTTATTGCCCAATTCCTCGAATCAGGACTTTGTGCCCAATCCACGACCAGGACTTATTGCCCAACCCTCGGTCAGGTCTTAGGAGCCCAGCCCTCGGCCAGGACTTATTGCCTAATTCTATGAACCAGGACTTCGTGCCTAGCTTACCTAGGACTTTTCCTGCGCACTTAAACAAATTCATTATATCACAATATAACCTTAACTTATGAACCCTTTGCCATTATCAAAACTCAAGATGGATCTTGGTAAAACATACAAAGCAGGTATTTCAAACAAACATGTTTATTTTTCCTTTCTTTTAAGAAAACTAATTTTTCTCCTCCTAAAGCTTCCATAGATATGCAGTTTTTCAAACAAGTTTGAGGACAAAAATCTTTTTGTGAAATAAAGATCAACAAATTTTGACCAAGTGTATTTTGCAAAACTTTTGAAGTACAAAAAGTTAAGACACCTTTTTGAAAAGATTAATAAATTTTTCTAAAAAAGGAATTTTAACTTCTCTTAAAACTTTGTACTTAAAAACATACTTTGCACTTAGAAATATTTTACAAAAAGAATTTCACTTAGAAACGTATTTTCTACTTGGGAAAAGATTTTGTACTTGAAAAAAAAATTTTGCACTTAAAAAAAAATTTTGCACTTAGGAAAAAATATTTGCACTTAGAAAAAATATTTTGCACTTAGCAAAAAAAAATTTGCACTTATAAAAATACTTGAAAAATATTGTGCACTTAAAAATATTTTAAAAGCACTTGAAAACTTTTGCAATTAAAAGTACATGAAATCTTTTGCAAAAAATTTGAACTTAAAACATTTTTGCAACAAAAATTTGGATTTGAAAATTTAACTTTACTTTGCGAAAACTTTTCTTTTTTTCTCTCTCTCTCTCTCTCTCTTTTCTATCCCCCTTTGTCATATATCAAAAAATTGGTGAAAAACAATTGTGATCCAGAGCCAACTTATTTTGTAAAAATTGAAAACACATATTGAACCAATTCTAGTGAGTCCAAGCAATCAAAAGGATCAAACCAACTAAATTGAACTCTTTCGAGTCCTATCTAACCCAGTTAGCTACTTACTAACTGTAATATAATAGCAACTTTCTCTAGGGTTAGTCAAGTTAAGTGATCTGATCAAGTTAGATTTTCTAAACTTGAACACTTAGCTTAATTGCTGTTCAAATGTATTTATTACCCCAACTACTCTAGATGCACTAACATAAAACAACTTGAGCCAAGGCATAGACCTAAGCATCTCAACCTAGTCTAGGTTATCAATCAAAGTGTCCTAATGTGCTTGTGAGATGCTGGCTTCTAGATCTATAGGAGCATGTAATTCTAGGGTTAAAGCCTAGGCTAAATCCATTGCGTAGAAAACCCTAGTTTTAAAAGGAGTAATTTTTCAAAAAAAAATCTAAGTCGGAAAAGAAATTTTTTTTAAAAAAATGATTTTTCTAAAGATATTGAATAATAGTTTTGAAAACATTTTGAGAACACAAATGATAATATTCCTATTCTACTAAGCACAACCCTAACATACAAGTCAAATATGAAGCATATAAATAAAATAGAAGTAACCAAGTCAAGTGCATAATGTGAGTCAACAAGTCATGCCTACAAAGTAGGGAAAGTGAAATCATCAGAAAATGCAACTCTAGTCTAAGAAGATGGGATAGGAGGCCAAAACGGGCTGGGGTGCCACGATCGAAACATCGACATCAACTCATCGTGTCGGGTATGGTCTGCATCGTATCGGGCCTGTAGGGCGTCCATGTGCTCGACGTGATGAGCCTCAATATCCTCTCGGAGGCTATGGACCTCCATCTCTATCCGAGCAAGTCCTGATCCGTAGTCAGAGAGGGCGGTGGTGGTGGAGACTCTCGCAGTTGCTCCTCTATCTCAGCGGCGAGATCAGCTACGTCAACATCCACATCGTCGTCCGAGTCGACCCGACGTCGAGCACCTCGTCGTCTCCACGACATAACCCTGGTGGCCGAGATGGCTATGGCTGCTAACGAAAAATTCCTTGACACTATCTCGTCAAATTCAGTCATAGTGATGAACTCTCCAGCAGAGATGTCGCGACCATGGAGATGAAGGAGGGAAGTGAGAACATGATAGTAGGGTGTCCGTACTCTAGAATGGGTGGATACACTGGAAGCGTAGATGATCGTCTGGAACAAGTGTAGTCCAATGTCTATGTCCATGTGGTGGATCATCGCGTATAGCAGGAAGGTGTGGAAGGGTCTCATAGCCGCTATATCTTGAGAGGTCAAAGGAAGAATGCAGCGGATCAGGACTCTGTAAGGAGCGTAGTCCTGAATGTGCAGATCGACGGACTGAAATCTCTGTATCGTCAGGTCCCTCTCCTCTCCGAAAAAGTAAGAATAGAGAGTATCAAGGGTGATATGTGAATATGGAGGAGCGAAGGGAAGATCCGTTGGAGGATAGCAGCAGAATGTGGACTGAGAGGATCGTAGTCCAAGAAAACGGTTGAAAAGGGTAGGCGTGATAGTGAGTGGAATGGTCTGGACAGTGGTAGAGTAGCAAAAGTCATCAATTTTGACCAAATTATTGTAAAATTCTGCACACATGGTCGTGTTAATAGGACTGGTGTAATACACTAGTTAGTCTAACTGGTAGAAGTTTATAACATCTATTGCTAAAGGGCAAAATTGGGTAAAAAAGCTTCTATTTAAAGTGGTCTTAATAGGTTTATACGTTGTATGTGCGAACTTATTAAATAAAGCTAAGGTCAAAAATCTAGGGTATGGACTGGGTTCTGCCCCGGGGTCGGTCTGGATAACTTGGCGCTTATTATGTAAGTAGAAAAACTAACATTATTGACTGAAATTAATTTATAAAATCAAATGTAAAGGCATAATTAAGTCATACCTGGGGTGACATTATGAAAATAGAGGTGATTGAGCAGCTTGAAGGCTCCTTAGGAGTAAGGAGAGGATGAGAGAAAATCGTTGAGGTGTGGAGAATGAAGCTGTGAGCATAGACTTATAAAGGAGTTTCCGGGCGCCCATAAGGTCACATGGGCGCCCGTGACAGGCTTTGAGGCGTCTTAGTCTATCTCGGGCGCTTGAGATCAGGTTGCTCAGAATTGGCAGGTTTGACTGCCTCGAATTCCGGGAAAGGCTTGGGGCGTTCGTGAGGATCTCGGGCGCCCGGGTTGACCAGATTTGGCCATTCAAAATGAAATTCAACCAAGTCCTAGGTTCTAATCTAATTTCAAGACTTAGTTTGATGAGTTATTTTGAAAACTTTAAGGTTTTACAAAGTTGACACATTTAAATTTGAAAAAGTTAAAGAAATACGCCGTGAATTTAATTTTAAAAACAAATTAATTGAAATTTTAATTTTAGAAAATAAATAAATGTTGTATACTAAAAATTGAATTAATATGGTTAGTTTAAGTTGGACTAAATTATCAGGTCGTAAGCATCTGTCCCAATTCTAAGTGACAAAACATGTTACCTTATTTGTTTTGTGAGATATATGATTTTTATCTTTGATTTAACTTTAAATCTAAGATTTAATTAAAATTTGTGTTTGATTTGAATTTATCAAATAGTAATTTAAAAGTGAGTTTCGATAATCGGCTTCCGGATCTTGGCAAGGCACAGAGGCCTTCTTTGGCCTTAGCCTTATTGGATCAACAACCCTTTTCTTGACAAAGCCTTTTAAAGATAGATCATTTTCAAATTACTCTTTAAGAAACTCTGGTCTAACTAGCTTAGGATTTGGAGAGGTAGCTTCGTCTAGTTTCACCGGACTAAATAGACCAACCAACTTGACTCCTTAGACAAGCTTCTCTAACATACTATCATCTCACCTCCTCCTAAGCGCCTGACTTGAATCAGGTGCCCAAGATACCGTTCCCAGGCACCGGGGACCTTCCCATGCACCTGAGGCTTCTTAGGCGCCTTGGAAGGCCTGAGTTATCAGCGCTGCGATTTTGGCGGTTCGGGTGAAGTTTGACCGCGACGTGGCAGGCGCCCGAGAAGCTACTATATAAAGGGGTTCGACCCTTCACCTCAGAACATCAACTTTCACATTCATTAAAGCGTTCCGTGCCAAGCAAAAGTGCTCAAGGCGAAGCTCTACGACCAAGGAGGCTCAAGGAAGAAGTGTGCGACACTTTGGACTTCCGGATTGGCCGAATCTTCACTTTTTTGTTTGGTTTGCTTTTCATTTACGAGTTAAATTTATTTATTCTTTGTTTGTAATCAAAACTGTAAGACGGGTTTCTCCGCCTCCGGAATGTCCGGAAAGGAGACCACTAGTGGACTCACGATTGAGTGCTTAGGCCTTGGATGTACTGACCCTGGGAGGTTGGGAACCATGTAATCCCGTGTGTTTTGTTGTCGTTCTTTATTTTATTTTCCGCTGCATACTAACCCTGATAGAAAGACGAAGTTTTTCGACGAAATTCCAGCAAACGCTCGAGTCGTTATTCACCCCCCTATCGACCGACACCGATCCTACAGCTCGGCGGTGGAATAATCGGATTCCTTGACCCTCGGTCGACATATTCCCACTGCGTAGGAACTCCACGTATGGATCTCTCCAATCAGTGAAGGTATTGCCTTTAGCTTCTTCAATTTGAGCTACAGTCTCTTCGGTGGTACTAGGCTCAACTAGCTGTCATGCAGAGATGCAGCTAGCTAACTTGGCAAGTTCATCCGCCTTGACATTATCCTCTCGGGAAATCTTTTGCAGAGTAACCTCTGTGAAAGAGGATTTCAGCTATTCATAAATGGCTACATACCTCTGTAAGTGCTCGCACTTTATTTCAAAGTCACCCTTTATTTGCTATACAAGCTGGGAGTCTGAATGCACAATGACCTGAGCAGCTCCCATATGCTTGGCTGGTTGTAGACCTGCCAGTATCGCCTCGTACTCAGATTCGTTGTTAGTGGCCCGGAAGTGGAGTCAGATATAGATAAATAAAACGTATCTCCCCTAGGGGAAACCATTAGCACTTCGACTTCGTTGTGCCTTGCTATTGGAGGACCCATCCACATAAGACTCCTTCGGCTTCGGGCCCTTGAACGACTTCGAGCATGAATCCGAAAGGGCTTGTGCCTTGATGGCAGTACGGGGCTGGTACTCGATCCCATACTCGCTCAGCTCAGCTATTCATTTAATTAGCTGACCCGAAGCTTCCGGATTAGTGAGAACTCGTCCCAGCGGGCTATTGGTGAGAATCACGATAGGGTGTGCCAAGAAATATTGCTTGAGCCTCCGGGTCATTCATACCAAAGCGTAATCCAACTTCTACATTGTAGTATAGTGTGTCTCTACATCCTTCAGGAGGTGTCTGAAGAAATAGACCAAATACTGCATAGTGTCTTCTTCTCGAATAAGCGCAGAGCCCACCGCTTGCTCGGTCACGAACAGGTAGACGAGCAATGTCTCCCCTTCCACTAGCTTCTACAGGATGGGGAGCTCAACCAGATAGGCTTCAAATCTACAAACGCCTTCTCACACTGGTCATCCCAGTCATACTTGACTGTCTTTCTCAGAATTTTGAAGAAACGCAGAATCCTGTCGGCAGACTTGGAGATGGTCGTTCAACCTCTGTACGTCCTTGAAGTTGCGAGGAGAGGGCATATCGCGGATAACCGCCGGCGATTCCCCTCCCTTTCTCTCTTGAGTCAAACACCACCAAGTGGTGCTCCCTAGGTTGAAGCTCCATGCCCAAAGGAATAGAAGAGATGATAAGAAGAGAACAGAGGAACTCCTCTTCCCTTTTCTTTGCACCTGGCGCAACCTCAACCCTAGGAGAGAGAGTAGGAGAGGGAGGGAATAGAGAGGCTTTAGGGTTAATTTGATGCCATGGTCTCATGACACATGAGGTATATATAGGCTACAATAGAGACCATGAGGAGGAGTTGGGTCTTGGTCACCTAATGGATCAAAGCCCAATCCATTAATGATGATCCAATCCACTAAAGGATCACCATTGATCTACCTCACCAACCCCCATATGTAAATATGGGATCCACCTATTATGACTACAAAAATCTCTCCGTGTTTAAGATGTCGAATGTCCATTAATTAATTAAATTACTGATAATGTAATTAATTAATATCTAACTCCATGAGTAGTACTACTCAACCTTATCATCATGTCGGACCAAGTCCACCTGTCGGATTTAACATGATTAGCTTTATGAGCTCCTCAAGAGGACATCATCAACCTAACACATGAGGACACGGTTTTCTTCTATAATCAACAACACATCGTGTTAATAATATTATTTCCCAACTTACTAGGTCTATCGATTTAACAAATAAATCTCGCCCATTGGTAAACAAAGAAATAAACATTAAGTACGTGTGCCCGTTATTATATCAGGATTAAGAGCATGTACTCCATAATATCTGAGGTCTGATTTAATTATATAGTCAATATAAATTAAATCACCTCTATATTGGTCCTGCTCAATACACACAAAGTGTACTAATATAATTCTATGGTCAAGATAAACCAATATCAAATTACACTACAACCATGCCAATGGTTTGTCCAAAACCATCTTGGTTATGAGCCTCTACTTATACTCTACAAGGGACTGATAACATGATGTTCCGTGTGACACCACAAACCATGTTATCTACAATGTAAAGTATTAGACAATATGCACATAAATAACCAATATAAATACGCAAACAATGATCATGTGATTCTCATTCCAAAATATAGATGTCTATATAAAAGCTAGGTTTTAGTATACATCCTAACAATCTCCCATTTATACTAAAAGACTATGCTGCCATCACAATGTCATACATTTGACTCTCATACCCTGCATATGTCAATCAAAAGCTCTCACTAGAAGGGCCTTAGTGGAAGGATTTGTCAGGTTGTCCTCTGATGCAATCTTGGCGACAACAACTTCTCGTCGCTTTATGATCTCTCGTATCAGGTGGTACTTGCGCTCTATGTGTTTACTTGCCTCATAGGCTCGTGGTTCCTTCGTGTTTGTAACTGCACCGCTGTTATCACAATAAATTGTGATAGCTCTGGGCAAACCAGGAATCATATCCAAGTCCATCAAGAAGTTCTTGAGCCATACAGCTTCTTTAGCCGCCTCAAAGGCTGTCACATACTCAACTTCCATGGTGGGGTCCACCACGCACTTCTGCTTGACACTCCTCCATACTATGGATCCACCTCCTAAAGTAAACACATACCCCGAGATAGACTTACTTTTATCCCTATCTGATTGGAAGTCAAAATCCGTGTAACTTACAGGGAGTAATTGATCTGCCTGGTAAACTAGCATATAATCCCTAGTCCTTCTCAGGTACTTCAATATATGCTTTACCGCAGTCCAATGTCCCTATTCTGGATTACTTTGATATCTGCTAACCATGTCCACAGCAAAGCAGATATCCGATCTTGTACATAGCATACCATATATGAGTCTTCCTACAGCCGAAGCATAAGGAACCACCTTCATCTCCTCTATCTCCTTTGATGTTTTAGGACACATATCTTTAGATAGAGGTACTCCATGCCGAAAAGGTAGAAAACCTTTCTTGGAGTTTTCCATGCTAAAACGAGCTAGATCAGTGTCTATGTATAAAGCTTAAGATAAGCACAACATCCTTTTCTTGCGATCCCTTATAACATTGATCCCAAGAAAGTGTCCTGCTTCTTCCAAGTCCTTCATATCAAACTGTTTGGACAACCATACCCTTAGATAACACTTTGACATTGTTGCCAATGAGCAAAATGTCATCAATGTATAGTACAAGAGATACCACTACGTTTCCGTCACATCTCTTGTATACACAAGACTCATCGGGACTTTGAATAAATCCATACGACTGGATTACCTCATCAAAGCAGATGTTCCCCTTTGCCAGGATACCGCATCGTTATCTTGGAGTGCCTTGTCATATGTCTAGGGATCAGGTTCATGTTCATCAGGGACCAAGTCCGAGGAGTTTCCCAAGAACATGAATTTGTCGGGTTGTCTAACAACCCTCCCACTACGACGAGGTACTACTTGTGTATCCTCTGTGGCACGCGGTGCTATCAAGAAGAATCCTACTCATGGGCTTCTGTTTCATCACATAGTCTTCCTCTAAAAATTGAGCATTCGTGCTAACGATCACCCTCTGATCTTTAGGACTATCGAACAAATCACCTTTCGTTCCTCTAGGATAGCCTACAAACAAGCGTACTTCTGTACGAGATTCTAACTTATCAGCATCTCCCTTTAGCACATATGCTGGACTATCCGAAATCCAAATATGTCTTAGACTAGGCTTTCGCTTAGTCCACAATTCTGTGGGAGTAGAGGGTACTGATTTAGATGGTACCAAGTTCAGTATGTACACTACTGTTTCCATAGTATATCCCCAGAACGAATCTGGTAACTCGGAGTAACTCTTTATCAATCTAACCATCTCCATGAGAGTCTTATTCCTTCGCTCTGCCACACCATTCTGTTGGGGCGTACCGGGTGCAGACAATTGGGATTGAATCACAGTCTCTGTTAAGTAATTCCTAAACTCTCCTAAGAGGTACTCGCCACCACGATCAGATCGTAGTGTCTTGATACTTTTACCTTGACGTTTCTCCAAATCAGCTTTGAATTATTTGAACTTGTCAACGCATTCAAAACTTGCGGTGCATCAAGTAAATGTATGGACCTTTAATAATCGTCTATAAAAGAGACGAAATATTAAAAGCCACCTCTAGCTTGGATAGACATAGGACCACAAAAATCAGAAAGAACCAGCTCTAACACATCTTTGGCTCTATACCCCTTGGCCTTAAAAGACCTCTTGGTCATCTTACCTTCCAAGCAAGATTCACAGGTTGGCAAATCGTCCACCACCAATGAACCCAAGGGCCCATCGGCTATTAACCTTTGAATTCTACTTAGGTTAATATGACCTAGTCTTAGATGTCAAAAATATGTTTGGTTCATTTTCGAAGGTTCTTTTCTCTTATTTTGGATAGACGATGAGTTATTTACTTCTATTTGCATCGTGGGAGATTTTGGTTTAAGAGTGTACAAATTGCCTCTGTCATTATAACAACGCACCTGAACATATAATCTCTCTATTCCTATTTATAACAACTCTGTCATTAACAGAAATAGAATACACATCCTTTATTATTTTAGAAACTGAAATAAGATTCTTTCTAAAAGTAGGTACATAAAGGCAATTTCTCAAAACCAAAATTTTATACCTATCAAACGATAAATAAACGTCTCCCACTGCAATAGCTACCACCTCCGTACCATTGGCCATGTAGACGGTACATTCTCCCTCAGCTAGTCGTCGGGTTTCCTGGAACCCCTACAAAGAATTGCAGACATGATTAGTGACTTCCATATCTACACAACAATACAGGTAGATAACACCGCTAAACATGTTTCAACGACTAAACAAAAACATATATCTTGATTATTCTTCTGACGGTAGGGGCAGTCCGCCTTCCAATGTCAAGTCTGCTTGCACGTGAAACACTTGTCTTTCGGCTTCGTCATGCCATCCTGAGGTCCCTGAGTTCCTGCCACTTTCTTTGCCGCACCTTGTTTCTTCTTCTTCTTGCCTTTCGGCTTAGAAGTAGAAACCTTCTGAGCATCCAAAGCATGAGCACTCTGATGAGAAAAACCTTCTGCTGCCTAGAGTTTTGTCAGAAGTTTCGCCAACGAATATGTCTGTTTGTTCTTATTGTTGGGATGTATACTAAAAACCAAGCTTTTTGTATGGACATCTACATTTGAAAGAGAATCACAAGATCACTGATTGCATGTTTATATTAGTATGTGCAAAATGTCTAATACCAACTGAGTAGACTTGTGCTTGAAGAATTAAGAGGTGACGTTCCGACCTTAGTACCAACTGTACAAGAGGATACACCACAAGTCACTGCACCGCTTGTCACAGAAGATACACAGGTGGTGCCTCGTCACAGTGGGAGTGTTGTTACACAACCTGAGAGGTTCATGTTTTTGGGAGAGTCTTTGGACTTGGTCCCTGGTGAACACGAATCGGATCCGTGGACCTATGACGAGGCCCTCGAAGATAAGGATGTGGATTCTTGGCAAAGGGCGATGAATTCTGAAATAGAATCTATGGATTCTAATCATGTCTGGGAGTTAGTAGAGCCACCCAATGGTGTAAAACCCATTTGATGTAAGTGGATCTACCAGGAAAAGAGAGGATCAGATGGGAAGGTTGAGACCTTCAAAGCTAGGCTTATTGCAAAAGGGTATACTCAGAAAGAGGGTATCGATTATGAGGAGACCTTTTCGCCGGTAGCCATGCTTAAGTCTATCCGGTTTCACTTATCTATTGCCACTTAAATGGACTGTGTGGTATGACAGATGGACGTCAAGGCAGTTTTCCTTAACAGAAGTCTTGAGAGACCATCTACATGAAGCAACCAGAAGGGTTCATTGCAAAGGGCAAAGAGTATCTAGTATGCAAGCTTAATCGATCCATTTATGGATTGAAATAAGCTTCACGATCTTGGAACATCCACTTTGATGAATCATGTGTGTATAAGAGCTATGATGGAAACGTAGTGGTGTTTCTTGTACTTTACGTATATGACATTTTGTTAATTGGCAACAATGTCAAAGTGTTGTCAGACATAAGGGTATGGTTGTCCAATCAGTTCGATATGAAAGACTTGGGAGAAGCGGGACACATCCTTGGCATCAAAGTCATAAGGGATCGTCAGAAAAGGATGTTGTGCTTATCCCAAGCTTCATACATAGACACTGTCGCAAGGAAAACTCCAAGAATGGTTTTTTACCTTTCAGGCATGGAGTTCCTCTATCCAAGGAAATGTGTCCGAAAACATCAAAGGAGATAGAGGAAATGAAGGCGGTTCCTTATGTATCAGCTGTAGGAAGCCTCATGTATGCTATGTTGTGCATGAGACCAGATATCTTCTTTGCCGTGGGCATGGTCAGCAGATATCAGAGTAACCCTGGACAAGAATATTGGACTGCGGTAAAGCATATACTGAAATACCTGAGACAGACTAGAGACTATATGCTGGTTTATCGGGCAAACCAATTAATCCTTGTGGGTTATACGGATTCGGATTTCCAGTCGGATAGGGACGAGAGTAAGTCTACCTCAGGGTTTGAGTTTACTTTAGGAGGTGGAGCCATAGTATGGAGGAGTGTCAACCAGAAATGCGTGGCGGACTTCACCATGGAAGCTGAGTATGTGGCAGCCTCAGAGACGGCCAAGGATGTTGTATGACTCAGGAACTTCATGATGAACATGGATGTGATTCCTGGTTTGCCCAGTCTATCACAATTTATTGTGATAACAGTGGAGCTGTTGCAAACTCGAAGGAACCACAGGCCCATTGAGCGAGTAAACATATAAAGCGCAAGAACCACCTGATACAAGAAATCATAAAGTAAGGAGAAGTAGCTGTCGCCAAGATTGCATCGGAGGACAACCTGGCGGATCCTTTCAATAAGGCTCTTCCGGCAAGAGCTTTTGATCGGCATGTGGAGGATATGGGAGTCAAATGTATAGCAGTATGAAGACAGCAGTCTTTGAGTATATGTGGGAGATTGTTAGATGTGTATACTAATAGACTTGTCTTTTTATATATATGATCATCTACATTTTGAAAGAGAATCACAACAACACAGATGCGTATTTATATTAGTATATGCATAAAAGTCCGATACATTGCATTGTAGATAACATGGTGTGTGGTGACACACATAGGATCCTGTTATCAGTCCCTTGCATTGTATAAGTAGAGGCTCACAACCGGGATGGATTTGGACAAACAATTGGGATGATTGTAGTGTAATTAGGTGTGGTTTGTCTTGACCATAGAATTACACTAGTGTGCTTTGTGTACATTGAGGAGGACCAAAATAGAGGTCATCCAATTTGTACTGACTTAATAATTTGATTGGACCTCGGATTATTATAGAGTACAATCTCTAAATCACGAAATAATAACGGGCACGTATAGTTAATATTTTATTTCTTTGATTTACCAATGGGCGAGATTTATTCAGCTAAATCGATAGGCCCGGTAAGTTGAGAAATAATATTAATTATATGGTGTGTCATTGATTATTGACGGAATCCGTGTCCTAGTGAGACGGGATGATGATGCCCCTTTGATGAGCTCACAAGGTTAAACCATGCAAGTGGATTTGATCCAACATGCTGATAAGGTTGAGTAAAACTAGTCAAGGAGTAAGAAGTTGATTAATTAAAATTGTCAGTAATTTAAATTAATCGGAGGGCATACGATATCTTAAATATGGCGAGATGGATGTACTCATAATAGGTGGAGCCCATATGAAAATATGGGGGTTGGTGATGGAGTCCAAGGATGTGTGAACAAGTTGCCCAACAAGCTAATGATATGGATCATGCTCAACCCACTCTAGAAGATGTTGATGATCCATATGCATCAAAGGAGGCCCAATTACAAAGGCTAAGGCTAAAAAGATGAAAGAAGCACTTAATGTGCTAATTGAAGATGTCAAAGCCAAAGTTACCATTGAAGAAGGTTTGACCAAGAGCAAGTCATACGGCTTAGTCAACCTAATTCAAGCCTTAGATGAGCTTAACTAGTCATTTAAGTCTTTTTCTATGTAAGAGGGATATGCTAATTTTGTGGGTTCAATTTAGGCCCAATTTCTAGCTTTATTTGGGTTGTAATGGTGCCAAGAGCTCAATATCAATGTAGCCTACATAGGTCTCTACTACATGGGCGTCCTTTTGGCCTTTTAGGGTTTTTAGGTCACCTTATGGCTATAAATTAAGGGGGTGGCGGCCACACATATAACTTTTGGCTTATTTCAATCTACTACATGGTGAGGCTCTCACTTGTTGGTTCTTCATTGAATTAGAACTTATCAAGGCATCCCCTTGTGGCGTTCAAGACTTATCAACCTCCATCCTAAGGTTGTGGCGTCTATCTTCTTCTTCTTCTATACCAAGGTTCGTGCTTTCCTAAGCATTGAGCCAAGTTTCTTCTTTCATTCTCAAGCTTTTCGATTTAGACTATCTTTCTCTCTTTCTTCCATTTGTTGTGTGTTCTTGAGACTTCTTATCTTTGGGTTCACATCAGTTGGTGAGGATGTTTAATGGAGATCCTTTAGTGGAATGAATCTTCATTAATGGATCGGTTTTAGATCCATTAGCGGGCCAAGACCCAACTCCTCCTCATGGTCCCTACCTTAGCCCTATATATATCCCATTGAATCAAGAAACCAAGGTTGAATCAATTAATTATCAATCCAAGGATTCTCTCCTCTCCTCTCTCTCCCTTCTCTCCCCTAGGTCATGGCAAGAAGAGGAGAGTCTAATTCTTCTTCCTTTCTTCTTCTCCTCTCATCCACTTGGTGGCTAGCCTCTACTAGACAAAGGGGCAGATCTTCTCTCCCTTTTGTAGTGGTCGGCAAGGAAGGATGAGGTGTCGACGGTCGGCGGGAGGCGGCGCAAGGGAGTTGCGGTGGCGGCGCCACAAGCTTGGAGGAGGAGAAATTTCCGGCCGGTTTAGGGTAAGAAAGGGGTCTCTTTCTTCCTTTCTTCTTCTTCTTCTTCATCTTCTCCTCGGAGCTTCCCTTGTGGCGAGCGGGTTTGGCAGCCAAACAAGGTCGGCGGCGCAAGGGTTGGAGGTGGTATTGCCGGTGTTAGCAAACCCTAGGGTTCAGGTTCTTGCTGGGCGTGAAGAGGTGATTTTTGGAGCCCTTGGTAATTCCGGTTCTCAGTAACTCATCGCTCACACGACGTCTGAGAGGGAAGGGACATAAGGTAGAAGACTACAAGGTAAAGGAAACTATAATTTTCTTCCTTGGCGCCTTGTTATTCTCGTCATTTTATGTGGTATGTGATAATTAATTATCTTGTTTAATTATTGGTTAATTAATGATAATTAATTATTGGACCCCGATAATAAACACAAAACCCGGTGATCCACTCGTTGTCTTTTCCGCGGTCGTTTGGTTAGATGACTTACAAGGCTCGATATTTGAGATTGACCATGTTGTAATTCGAACCGATTGATACGATGGGCCAAAAGGAAGCCCATTTAGTAGAGGCATATGTACACTACATAGGCATATTGAGCTCTTGGCACCATTACAACCCAAATAAAGCTAGAAATTGGGCCTCAATTGAATCCACAAAATTAACATATCCTTCTTACGTAGACAAGAGACTTAAGTTGACTAAGCCGTATGACTTGCTCTTGGTCAAACCTTCTTCAATGGTAGCTTTGGCTTTCACATCTTCAATTAGCACATTAAGTGCTTCTTTCATCTTTTTAGCCTTAGCCCTTTTAATTGGCCCTCCTTTGATGCATATGGATCATCAACATCTTCTAGAGTGGGTTGAGCATGATCCATATCGTTAGCTTGTTGGACAACTTTTTCACTTCCTTTGACTCCATCATTTCCTCTCCCTTCTTCTTTGCTATCGGCGTTCACTAGTAAAGGAGGAGTGTTTGCTAGGGTTAGGGTGGTTGTGAGGGAGGAGCTCTTCTCTCCTCCTTCATCTTCTTCTTCCTTGGAGGGCCGGCGGTAACCCTAGCTCTAGGGTTTGCTGGAGCGTGGAAGAGGAAAGAAGACGGTGATATTGGAAGGCCTTGGTGACTTCGATTCTTGGTAGATCGTCGCCCATACGACGTCCAAGAGTGGAGGGTAATACAATAAAAGATCGCGAGGTAACGAGAGGCATAACTTCTCTTTGGTTCCTTGTTCATTATCATTTTTTGTGTGGTTGATTAATTATCTTTGGAAGTGGATCAAATTAGATGAGATGGCGCGGTGTTACATTTTGGCTTCTATGTCCAAAGGTGACAAATCCAAAGGAGTTAGCGGATTGAAACCATATACCACTTCAAAAGGTGAACACTTAGTAGCAGAATGTATAGATCTATTATATGCAAATTCAACATGTGGTAAACAAATATCCCAACCTTTTAAATTCTCTTGAATGATAGCTCATAATAAAGTAGCTAAGGATCGATTTACTACCTCAGATTGTCCACTGTTTGTGGATGACACGTTGTAGAAAACAACAACATTGTTCCCAACTTGCCCTATAGTGTCTTCCAAAAGTTGCTTAGAAACTTTGTATCACGATTTGAAACTATACCTTTCGGCACTCCATGAAGTCATACAATATCTTTAAAAAAGAGATCAGCAATATAGTTAGCATCATCTGTTTTCCTACAAGGAATAAAATGAGAGATTTTAGAAAATCTGTCTACGACCACAAAAATAATATCCATACCTCGTTTTGACCTTGGTAAACCTAAGATAAAGTCCATAGAAATATCAACCCAAGGTTCACAAGGAATTAGTAGAGGTATATACAACCCATGAGGTAACGATTTAGATTTTGCTTGCCTACATGTGATACACTTCTCATAAAATTTTACAACATCTCCTTTCATATGTGGCCAAATGAAAAGTTCTAACAAAACATCTAGGGTTTTTCTCACTCCAAAATGCCCCATTAGTCCCCCACCATCGACTTCTTGGACTAATAATTCCCTCAATGAACAGTTAGGCACACATACCCCTATGTTCATTGCGTGAATTGTTTACTAGGGAAGCCCATAGTTGTGGGTTGATGGGGCATTTTGGTGTCACTAAGACTTTAGGGGTTTTGCAAGATCATTTTTTTTGGCCTCATATGAAACGTGATGTAGAGAAGATTTGTGAGAAGTGTATCACTTGCAAAGAAGCTAAATCTAAGTTGAAACCACATGACTTATATACTCATTTGCCTATACCCAATGAACCTTGGAGTGATATTTCAATGGACTTTGTATTGGGATTACCCCGGACTAAGAGGGGAAGGGATTCAGTTTTTGTTGTGGTAGATAGGTTTTCTAAGATGGCTCATTTCATTCCATGTCTTAAAACCAATGATGCATCCCATATAGCTGATTTGTTCTTTAAAGAGGTTGTTAGGATACATGGCATGCCTAGGACCATTGTCTCTGATCGAGATGCAAAATTTTTGAGTTACTTTTGGAAGACTCTGTGGGGAAAATTGGGAACTAAATTATTATTCTCTACTACTTGTCATCCCCAGACCGATGGGCAAACTGAAGTTGTTAATCGCACATTATCCTTCTTACTTCGTGCCATCATAAAGAAGAATTTGAAAACGTGGGAGGATTGTCTACCGCATGTTGAGTTTGCATACAATAGAAGCATACATTCTGCAACTCAATTTTCTCCATTTGAAGTTGTTTATGGATTTAATCCTTTGTCACCAATAGATTTGATTCCTCTACCTTTAAGTGAGCATGTCAACTTAGATGGAAAGAAGAAGGCTGAATTTGTGAAGCAAATTCATGAACAAGCACACTTGAATATTGAGAGAAGGACCAAGCAATATATACAGCAAGCTAACAAAGGGCGTAAGAAAGTTGTGTTTGAACCAGGAGAGTGGGTTTGGTTGCACCTATGGAAGGAGCGATTTCCAGAGAAATGACGTTCTAAACTCCTACCTCGAGGCGACGGGCCATTTCAAGTGATAGAACGCATCAATGATAATGCCTACAAACTTGAATTACCAGGTGAGTATGGTGTGCATACTACTTTTAATGTTGCTGATTTGTCCCCATTTGATGTAGGTGATGATTTGAGGGCAAATCCTTTTCAAGAGGGGGAGAATGATGTAGACCAAGGAGCTGTTCATCAAGACCGGGTTAAAACCGCAAGAGATCATTTGTCACTTCCTGAAGGGCCAATTACAAGACTTCAAGCAAAGCGTTTCAAGGAAGCACTAAACGGGCTAATCCAAGAACAATGGCTTGGCTATGAGAAACGAGAAACCAAGTTAAGCCCAAGTACAAATCAAGGCTTAACCCATGTGATCGGTCTTATTCAGCCATGACTCATCCCTAGCATGATGGTTGGAAAAGGGAAGTAGAAAAGAAGTATGGAAACTTGGGATTTTGGGGTTTCTAGGTTATTTAATTTCATGCATGCAAATGTATGGAGACTTGGAGTTTTTTTTGGGTTTCTAAGTGTTTAAATGCTTGCATGCATCATGGGTACTTGTATTTGTTTGCATGCATGCATGTAGGTACTTTAGTTGCTTGCTCCCATTATATAAGGGAGAGAATTCCGAATTTGGAAGGACTTTTGGTTTTGGTAAACATCCTAGTGAGGATTTTGTGATCTCTTGGTTCTTAAGGGAACTTCTGAACTTATCGAGTCTATCTCGTGGCGTTCAACAATCGAAACTTATCACCATCCTAGTGTGGCGTTTCCTTCTTTCGTAGTCTTTGTTCGTGCCAGTCTTGGTTGCGGGTAAAGGCTCAAACTCTTGTCATCTTGTTCTTGGGGTTCTATCCATCTTTGTCTCGGGTTCCATCACGTCTGTTGGTGGGGTTCGTATCAGAGAAAGAGATTCATTCCAACACATTACTATCGGGATTTGTATCAACGGTTACAAGGTCTCACACAAGAATCCAAGACTGTGGAGGAATACCACAAAGAGATGGAAATTGCCATGATTCGAGCCAATGTGGAGGAGGACCGAGAAGCAACCATGGCCCGATTTTTACAAGGTTTAAATCAAGACATTGCAAATGTAGTGGAGTTGCAACATTATGTGGAGCTTGAAGACATGGTGCATATGTCCATGAAAGTTGAAAGACAACTCAAAAAGAAGGGATCAACCAAGCATGGGGGGCAAAGTTCTCATTCGTCAACTTGGAAATCTAGTTGGAACAAAAGAGATGATAAAGTTGAATCAAAGAAAAAGCCCGATTTTTCAAAGAATAAAGATGCAAGCTCTCCATTGGTCAAGGGAAAGGAACCCCTCCAACCTTCAAGAAATAGAGATATTAAATGCTTTAAGTGCTTGGGAAGGGGACATATCGCATCACAATGCCCAAACAAAAGAATTAAGATTTTGAAAGACAATGGTGATATCGAGACTGAAAGTGAGTCCGAAGATGATAGCGTATTGCCCACATTATTGGAAAGTGAAGAAGAGTATCCCATTGAAGGTGAAGCCCTTGTCACTAGGCGTGCTCTAAATGTGCAAGTGAAAGAAGATAATGAAGAACAACGAGACAACATATTTCATACCCGTTGCCACATCAAAGACAAGGTATGTAGTATGATTATAGATGGGGGAAGTTGCACTAATGTAGCTAGTACTATATTGGTTGAGAAATTATGCTTACCTACCACTAAGCATCCTAGACTTTATAAACTACAATGGTTGAATGATTGCGGGGAAGTCAAGGTCAACAAGCAAGTGTTAGTTTCGTTTTCCATTGGAAGATATCAGGTGGAGATACTTTGTGACGTGGTGCCAATGCATGCAAGTCATTTACTTTTAGGTAGACCTTGGCAATTTGATAGGAAGGTAATGCATGATGGGTTTAAAAATAAGTATTCTTTTTATGATGCATGGTAAACATGTAACTCTTGTACCATTGACTCCTAAGCAAGTATATGAAGATCAATTGAGGATCAAAAATGAGAGTGAAAACAGAAAAGAGTGTGAGAAAAAAGAAATTGAGAAAAGGAAAAAGAATGGAAAAGAAAAAGAGTGTGAGAAAAGAATAGGTGAGGATGAGATGAGTGGAAAAAAAAATGAAAGGGGAAAAGAAATTCAAGAGCAAGAGAGGAAAAAAGGGAGCTTTTATGCAAAAGAAAGAGAGGTTAAGAGAGCGTTTTATGCTTCACAGCCAATAATTGTACTTTCGTACAAGGAGGCCGATTTTAACTCTAACGATCTTAACCCTTCTTTGCCTAGTGTTGTTAAGTCTCTTTTGCAGGAATTTGATGATGTATTCCCTGATGAGGTTCCTGATGGATTGCCACCACTTTGAGAAATAGTGCACCAAATTGATTTCATCCCCAGAGCCACAATTCCTAATCAACCAGCCTATAGGTGTAACCCTGCTGAGATAAAAGAACTTCAAAGGCAAGTTGAAGAGTTGATGAAAAAAGGGTATGTCCGAGAAAGTTTGAGTCCATGTGCCGTCCCCGTTTTGCTAGTACCTAAGAAGGATGGAACTTGGAGAATGTGCGTTGATTGTAGAGCTATCAACAAGATTATGGTAAAGTATCGTCATCCTATTCCTAGATTAGATGATATGCTAGATGAACTACATGGCTCTTGCATTTTCTCTAAAATTGATTTGAAGTCGGGCTATCATCAAATTCGCATGCGTGAGGGAGACGAATGGAAAACTGCATTCAAGACAAGGTATGGTTTGTATGAATGATTAGTAATGCCATTTGGGCTTACTAATGCACCTAGTACTTTCATGAGGTTAATGAACCATATTTTGCGTGCTTTTATTGGAAATTTTGTTGTAGTATATTTTGATGACATCTTGATTTATAGCAAAAATTTAGAGGAGCATCTACAACATTTAGAAAAAGTTCTCATTGTTTTGCGTAATGAAAAGTTGTATGCTAACCTTCAAAAATGTTCTTTTTGCACTAATCAGATTGAGTTTCTTGGTTATATTGTTAGTGCTAAGGGAATCGCAGTTGATGAGAAGAAGGCTAAGGCTTTTCGTGAATGGCTAACACCAAAAACAATAACTGAGGTACGTAGCTTCCATGGTTTGGCAAGTTTCTACAGAAGGTTAAAGAATTTTAGCACTTTAGCTGCACCCTTGACTGAAATTGTTAAAAAGAATGTTGGATTTCATTGGGATAATGACAGGATTCAGCCTTGAACTCACTTAAGGAGAAATTAAGTTCTGCACCTTTACTTGCGTTACCTAATTTTGCTAAAACTTTTGAAATTGAGTGTGATGCATCAGGAATAGGCATTGGAGCTGTGCTAATACAAGAAGGTCGACCCCTTGCATATTTTAGTGAGAAATTGAGTGGAGCTGCTTTGAACTATCCCACTTATGACAAAGAGATGTATGCTTTGGTGAGGGCTTTAGAGACGTGGCAGCATTACTTGTGGCCCAAAGAGTTTGTCATTTACACGGATCATGAATCATTGAAGCACTTGAAGAGCCAAAGTAAGTTGAATAGACGTCATGCGAAATGGGTGGAGTTCATTGAATCATTTCCGTATGTGATCAAGTATAAACGAGGTATGGAAAATACTGTTGCAAATGCTTTATCTCGAAGGTATACCTTGCTCTCTACTTTGAACACTAAATTGTTAGGATTTGAATACATTAAAGATCTATATTCTAAGGATCCTTACTTTGGAAATGTATTTGAAGTTTGTGAGCATGCTGCATTTGGGAAGTTTTATAGGCATTATGGATTTCTGTTTAGAGTTAATCGGTTATGTGTACCTAACTGTTCATTGAGGGAATTATTAGTCAAAGAAGCCCATGGTGGGGGACTAATGGGACATATTGGAGTGAGAAAAACACTAGATGTTTTGCTGGAGCATTTCTTTTGGCCACATATGAAAGGAGATGTTGTGAAATTTTGTGAGAAGTGTATCACATGTAGGCAAGCAAAATCTAAATCTTTACCTCATGGGTTGTATACACCTCTACCAATTCCTAGTGAACCTTTGGTTTATATTTCTATGGATTTTATTGTTGGTTTACCAAGGTCAAAACGAGGTATGGATTCTATTTTTGTGGTCGTAGACAGATTTTCTAAAATGGCTCATTTTATTCCTTGTAGGAAAACAGATGATGCTAACCATATTGCTGATCTCTTTTTTAGGGACATTGTACGACTTCATGGAGTGCCAAAAAGTATATTTTCAGATCGTGATGCAATGTTTCTAAGCTACTTTTGGAAGACACTATGGGGCAAATTGGGAACAAAGTTGTTGTTTTCTACAACGTGCCATCCACAAACAGATGGACAAACAGAGGTAGTAAATCGAACCTTAGCTACTTTATTAAGAGCTATCATTCAAAAGAATTTAAAAGGTTGGGAAGATTGTTTACCACATGTTGAATTTGCATATAATAGATCTATACATTATGCTACTAAGTGTTCACCTTTTGAAGTGGTATATGGTTTCAATCCGCTAACTCCTTTCGATTTATCACCTTTGCCTATCTCTGAGCATGCTAGTTTGGATGGTACAAAGAAAGCTGAATTTGTGAGGCAAATGCACGAGAAAGTAAGGATGCAAATTGAAAAGAAGACTGAACAATATGCTAAGCAAGCCAACAAGGGACGAAAGAAAATAATCTTTGAACCCGGTGATTGGGTTTGGGTTCATATGAGAAAGGAGAGATTTCCTGCTAAACGTCGTACTAAGTTGCATCCAAGAGGAGATGGACCATTTCAAGTCGTGGCACGAATCAATGATAATGCCTACAAGCTTGACTTGCCGGGTGAGTATAATGTGAGTTCGACATTTAATGTTTCTGATCTCTCTCCCTTTGATGTAGGTAATCAAGATTCGAGGACGAATCCTTTTGAGGAGAGGGGGAATGATGGAGACAAAGGAAGTGAACAAGTTGCCCATCAAGCTAACGATACGGATCATGCTCAACCCACTCTAGAAGATGTTGATGATCCATTATGCATCAAAGGAGGCCCAATTACAAGGGCTAAGGCTAAAAAGATGAAAGAAGCACTTAATTTGCTAATTGAAGATGTGAAAGCCAAAGCTACCATTGAAGAAGGTTTGACCAAGAGCAAGTCATACGGCTTAGTCAACCTAATTCAAGTCTTAGATGAGCTTAACTAGCCTCCTTAGTCTCTTATCCATGTAAGAAGGATATGTTAATTTGTGGGTTCAATTTAGGCCCAATTTCTAGCTTTATTTGGGTTATAATGGTGCCAAGAGCTCAATAGGCCTATGTAGTCTAGATAGGCCTCTACTAAATGGGCTTCCTTTTGGCCTTTTAGGGTTTTTAGGTCACCCTATAGCTATAAATATAGGTGGTGGCGGCCACAACATGTAATTTTGGCTTATTCAATCTACTACATGGTGAGGCTCTCACTTGTTGGTTCTTCATTGAACTAGAACTTATCAAGGCATCTCCTTGTGGCGTTCAAGACTTATCAACCTCCATCCCAAGGTTGTGGCGTCTATCTTCTTCTTCTTCTATACCAAGGTTCGTGCTTCCTTAAGCATTGGGTCAAGGTTTCTTTCTTCCATTCTCCATCTTTTCGATTTAGGCTATCTTTCTCCCTTTCTTCCATTTGTTGTGTGTTCTTGAGATTTCTTCTCATTGGGTTCGCATCACATTGGTACTACGTCACAAAGTATCTCATCATAATACCTACCAAAGGAAAATGAAACCAACACTTGCTTGTTGACCTTGACTTCCCCGCAATCATTCAACCATTGTTGTTTGTAAGGTCTAGGATTCTTAGTGGTAGGTAGGAATAATTTCTCAACCAAGATAGTACTAGCTACATTAGTGCAACTTCCCCCATCTATAATTATACTACATACCTTATCTTTGATGTGGCAACGGGTATGAAATATGTTGTCTCGTTATTCTTCATCTTCTTCTTTCACTTGCACATTTAGAGCACGCCTAGTGACAAGGGTTTCACCTTCGACAGGATATTCTTCTGCATCACGTTCCAATAATGGGGGCAAGACACTATCATCTTCAAACTCACTCTGAGTCTCGATGCCACCATTTTCTTTCAAAATCATAATTCTTTTGTTTAGGCATTGTGATGCGATATGTCGCCTTCCCAAGCATTTAAAGCATTTAATTACTCTATTTCTTGAAGGTTGGAGGGGTTCCTTTCCCTTGACCAATGGAGAGCTTGCATCTTAATTCTTTGAAAAATCGGGCTTTTTCTTTGATTCAACTTTATCATCTCTTTTTTTCCAGCTAGATTTCCAAGTTAACGAATTAGAACTTTGCCCCCTATGCTTGATTGGTCCCTTCCTTTTGAGTTGTCTTTCAACTTTCATCGACATATGCACCATGTCTTCATGCTCCTCATAATGTTGCAACTCCACTACATTTGCAATTTCATGATTTAAACCACGTAAAAATCGTGCTATTTCATTTCCTCCCAACTGCCAACGGGTCTCTCTTTATTTCTTCTCCTGCTTAGAATAATTTGATCCGATCAAATAATTGCATAATCAACAAGTTAAACGGCATCGAGTTTTACCTTCTTCTCTTCAGAATAGTTGTGACAATCAAATACTAATTCCACTTTCTTTTCCCACTATAAATAGGCTTCAGGATCACTTTTGTCTTGAAATGAAGGAATCTTCATCTTGATATTTTCCAAGTTCCTATCGACATAATCATTCATCCTTCCTCTTCTACCACTAACTCGAGCATGATCCAATCTGATGTAGACCAAGGAGCTGTTCATCAAGACCGGATTAAAACCGCAAGAGATCATTTGTCCGATCCGATCTGATGTATTTGTATTTGTTTGCATGCATGCATGTAGGTACTTTAGTTGCTTGCTCCCAATATATAAGGGAGAATTTGTAAGCACTTTTGGTTTTGGTAAACATCCTAGTGAGGATTTTGTGATCTCTTGGTTATTAAGGGAACTTCTGAACTTTCGAGTCTATCTCGTGGCGTTCAACAACCGAAACTTTCCACCATCCTGGTGTGGCGTTTCCTTCTTTTGTAGTCATTGTTCGTGCCAGTCTTGGTTGCGGGTAAAGGCTCAAACTCTTGTCATCTTGTTCCTGGGGTTCTATCCATCTTTGTCTCGGGTTCCATCATGTCTGTTGGTGGGGTTCGTATCATCTGGTATCAGAGCCTCGTTTCAAAAGGCAAGTGTTCAATTTATCTGTTCTTGTCGTTTGATATATTAAAAAAACAAAACAGGAAAAAAATTCGTGGAAAAAAAATCAAAAGGAGTTGATGGTGCAAGTCAAGTTTCTTTGAACCCTTGAAGTAGTTTCACCTTCCATTTCTTTGTATTCGTCATCTTTTGCTCTTTCTTTTCTCTTAATGTTTCTGCCATTTCTTAAAGTTTCAGTTGGATTACTCTGACTTGTCACATGATATTCTGATTTGTTCTCGAAGTGTGATTAAGAACTAAAGAGACACAATTGAGTGGAAAAAAAGAGAGAAGAGAGTGTGTGAGACCACTAAAAATAAGTACAAAGGAACTAAATGTACAAATTTTATTTGAACAACTTGGAAAGTACTTATGACTTACAAAGTAGGAAAGCAAATAGCAAGCTTGCTGATTTTTAATCCTCAAGTAAATTCTCAGAGAACTTCTGAATGAATTTGCAAGAGGCAGCTGGGGGTTTATATAGGGACGAAGGTAAGGATCGGGTGCCTGCTCTTAGCCCCATCGCGTCCTTATCCACTTTCCCTTTACAGTTGTCCCCAACTGTGCATCCTTTGGATGGTTCCCCGGGGCTCAGTCCAAAGTTAGTGCTTGCCAGCAGTAAAGTTACAATAATTCATAAAGTAGATGCCATAGGTACAATAATACACAGACAGTCCGCCAAAAGTACATTTGGATTGGACATCCAAATCTCCTTTATTAGGTGCTTTGGATTTTGGAGTCCACCACGTCCGCATTAGATGCTAAAGGATGGTGTCCTCAGCGCTATCCCTGACAAGCCGTAGTGCTTGTTCCAGCTGGTCATCCTGTTGTTGGACAGCTGGAAGCCAGTTCCCATGCCAGTTTCTTTTGGTGCTTCGACGTCTATATTCCTGTAGCTTGATGACATATATTTCCCTGTATTGTTGCAAGACTACTAGTTTGAGTTCCCAAATCTTGGAAATGCTAGAGGGAGTGCTTGTGAGGTTTCTTCTATTTCTTGGCAAAAATGTCCAACATTCCAAAGGATGATATAACTGAGAACGCTAGACAACTTCCAAATCTTCAATTGCAAGCATTAATGGGAGAAATGCTGCGTATGATGAGGGCGGAATTGGAGTCTATACATGAGAGGCTGGATCGAGTTGAAGCGGAAACACCCAGGAGACATCAACAAGGGTATCCTAATGTGCAACAACAAAGACGTGCTCCGAGGGCTGAAATAGAAGAAGAGGAGTTGGAAGGATTTGGTGAACAAAACTACAATCGGGGCTGGAATGGTAATAGGAAAGAAAGGAGTGGCTATAAAGATAGGACTGAGCATAGGGAGAATCGGATTGGTGGAAATAGAAGAGTAAATGACTTAGGAAGCGTAAAGCTGAAGATTCCATCCTTCCAAGGTAAAAATGATCCAGAAGTTTATTTGGAGTGGGAAACCAGGATAGAGATGATGTTTGATTGTCATGAATTTTCAGACCATAAAAAGGTTAAGTTAGCTGCCATTAAATTTACTGATTATGCTATTGTGTGGTGGGATCAAGTAGTTATGAACCGGCGATGAAATGGAGAGCGGCCTGTGTCCACTCGGGAGGAAATGAAGATGCTCATGAGAAAAAGATTTTGATAAGCACCTTGGAATGGATCGCCTTGAAATTCAGATGTAGGGAAGGATATAGACGCCACACTCAAGAAAGATGAGAGGGTGAGTGATAAGTCATGGGGGGTTTCGATCGCCACAAGTTGCCTTGATAAGATCACGATTAGTTCTTTGCCTAAGAACCAAAGGAAGCTCTCACAATAGAGAAAACTCTGATTTCATTCAAACTTAACATGCCTTGGTCATACAAGAGTTCTCCTATATATAGACTTAGTGGAGGTTGAAACATTAACCTCTACCACACTTCCCACTAAGCACTAATTATGCACCATTATCATGCATGCATGCATGCATGATGTTTATTTCCCACAATTCCCTAATACTAGCTTAGGAACTCCCAAAAGCATTAAAAACCCACCAAAAGACATCAAAAATAACTTCAGAAAATTCCCCCAAAAATACCCACGAAAATTGGACACTTGTAGCCCTTGAATGCATCTTGGATCATGTGGTTTTGGGCCTTCAAGTTTTGTCTTCATGTGGGCTCAATTTCACTTTCAATTTGAAGGAATGTGATCCATTTAGTTGTTGCCTCCATTGTGCATTGATCCTTCTTCTCCTTGAGCTCCATTATTAAGCCTTCCAAAGCTTGCTTCATTCTCTTAGTCTTGGATCTTGTCATGGGTCCTCCAATTCCTTTCAATGCCTCTTCCTCTATGGCTTTGTCTTGTAAGCTTGTATCCCCTCCTTGGTCCACATCATTCCCTCCTTCTATAGGTGAATTCGTCCTCGAATTTAGATCTTCATCACCGAATGGTGATGTTGTTGATAGCTCTACAGTCCGTGCACATCCTCCATGATCCATCCTTTTTAGGTACCAAAATTACTGGTACAGCACAAGGACTTAAGCTCTCTCTCACCCATCCTTTTTGTAATAACTCCTCCACTTGATTCTGTATCTCCTTTGTTTCTTGAGGGTTGCTCCTATAAGCAGGCCTATTAGGAAGAGAAGCACCAGGAATAAGGTCCATTTGGTGTTCTATTCCCCTCATTGGTGGCAAACCGTGAGGTACTTCCTGGGGAAACACATCCTCAAAGTCCTGCAAAATAGCAACAACATCACTGGGCAAGGAGTTAGTATTAGTTTCCAAGCAAGTTTCCTTGCACAAAAGAAGAAATATAGGTTGCCTTGTCAAATAAGCTCTCTTCACCTCACTTCCTCTTGCAAACAAATTTTCTATTCTTCTCTCTTTCTTTTCCTCGTTCTCTCTTTTCTTTTCCTCATTCTCTCTTTTCTTTTCTTTCCTCATTCTCTCTTTCTTTTCCTCATTCTCTCTTTTCTTTTCCTCATTCTTTCCTTTCTTTTTCTTAAGCTCTCGCTCTTCTTTTTCTCTTTTCTCTCGCATTTTTTTTTGATCCGCACAAACCTCCCTAGGTGATAATGGTACAAGTGTGACTTTGTGGGAATTGTGAAGAAATGAGAACTTGTTGGAGAATCCATCATGGTGAGCTCGCCTATCAAACTGCCAAGGTCTTCCAAGAAGAATGTGGCTTGCCTCCATAGGTACAATATCACATAGAACTTGATCTTCATATTTTCCAATGGAGAAATTAATCATCACTTGTTGATTCACCACCAATTCACCACTATACTTAGCCATTGGAGTTTATATGGTCTTGCATGCGGTGTAGTCTTGAGGTTGAGTTTGGTAACCAACCTAGTGCTTGCCACATTGGTGCAACTTCCACCATCAATGATCATAGAGCATGTTTTACCTTGAATAAGGCAACGAGTATGAAAAATATTCTCTCTTTGGTCCTCCTCATGCTCCTTGGCTTGACTTCCTAATAACCTTCTAACCACCAAGAGATCGCCATCTTGCGCATAGGCTGCTCCATCATGTTCCTCATCGCTTGAAGAAGAAGAATGAGAAGAAGTTTCTTCACTAGAGATGCTCCCATTATCCCTAACCACCATAGTCTTCTTATTCGGGCATTCGGATGCGATATGTCCTTTTCTCAAACACTTGAAGCACTTGATATCCCTGCTCTTAGAAGTAGAAGAAGTAGTAGTAGGAAAAGGCTTCTTAGCGCTTGTTACCTCCTTTGAATTAGAAGAGGAACCCTCCTTCTTTGGCTTGTCTTTCCAATTTGAAGAGTAGTTTGAAGAAGATGGTCTTTTCATAACGCCCTTTCTCTTTAATTGTTGCTCCACTTTCATTGCTTGATGAACTAAGTCTTCAAGCTCCACATAATGTTGTAGCTCTACAATGTCTCCAATATCTCGGTTGAGGCCATGGAGAAATCGAGCCATAGTTGCTTCTCTTTCCTCCTCAATATTGGCCCTAATCAAAGCCACCTCCATCTCCTTGTAATACTCATCCACACTCCTATTCCCTTGGATGAGTCTTTGCAATTTGTTGTGCAACTCCCTATGGTAGTGGGAAGGCACAAATCTCCTTCTCATCAAAGTCTTCATTTCACCCCAAGTGTTGATAGGGTGCTCTCCATACCTTCTTCTCTCCTTTTGCAATTGATCCCACCAAATTAAAGCATAATCGGTGAACTCAAGGGTAGCCACCTTCACTTTCTTTGCATCAGGGTAATTGTGGCATGAGAAGATTTGCTCTATTTTCATTTCCCACTCAAGATATGTGTCGGGGTCATTCCTCCCTTGGAAGGAAGGTACCTTGACTTTCACCCCTCTTAGATCGTCTTCATGTTGATGGTTTCTACCTCCTCTTTCGTGTCTTCGTCCCCCTTCACGCCTCCTTCTTTCTCTTGGAGAACTATAGAATAGGTCACTTCCCGGATGAGATTCTTCATGATTAGAATTTCCCCCATGGTTGGAAACTCTTCCTCCTTCAAGTCGGTCCATCCTTTCATGTAAGCCTTCAAGTTGTCTTTGAAGCATTCTCTCAAAGTGTTGAGTAAGCGCCTCCATTTGAAGCCTATTAGGATCTTGCCTAGGGGAGTTTTCCCCACTCATGCTTGCAACAAAAAAAAGATGACAAGGAAAATTACACAAGAAATGTTAGAAAGACCTCACCACTCGCCTCACGTGGTTGCACTCAAATTTATCCACTCAGCTTCCTTTATAAGCCCTTAAGAAAAGAACCTTATCAACGATTTTCTCAAGACAACAAGTAGACAATCAAGTGAGCAAGAAACCAACAAGAGAATATGAGTAGAACAAGAGAAATAAACGGTTAGAACAAGAAATTCAGCAACGATCAAGAGCAATGAGAGAAATATTGGGTCCTTTCAATTCACCGATCTTCCTTCTTTTTTTTTCGAATTTCCTTTTTGTCCCCTTTTTTTTTCTTCAGTCAAAAAAAAAAACACAATGACTCAAGTAACACCTTTTTTTTTCAACTCTTTTTTTTTTTTTTTTTTGAGTTTAGGACCCAAATAGAGAAGCGATAAATAGAGTTGGAGAATGAAAACACCAATGGAATACTATGGATGAGAGATTAGCAAAGATGAACAAGAACACAAATGAAGAAGAACAAAACGCAAACCTGAAAATCAAGGAGCCAAGGCTCTGATACCAAATGATAAGCACCTTGGAATGGATCGCCTTGAAATTCAGATGTAGGGAAGGATATTGACGCCACACTCAAGAAAGATGAGAGGGTGAGTGATAAGTCATGGGGGGTTTCGATCGCCACAAGTTGCCTTGATAAGATCACGATTAGTTCTTTGCCTAAGAACCAAAGGAAGCTCTTACAATAGAGAAAACTCTGATTTCATTCAAACTTAGCATGCCTTGATCATACAAGAGTTCTCCTATATATAGACTTAGTGGAGGTTGAAACATTAACCTCTACCACACTTCCCACTAAGCACTAATTATGCACCATTATCATGCATGCATGCATGCATGATGTTTATTTCCCACAATTCCCTAATACTAGCTTAGGAACTCCCAAAAGCATTAAAAACCCACCAAAAGACATCAAAAATAACTTCAGAAAATTCCCCCAAAAATACCCACGAAAATTGGACACTTGTAGCCCTTGAATGCATCTTGGATCATGTGGTTTTGGGCCTTCAAGTTTTGTCTTCATGTGGGCTCAATTTCACTTTCAATTTGAAGGAATGTGATCCATTTAGTTGTTGCCTCCATTGTGCATTGATCCTTCTTCTCCTTGAGCTCCATTATTAAGCCTTCCAAAGCTTGCTTCATTCTCTTAGTCTTGGATCTTGTCATGGGTCCTCCAATTCCTTTCAATGCCTCTTCCTCTATGGCTTTGTCTTGTAAGCTTGTATCCCCTCCTTGGTCCACATCAGATTTGTACCAAGTCATTACTATAGAAGGTTATATCAGAAGTTGCAAAGGTTATCCCAAGGCACCAAAAATGTGGATGAGTATTTTAAGGAGATGGAGGTTTCCATGATATGAGCTAATGTGGATGAAGATCGAGAAGCCACAATGGCTAGGTTCTTGCATGGTTTAAATCCAGAAATTGCTGATATTGTTGAATTGCAACATTATGTTGAGTTGTCTGACATGGTACACCAAGCAGTAAAATTGGAGGAACAACTAAAGAGGAAGAGGCTTACTAGAAGGGGACAACCAGTGACTAGAAACAATCAATGGAGAGCATCCTCAAAACAAGAGGAACAGTTACAAAGCAAGCCAAAATTTGAACTCTTCAAGAAGCCCAAACCAACAACATCCACAACCCCAGGTATTAGCGAGTCCACTACTTACAAAACTCGTGATATCAAGTGTTTCAAATGTCAGGGGTGTGGTCGCATTGCTAGCCAATGTGCGAACAAAAGGGTGATGGTTATAAATGCCAAGGGGAGCTTGAATCAGAAGATGAGGATGAAGTTGCTGAAGAAGTACCACAAAAGGAGGACAGAGATGATGAGCATCATGCTGTTGTTGGAGACTTATTGGTGGCTAGACGAGTTCTAAGTTTACATGCTAAGGAGGAAGACGGTAATCAACGGGAAAACTTATTTCATACTCGTTGCTTTGTGAATAATAAGGTTTACAGTGTTATTATTGATGGAGGAAGTTGCACCAATGTGGCAAGTACTAATTTAGTGGAGAAATTGTCGCTACCGATCCTGAAACATCCATGTCCTTATCGACTACAGTGGTTGAGCGATTGTGGGGAAATCAAAGTGACAAAGCAAGTCTTGGTATCAATTGCTATTGGCAAATATGAAGACGATTTGTGAGCATGCTGCATTTGGGAAGTTTTATAGGCATGAGGGATTTCTATTTAGTGTTAATAAGTTATGTGTGTCTAATTGTTCATTGAGGGAATTATTAGTCCAAGAAGCCCATGGTGGGGGACTTAGACCCGGCCCCAGGCCGGGTCCAGCTCGGACCCGGCCCGGAACCGGGCCAGGTCAACGAGCCGGGTAAACCGTTGACCCGGTTCGCCGGGCCAAACCGGAACCGGCCCGGCAGGATGCCGGGCCGGTTCCGGTTCCAGGCATCAGAAACCGCGAATTGGCGGTTCCAACGGCACTGAACGGTCGGTTCAGTGCCGTTGGAGAGTTTTTTGATTTTTTTTTATTCTTTTCTCGACGGATGATATCATTTGACCGTTTTTTGATCAATAGTTATGATTTAGTGACCGTTATGATCCGAACTCTATAAATAGCGAGCTCATTTCATCATTTCACACACAACCCAACTTCTCTTCTCTCAATCTCTCATTCTCAACTCTCAAACTCTCAACTTCTCTCCGCGTTCTTCATTTTTCGACGATAATGGAAGGAGGTCATGGAGCTTCATCATCTCGATCTCGGAGGGGAAAAGAAATTGCATACGAGGATCCCAACCTTCAAATTCAATCCACCGATGATGAGACCGAGGCTCAGCCCCAACGCCCTCCGATCCCCAAAACGCAAGGAAGTACCGATACGATGAATCACATACTGCTCATAACATTGCACAATTATTACACATAGTTTTAGAAGAATATGGAATATCATTAGACAATGCTAGTTCTAATACCGCTTCAATAGATGAACTAAAATTTATTTGTCTTGTGTATGCCATATTTTAAATTTATGTGTTCAAGATGGATTAAAACTTTTACAAAATTATATTCAACCAATTAGAACCACAATTTCATACTTATGGTACTATCCATCTATGATGAAACAATGGGGTAGATTTTGTAAAGCTAATGGAATGCGACCAAAAAAATTTCCACGTGATGTTCCAACACGTTGGAATTCAACATATCAATTATTACAAGATTCTTTTAATATAAAGATTTATTATGTTTATTTTTTGCACAAAATAGTAATACTAGTATATATTTATTTTCACAACAATGGAATATTTGTTGTAATATTTGTGAAATTTTAAAAGTTTTTAACGATGCAACTGAACAACTTTCTGGTGTTTATTATCCTACTTCTCATTTAATTTTAGTAAATTTTTGTAGTATATTATTAATATTAAATGAATATATAAAAGATGATGCTTTAACTTTATGTATAATAGCTATGAAAATAAAATGGGAAAAATATTTTTATTTAATTTCTGAAATTTATTTAATTGCATTTGCTTTAGATCTTATATTTAAATTAGAAGTTTTACAAGAAATGTTAACTTTATATTATGACGCATTAATTCCTATTAAAGATTCTTCCTCTCCGGATCCAGCTAATATTGTATATAATATTAAAAATTATTTATATGATCTTTATAATCAATATAATTTTAAATATAGAACACAAACTAATATTTCTGAAATACAACAACCTACTACTACTAATTTAAAACTTACAAAAGTAAAACATTTATTAAAAGAACGGACGAAACATCCACGAGGATCCTCAAGTTCCACACAGGAACATGAGAATTATTTTACGACTTCTTTTGATTTTAATGAAGCAGATTGCGAAGACTTCGATATCTTGAAGTGGTGGTCACAGAAGGCTCAAAGCTTTCCCGTTCTCTACTTGATCGCAAAAGAAATTTTAGCTTCTCCAGTGTCAACTGTTGCTGTGGAGCAGACGTTCAGTGCCGGCGGCAACATATTAGATGAACGATGATCAACTATGTCCCGACTCATTGGAAGCTCAAGCATTACTTGATGATTGGACCAGAGTCGAGAAGAGAATCCAAGGAATGCAACTTTCAGAAGACGAAGTCAAAGAATTTGATACTGAAGGAACAATACAACGGGAACTGATGTGGACCAAGGAGGGGATACAAGCTTACAAGACAAAGCCATAGAGGAAGAGGCATTGAAAGGAATTGGAGGACCCATGACAAGATCCAAGACTAAGAGAATGAAGCAAGCTTTGGAAGGCTTAATAATGGAGCTCAAGGAGAAGAAGGATCAATGCACAATGGAGGCAACAACTAAATGGATCACATTCCTTCAAATTGAAAGTGAAATTGAGCCCACATGAAGACAAAACTTGAAGGCCCAAAACCACATGATCCAAGATGCATTCAAGGGCTACAAGTGTCCAATTTTCGTGGGTATTTTTGGGGGAATTTTCTGAAGTTATTTTTGATGTCTTTTGGTGGGTTTTTAATGCTTTTGGGAGTTCCTAAGCTAGTATTAGGGAATTGTGGGAAATAAACATCATGCATGCATGCATGCATGATAATGATGCATAATTAGTGCTTAGTGGGAAGTGTGGTAGAGGTTAATGTTTCAACCTCCACTAAGTCTATATATAGGAGAACTCTTGTATGGCCAAGGCATGTTAAGTTTGAATGAAATCATAGTTTTCTCTATTGTGAGAGCTTCCTTTGGTTCTTAGGCAAAGAACTAATCGTGATCTTATCAAGGCAACTTGTGGCGATCGAAACCCCCATGACTTATCACTCACCCTCTCATCTTTCTTGAGTGTGGCGTCAATATCCTTCCCTACATCTGAATTTCAAGGCGATCCATTCCAAGGTGCTTATCATTTGGTATCAGAGCCTTGGCTCCTTGATTTTCAGGTTTGCGTTTTGTTCTTCTTCATTTGTGTTCTTGTTCATCTTTGTTAATCTCTCATCCATAGTATCCCATTGGTGTTTTCATTCTCCAACTCTATTTATCGCTTCTCTATTTGGGTCCTAAACTCAAAAAAAAAAAAAAGAGTTGAAAAAAAAAAAGGTGTTACTTGAGTCATTGTGTTTTTTTTGACTGAAGAAAAAAAAAAGGGACAAAAAGGAAATTCGAAAAAAAAGAAAAAAACAACAACAAAAAAAAAAAAAGAAGGAAGATCGGCGAATTGAAAGGACCCAATATTTCTCTCATTGCTCTTGATCGTTGCTGAATTTCATGTTCTAACCGTTTATTTCTCTTGTTCTACTCATATTCTCTTGTTGGTTTCTTGCTCACTTGATTGTCTACTTGTTGTCTTGAGAAAATCGTTGATAAGGTTCTTTTCTTAAGGGCTTATAAAGGAAGCTGAGTGGATAAATTTGAGTGCAACCACGTGAGGCGAGTGGTGAGGTCTTTCTAACATTTCTTGTGCAATTTTCCTTGTCATCTTCTTTTTGTTGCAAGCATGAGTGGGGAAAACTCCCCTAGGCAAGATCCTAATAGGCTTCAAATGGAGGCGCTTACTCAACACTTTGAGAGAATGCTTCAAAGACAACTTGAAGGCTTACATGAAAGGATGGACCGACTTGAAGGAGGAAGAGTTTCCAACCATGGGGGAAATTCTAATCATGAAGAATCTCATCCGGGAAGTGACCTATTCTATAGTTCTCCAAGAGAAAGAAGGAGGCGTGAAGGGGGACGAAGACACGAAAGAGGAGGTAGAAACCATCAACATGAAGACGATCTAAGAGGGGTGAAAGTCAAGGTACCTTCCTTCCAAGGGAGGAATGACCCCGACACATATCTTGAGTGGGAAATGAAAATAGAGCAAATCTTCTCATGCCACAATTACCCTGATGCAAAGAAAGTGAAGGTGGCTGCCCTTGAGTTCACCGATTATGCTTTAATTTGGTGGGATCATATGCAAAAGGAGAGAAGAAGGTATGGAGAGCACCCTATCAACACTTGGGGTGAAATGAAGACTTTGATGAGAAGGAGATTTGTGCCTTCCCACTACCATAGGGAGTTGCACAACAAATTGCAAAGACTCATCCAAGGGAGTAGGAGTGTGGATGAGTATTACAAGGAGATGGAGGTGGCTTTGATTAGGGCCAATATTGAGGAGGAAAGAGAAGCAACTATGGCTCGATTTCTCCATGGCCTAAACCGAGATATTGGAGACATTGTAGAGCTACAACATTATGTGGAGCTTGACGACTTAGTTCATCAAGCAATGAAAGTGGAGCAACAATTAAAGAGAAAGGGCGTTATGAAAAGACCATCTTCTTCAAACTACTCTTCAAATTGGAAGGACAAGCCAAAGAAGGAGGGTTCCTCTTCTAATTCAAAGGAGGTAACAAGCGCTAAGAAGCCTTTTCCTACTACTACTTCTTCTACTTCTAAGAGCGGGGATATCAAGTGCTTCAAGTGTTTGGGAAAAGGACATATCGCATCCGAATGCCCGAATAAGAAGACTATGGTGGTTAGGGATAATGGGAGCATCTCTAGTGAAGAAACTTCTTCTCATTCTTCTTCTTCAAGCGATGAGGAACATGATGGAGCAGCCTATGCGCAAGATGGCGATCTCTTGGTGGTTAGAAGGTTATTAGGAAGTCAAGCCAAGGAGCATGAGGAGGACCAAAGAGAGAATATTTTTCATACTCGTTGCCTTATTCAAGGTAAAACATGCTCTATGATCATTGATGGTGGAAGTTGCACCAATGTGGCAAGCACTAGGTTGGTTACCAAACTCAACCTCAAGACTACACCGCATGCAAGACCATATAAACTCCAATGGCTAAGTAATAGTGGTGAATTGGTGGTGAATCAACAAGTGATGATTAATTTCTCCATTGGAAAATATGAAGATCAAGTTCTATGTGATATTGTACCTATGGAGGCAAGCCACATTCTTCTTGGAAGACCTTGGCAGTTTGATAGGCGAGCTCACCATGATGGATTCTCCAACAAGTTCTCATTTCTTCACAATTCCCACAAAGTCACACTTGTACCATTATCACCTAGGGAGGTTTGTGCGGATCAAAAAAAAATGCGAGAGAAAAGAGAAAAAGAAAAGCGAGAGCTTAAGAAAAAGAAAGGAGAGAATGAGGAAAAGAAAAGAGAGAATGAGGAAAAGAAAGAGAGAATGAGGAAAGAAAAGAAAAGAGAGAATGAGGAAAAGAAAAGAGAGAACGAAGAAAAGAAAAGAGAGAACGAGGAAAAGAAAGAGAGAAGAATAGAAAATTTGTTTGCAAGAGGAAGTGAGGTGAAGAGAGCTTATTTGACAAGGCAACCTATATTTCTTCTTTTGTGCAAGGAAACTTGCTTGGAAACTAATACTAACTCCTTGCCCAGTGATGTTGTTGCTATTTTGCAGGACTTTGAGGATGTGTTTCCCCAGGAAGTACCTCACGGTTTGCCACCAATGAGGGGAATAGAACACCAAATGGACCTTATTCCTGGTGCTTCTCTTCCCAATAGGCCTGCCTATAGGAGCAACCCTCAAGAAACAAAGGAGATACAGAATCAAGTGGAGGAGTTATTACAAAAAGGATGGGTGAGAGAGAGCTTAAGTCCTTGTGCTGTACCAGTAATTTTGGTACCTAAAAAGGATGGATCATGGAGGATGTGCACGGACTGTAGAGCTATCAACAACATCACAATTCGGTATCGACATCCTATCCCTTGACTTGATGATTTACTTGATGAATTGCATGGTGCTTGCTTCTTTACTAAGATTGATTTGAAAAGTGGGTACCATCAAATTAGGATAAGGGAAGGGGATGAATGGAAAACTGCTTTCAAAACTAAATATGGATTGTATGAATGGTTGGTAATGCCTTTTGGGTTAACTAATGCGCCAAGCACTTTTATGAGGCTTATGAACCATGTTTTACGAGAATTCCTAGGAAAATTTGTGGTAGTATACTTTGATGATATTTTGGTATATTCCAAGAGTTTGGTTGAGCATGTAGCACATCTCAAATCTGTCTTGCATGTCCTTAGAAAGGAGAAACTGTATGCTAACTTAGGAAAGTGTTCTTTTTGCACTGATCATGTGGTTTTTCTTGGATTTGTCATAAGTTCTAAAGGAGTGCAGGTTGATGAAGAGAAGGTTAAGGCCATTAGAGATTGGCCAACCCCCAAAACTGTGAGTGAGGTTAGGAGCTTCCATGGGTTGGCAAGTTTCTATAGAAGGTTTGTGAAGGATTTTAGCACACTGGCAGCACCCCTAAATGAAATTGTCAAGAAAAATATGAGTTTTAAGTGGGGAGAGAATCAAGAAAATGCATTTCAAGCACTTAAGGACAAACTCACACATGCACCCATTCTTGGTTTGCCTGATTTTTCCAAATCATTTGAAATTGAATGTTATGCATCTCATGTGGGTATTGGGGCTGTTTTACTTCAAAATGGACATCCCATTGCATATTTTAGTGAGAAGATAGGTGGCGCCACTCTCAACTATTCCACTTATGATATAGAATTGTATGCACTTGTTAGAGCTTTGCAAACATGGCAGCACTATCTTTTGCCTAAAGAATTTGTTATTCATAGTGATCATGAATCTTTGAAGTATTTGAAAGGGCAGGGGAAGCTCAACAAAAGGCATGCCAAATGGGTTGAATTTCTTGAACAATTTCCGTATGTGATTAAGCATAAGCAAGGAAAGGTAAATGTTGTAGCAGATGCACTTTCACGAAGGTATAATTTGCTTGTTACACTTGAAACTAAATTACTTGGCTTTGAACATATCAGAGAGTTGTATGAACATGATAGTGACTTCTCTGAATTATATGCTGCGTGTGAAAAGAAATCACAAAATGGGTTTGTTAGGCATGATAATTACTTGTTTAAGAACAATAGACTTTGTGTGCCTAGAGGATCCATGCGTGAATTGCTAGTTAGGGAAGCACATGAGGGGGGTCTAATGGGACACTTTGGGGTTCAAAAGACCTTAGAAATGTTGCATGAACATTTTCATTGGCCACACTTAAGGCATGATGTGCAAAAATTTTGTGAAAAGTGCATTGTGTGCAGAAAAGCAAAATCTAAGGTATCACCTCATGGACTTTACACTCCTTTGCCTATTCCTGATTCCCCTTGGATTGACTTGTCTATGGATTTTGTTGTAGGGCTACCACGCACTCAAAAAGGTAAGGACTCCATTTTTGTGGTAGTTGATAGATTTTCTAAGATGGCACACTTCATACCTTGCCACAAAGTGGATGATGCAACTCATGTGGCAGATTTGTTTTTCAAAGAGGTTGTAAGACTTCATGGCATGCCTAGGAGCATTGTTTCAGATCGTGACACCAAATTCTTAAGTCATTTTTGGAGGACCTTATGGAAACAAACTAGGAACAAAGCTTCTTTTCTCCACTACATGTCACCCTCAAACTGACGGCCAAACTGAGGTGGTAAATAGGACTCTTTCTACTCTTCTTAGAGCAATTATTAAGAAGAACATTAAGTCTTGGGAAGAATGTTTTATCTCATGTTGAATTTGCTTATAATAGGGCTGTCCATTCTACTACTCAATTTTCCCCTTTTGAGATTGTTTATGGGTTCAATCCGCTAACACCTCTTGATTTGCTTCCTTTACCTAACACTTCTTCTTTAGTTCACAAGGATGGTCAAGCAAAGGCAGAATATGTGAAAAGCTTCATGAGCAAGTTAAAGCTCAAATTGAGAAGAAAATGGAGCAATATGCGAAGAGAGCCATAAAGGGAGAAAAAGAGTTGTCCTTGAACCCGGTGATTGGGTGTGGGTTCATATGAGAAAGGAAAGGTTTCCTGCCCAAAGGAAATCAAAGCTTCAACCAAGAGGAGATGGACCATTCCAAGTGTTGGAAAAGAATTAATGACAATGCTTACAAAATTGACTTGCCCGGTGAGTATGGTGTTAGTGCAACATTTAATGTGGCTGATTTGCGTCCATTTGATGTAGGTGATGAAGATCTAAATTCGAGGACGAATTCACCTAAAGAAGGAGGGAATGATGTGGACCAAGGAGGGGATACAAGCTTACAAGACAAAGCCATAGAGGAAGAGGCATTGAAAGGAATTGGAGACCCATGACAAGATCCAGACTAAGAGAATGAAGCAAGCTTTGGAAGGCTTAATAATGGAGCTCAAGGAGAAGAAGGTCAATGCACAATGGAGGCAACAACTAAATGGATCACATTCCTTCAAATTGAAAGTGAAATTGAGCCCACATGAAGACAAAACTTGAAGGCCCAAAACCACATGATCCAAGATGCATTCAAGGGCTACAAGTGTCCAATTTTCGTGGGTATTTTTGGGGGAATTTTCTGAAGTTATTTTTGATGTCTTTTGGTGGGTTTTTAATGCTTTTGGGAGTTCCTAAGCTAGTATTAGGGAATTGTGGGAAATAAACATCATGCATGCATGCATGCATNTGGAGAATTCCTTCTCAATGAAAGACTTAGGTGAAGCAGCCTATATTCTAGGCATAAAGATCTATAGAGATAGATCTAAGAGATTGCTTGGCCTAAGTCAGAGTACATACATTGATACCGTTTTGCAACGGTTTGCCATGCAGAATTCCAAGAAGGGAAATCTGCCAATGTCACATGGCGTGAGTCTTTCGAAGACTCAAGGTCCCTCTTCTAGAGAGGAGAGAGACCGCATGAGCAAGATCCCTTATGCCTCAGCCATAGGATCTATCATGTACGCCATGTTATGTACTCGTCCTGATGTCTCGTATGCTTTGAGCATGACGAGCAGATACCAGTCAGATCCAGGTGAACGTCACTGGATAGCAGTCAAGAATATTCTTAAGTACTTGAGAAGGACTAAAGAATATTTCTTGATATTTGGAGGCGAAGAGGAGCTAACTGTAAAAGGTTACAGTGATGCAAGCTTCCAAACTGACCAGGATGACTACAGATCGCAGTCAGGTTCGTGTTTTGCTTAAATGGTGGCGCTGTCATCTGGAAGAGTTCAAAGCAGGATACAGTTGCTGATTCTACAACAGAAGCTGAGTACATCGCTGCATCTGAGGCAGCAAAGGAGGCTGTTTTGGATCCGCAAGTTCATTACTGAGCTTGGAGTGGTTCCTAGCATAGTCGACCCAGTACAGCTCTATTGTGACAACAATGGAGCCTATTGCGCAGGCTAAGGAACTCGTTCACACCAGCGGACCAAACAACATACTACGGCGTTTCCATCTCATTCGAGAGATCTTCGATCGAGGAGATGTGAAGATATGCAGAGTACTCACAGAGGCTAACATTGCAGATCCCTTGACCAAGGCTTTGGCACAGACCAAGCATGATGGTCACACTAGGTCATTGGGTATTAGATACTACAGTGATTGGCACTAGTTCTAGTGGGAGATTGTTAGTGAGAGCCCTAGAGTCAATCATGTGATGGTTGTTGTATGGACTCATTGTATCATATTTCATATATATATAAAGGCATTTGATTATGGTTATTATACTTACTTGTATTGGTGCCAAATAACTAAATGTAATAACGTCCTTGGTAGTAAGTTCATATCTATATCAATCGATTGGTTGAATCGATAGTGAGATGATATAGAGAACTCTACTCTTAATTATTCCTAGTCAAGTATTAACATTCAGGGACAATGTTAATGCATAGAGACCAGCATGTAGGTCAACACGATGACTTGATCTCACAAGTCATGGATATGAGATATCAAGTTGACACATGAGTATGCATTGGAGAATGTATACTGAATGACCTACCATGAGAAAGTATCATGGATCGTTATATGAGTATCATATACTTTCTCATGTGACTATTAGTCCTTAGACCTGAAGTCACCATAGTTCCCTACATAAGGAGTTATGTACTTTGGTTTCGTCAAACGTCACCCGTAACTGGGTGGACTATAAAGGCGATTACTGGGTATGTAACAAATTATGCGGAGGGATGTGAGTGATGTAGATGGGATCTATCCCTCCTATATGACGGGAGAGATATCATAGTCTTGATAGAGTGAGATCACTAAGTGCATGACCATGCCCAAATAAGGCAATATGAGATATTGAGCTTATTCGATTATAGTGAGTCTACTTGGAGTTCAAGACACATAGATTGATTGGAGGATGACACGGTCTATGCTTCATAGAAGATCAATCTAGATATCGACGATAGAAGGACATTGTCACATATTATGCAAGTCATAATTAGTAGTCACATTGGTGATGTTGGATCTCAACATTCTTGTAACTTGGGTAGCAATGATGTGTTGCTAGATACCGCTCATTGCTTATGTTTCTAAGAGGTTAGAAGCATTGCCAATGTTACAAGAACCTATAGGGTCACACACAAAGAACAAATAGATGGAGAAAAAAAAAATGAAGTCAAGTTTGACTTGGCTAAATATGGAAAGTCCATAAAAGGCAAGTTTGACTTGACCCAAATCCAAATCAAGTTTGACTTGACTTGGTTCCACTTCATGTTAGACTTGACATGGGAGAAGAAATGGAGTCAAGTTTGACTTGACTAAATATGGAAAGTCCATAAAAGGCAAGTTTGACTTGACCCAAATCCACCTCAAGTTAGACTTGACATAATGCCACGTCATGGTGATGAATTGGCATGGAGCCAACCATTGATGATGCTCCACATCATCAAGAGCATTAAGTGTGGATGCCACCTCATCAAGGAAGATTAATGGTCAAGTTTGACTTGACCAAAAAGGCCACCTCACCTTGACTTGACTAAGTGATGACTTGGCTTGGTATTTGACCAATGATGATGCTCCACATCATCTCCAAAGGTTGTAACCCCCCCATTTGAATTTGAATTCAAATTGAAAGGGGGTTATGGCCGGCCACTTAATGGCCATTAATGGCCATTATGTGGCCGGCCACAATGAGAGAACAAAAACCAAGTTTTGGTTCCATTTTTCTTATGGTGTGTCTTCTCTTCTTCCTCCTTCAAGTGTTGGTGCTCTTCTTCTTCTTATCCTCTTGGCCGAACCCTTGAAAGGTGCTAGCACACCTAAAGGGTTTCCTCCATCCACTTTGTTCACGTAGATACTTCTAGAGGGACGGCACTTGACGTCCTAGAGATCCGACATCCAAAAGGAGCGAGCGGGATTAAGCGGGGCACGCACCAAAGGTAAAATGGTTTATCCCTCTTTAGATCTAGGAGTAGATCGAGTTTTGAGCATGAAATGAATACGTGATTTTTGTTTCGGAATTTTTTTTCTTCGCACGAGATCCATGGCTTTGGGTTCTCAGTGTTTCCGCGACGCGAAAAGGCGGTTTTCACGGCCCGAAAAACCCAACACACTCAACCGAACTTAAATCGGTGTCAACATCAAAATAACAATCAGGTCAGACTGCATCAACGGTTGGAGTTCGAGATATCGGTGACGCACTAGACAACCAAGGATGCAGGAGGGAAGAAATCGAGCAGACGTTGACTGGGAAGAAGTGAATCCTTTAGCTATGGTGGAGGTGGCAGCGCCCCCGATCGCAATGTAAGCTCCCTTGGAACATGATGATGATGACTTGAGGAGACAAGTGGAGACGGGCTCTCAACATCTACCTCAGGAGGTAGAAGAGGAAGATCATGCACGCTAGGATACTGAGGGAATAGCCAATACCATGGAAGATTGACCAAGTCAGATATAACTTTTTCAATGGTGGGACAGGGGGTACAGGCATCTAACAGTGGGGCCTCTTCTACCTCGCCATTGATGTCTTCTGCGTTGGATGTATCGGGGACCTTGGCATCGACGTCTTCTTCCTCTGGCGACTCTTGGAGTAAAGGGACAGTCGGGACGATGTTGAAAAGAGCGTCGATAGTTGTCCAAAATGATAGGTAATTACAGGTCCGAGCAGGTCGCACTGGAGGTGCAAAATGAAGGTGGCCGTGTGGAATATCAGGAGCTTCTGCAAGTCCCTGAAACATAGGGGGGGGGGGGGGGGGGGGGGGGTTCAGCATCTCCTCCGAAGCAAGGGCATTCAAGTGATGGCATTACTAGAGACAAAACTCATAGAGGACCCCCTCCGTCTGATTATGGATAGGCGATTTTTAAATATGGGTCATGTGCATAATTTTGATATGTCTAGCAATGATCGTATATTGTTCCTCTGGGATCCACACACAGTGGATATGGATATACTCATGAAGATCAATCAATTTATTCATTGGGGTTCGATGTCATGTATCCAGAAGGGATTTCTTGGCATCTTTTATTTATGGACTACACTCTATTACCTCCCGTAAACCTTTATGGGAGAGACTTATGGAGCTTGGTGAAGATATCTCAGAGCCTTGGATGATCATGGGGTGGGGGACTTTAATTTTATTTTATCAATGGATGAAAGAGGAGGCAACCGAGTCACTAATTATGAAATGCGGGATCTTCAAATCTTCACTCAAGCATTCGGGTTGGTAGATCTTCGCTCTATTGGATGTCAGCTTACATGGACCAATGGTACGGTTTCTTGTAAATTGGATAGAATTATAGTGAACTCCCAATGGTTGTTAGTAGATTATGATGCATATGGGGAGTTTATGGCGCCCGGGTGTCTCTCAGATCATTCTTGCGCTATAGTGCTCATCCATGCGAAGGATATAGCTAAGAATCGGCCCTTCAAGTTCCTCAATTTATGGACACTTCATGGGGATTTCCAAAAGATGATGGAGTAGTCATGGGCGGAACTAGTCAAGGGAACGCCTAGTTTGTACTTAAGGCGAAATTCACCCGGTTGAAGGGTCGGTTACGGAAGCTAAACAAGCATCATTTTGAGCATATTTCAGAGAAGATGAGAAGAGCCAAATCTGAGTTGGAAGAGATCCAAAAGGGCATTCTTGATGGAGGGACCATTCCGATGGACTATGAGCACCTACGGAAGCGTACCATGCTTCTTGTGGAGGCAAAAAAAATAATTTTATCAACAAAGGGTAAAGAATGACTACCAAATAAGTGCTGATAAGTGTACAAAATTTTTCCATGATGTGGTGAAGCGCAGCAGCAAAAGAAATGTCATAATTACACTCACCAAAAGAAACGGGAGCCAAACGGAAAGTCTAGCGAAGGTGGTAGAGGAGTTTGCAGATTTCTTTCACTCGCTACTCGGGCAAAAGGAACAATGTGACCCTTTTGATGTGAACATCCCACTTACATGGCCAAGGGGAGGAGCTGTATAAACCGGTGGGGAGTGGAGGAGATAAAGGCGGCCCTTGATAGTATTGGGAGTGACAAGGCACCAGGATCGGATGGATATAGGTCAAAGTTTTTCACATCTGCATGGGACATCATAGGGTCGGACTTCATTGGTACCGTACATGCTTTTTTCCAAAATGGTGGGCTGCTTAAACAATGAAACCACTCTGTGATTTCTCTAGTACCAAGGCGGATCATGCCCCGGGAGTTACAAATTGCAGGTCTATCTCTTGTTGCATTGTCTTCCACAAAGTAATATCCAAGGTGTTGGCCGACCGACTAGCAATGGTTTTGGGATTCTTACTTGACCCGACACATTCTTCGGGGTCTCGCATGGCTAAGCTCAGTATCCCGGAAATATGCTCGCCAAAGGATATCGCCGAGGTGTATGCTTAAGGTGGATCTGAAGAAAGCCTTTGACATTGTAGATTGGAACTTTCTTATGTCGGCTCATGTTGGTTTTGGATTTCCCCAACAATACCAAGGATGGATTAAAGAATGTGTCACCACGACATCCTACTCTATTTCTATTAATGGTGGCCTTCATGGGGTTTTCAGTGGTCGGTGTGACCTAAGGCAAGGAGATCCTCTATCACCTATGCTTTTTGGCTTATGCATTGAAGTTCTTTCTCGACATCTACATGAAGCTTCATCCTTACCTTTCCTTCCACTTCCACCCTATGTGTAAGGAAATCGGTATAATACATCTTGCTTATGCGGATGACTTATTGATATTTGCTCGGGTAAATGAATTTTCAATTGGGATATTAGTTGGTTGCTTGGAAGACTTTGGGAGGTGGCGGGCTTGAAGGCTAATACGATGAAATCACATATGTACATGGTCGGTGTTGATAGTATAACAAAGGACCGATTGCTCTAGATTATCGATTTTCAAGAGGGATCTTTTCCATTCCGTTATTTGGGTATACCGCTTGCGGTGGAGAAGCTTGGGATTGCAAATTATGGGCCTTTATTGGATGTCATTGCAAACAAGATAAAGGCGTGGCCGAAGCACACATTATCCTATGCTGGTTGATTGGAATTGGTTAGATCTGTCTTCCAAGGGGTCGAATTTTATTGGCTTTCTATGCTAGCAATTCCTAATGCAGTGATTGATGAGATTAAAGCTATGTGCCGATCTTTTGTGTGGTCTTCCAAGCACCCCCAATCTCATGAGACACAATTTGCCTTCCTAAGCAAGATGATATGGCCTTCGGGACCTTCAAAGATGGAATGATTCTTTACTAAGCAAAAAATTGTGGGATATCCAAACTAGAGCAGACTCATTATGGGTGAGATGGGTATGACATCACTATATAAAGAATATAGATTTTTAGAGTTGGAAGGCTAAGGTTACCGATTCTCCACTTATCAAGAGGCTCTTAGGCATCCGAAAAAAGATATTGCTGAGTTCGCAAGGGCAAATGGCGGCGAACATGCTGCTAATTGAGTGGTTCGTGTTAGTAGGAGCCCTAGAGCCAATTATGTGATGATTGACTAGGGACTTTTTGTATCATATTCTATCATTAATAAAGATATGTTTGGTTATTATACTTACTTTGTACTTGTGTCAAATAACTAAGTATAATAATGTCCTTGGGTAGTAGGTTCTTATCAATTGGTTGAATCGATAGTGAGATAATGTAGAGAACACTACACTAAACCATTCCTAATCAAGCATTAATATTCAAGGACAATATTAATGCATGGAGACTAGCATGTAGGTCAATTGATGACTTGAGCTCATAAATCATGGATATGTGATATCAAGTTGACATACGGGTATAATTAGAGAATGTGTACTGAATTGACCCGCCATGAGAAAGCTTCATAGATTGTCATATGAGTGTCTTAAACTTTCTCATGTGACTATTAGTATGAATAGTCTTTAGACCTGAACTCACTACGGTTCCCTACATGAGGAGTTATGTACTTTGGTATCGTCAAACATCACCCGTAACAGGGTGGACTATAAAGGCTATCACTGGGTATATAATGAATTATGTGGAGGGATGTGAGTGATGTAGATGAGATCTATCCTTCCCATATCACGGGAGTGATATCTGTGGACCCCTTGATCCAGTAGGACTGCTAAAATGCATGACCATGCTCAAATGAGTCAATATAAGATATTGAGCTCATTTGTTTGAGTGAGTCTACTTGAGGATCAAGAAACACAAAGATTGATCGAGGATGACACAGTCTATGCGTCATTGGTCAATCTAGATATCGAGGATAGAAGGACAAGGTCATACATTCTCATAGTCATAGAGGTTAAGTCGGATCTCGACTTTCTTGTTACTTGGGTAGCAATGATGCATTGCTAGATGTCGCTCATTGTTTATGTGTCTAAAGCGGTTTAGACACATTATCAATGTTACAAGAACCTATTGGGTCACACAATAAGGACACGATGCTTCGGAGATTAATTGATCTTATTTTGACTAAGATTTGATCCGAATTGGATTGATTGAGTTAGACTCAAGTGAATCCAATTGAGTTATGGGATTGAGGTCTAATTTGAGTTAGACTCATTTAGATTAGACTCAATTACATTTGGATGAAATATTAATTAATTAAAATGTTTAATAGATTAATAATAGAGGAGGATGAAAAGATTCTTTTCACTGAATGGAGAGAAGTTGAGAAGCCACATGAGAAGATGTACTCTTTATTGGCTTTAATGAAGGGAACCTAAAGGGACAAAAACTCTTCATATTCATGGGATGAGTATAAAAGAGTTTTCTTATCATTTGGATGAAGTTAGGTCATCTTTCCTTCCTCTCTTCCTCCTCTTCTCCCTCTTGGCTGAAACCCTTTCTTTGGGGGTTCTTGGTGGTTTTGTGAACTACCTCAAGTTGCTAGCACAACTAAAGTAGTTCTTCCCCGAAGTTGAGAGATCGTGTTCATGTAGATACGTATAGAGGCACGGACACTTGAACGTGTAAGAGATCCGGCGTAGCTTGGACTAGTGGGATAAACACAAGGGCACGCTTCAAAGGTATACACATAGATAGCTCTATTAACAAGATGAATTTCGTACGCTTCAAAGGGCACGCTGCATTTTTGTGTTTATGTCGCCGGGAGATCCCTACAGTGGTATCAGAGCCACTTGCGAAAGATCGTATAAAATTTTATGAACTTTTATATGTGATATAGAAGTAGAACAAGTTTTTGTTATGAGTTGCATATAAATTTTGTCTCTATGCAAAAGTTTGTGTTGATCAAACTAAAAGACTATAGCATCATCATTCATATGATAGCATGCTATAGTCCGATTACTCTTGACAAAATATTATAACCTTTGGTGTTTATGTTGATGAAGTTCCATCAATCTGTTGTGAATAGATTGTGCATTTTTGTTGCAAGGATGCACCAATGGAGCAATAAGGGTCTCGGATTCATTTTGATGAATTTAGGGCAGCGACTCATTCTAGGAGTCAACAAAAGAAATTTTGTTTCGAGGGCATTGCCCCCGAGCCCCCGCAAGGGCGCTGTCCGCCGTGAGTTTCTGCTCATGAGCGATTTTTGTTTTTGCACTCATAATAAAATCAATGCCCTAGATCTATTGTGTATGATTGATGACATGGTGCATGGTTATGGCCTTAACCCCAATGTGATTGGATGTATATGTGTGTGTCCATGTTGTAATGTAATTCATAATACGACCTGCGTGTCGTGCCTTGTCTCTATTTTTTCTAGTTGTAAAATAGATTTAGACTCGAATGTAACTTGAGTTTTCCTAAATTGTAATGTAGAAAATGAGTAGTGGAGTTACAAGAAGGATGCCGACGACACATGACGATCAAAGGATGCACTTGGAGAAGATGATTAACCATATTTGGATGAGATATTAATTAATTAAAATGTTTAATAAATTAATAATAGAGGAGAATGAAAAGATTCTCTTCATTGAATAGAGAGAAGTTGAAGAGTCACATGAGAAGATGTACTCTTTATGTTGGGTATGGCTTGGCGGGTTTCCTAAGCGAATACTTGGTCGTTCCGAGAGATCTCTCCATGTCTACGGATTAACATTAATCCGAATGGAGACCCGTCTCCCAACGACCATCTAGTGTCGTATCAAACGATCCAAATTACAACTCGGTCAATTACCAAAATCGGCCTTGTAATTTGCTTGGTCGTTCGACCGCGGAAAAGGCGACGAATGGATAGCCGGCTTTTGTGTTTATGGTCGGGGTCCAGTTAGTAAATTATTCACCATGATAGAAAATCAAAATAATAAACTAACTAGCATGAAATGACGAGGTTAGCAAATATGACACACAATAGACATAAGAATAATTAAGGAACTTGGGGAAGAGATATATGATAAGCACCTTGGAATGGATCGCCTTGAAATTCAGATGTAGGGAAGGATATTGACGCCACACTCAAGAAAGATGAGAGGGTGAGTGATAAGTCATGGGGGTTTCGATCGCCACAAGTTGCCTTGATAAGATCACGATTAGTTCTTTGCCTAAGAACCAAAGGAAGCTCTCACAATAGAGAAAACTCTGATTTCATTCAAACTTAACATGCCTTGGTCATACAAGAGTTCTCCTATATATAGACTTAGTGGAGGTTGAAACATTAACCTCTACCACATTTCCCACTAAGCACTAATTATGCACCATTATCATGCATGCATGCATGCATGATGTTTATTTCCCACAATTCCCTAATACTAGCTTAGGAACTCCCAAAAGCATTAAAAACCCACCAAAAGACATCAAAAATAACTTCAGAAAATTCCCCCAAAAATACCCACGAAAATTGGACACTTGTAGCCCTTGAATGCATCTTGGATCATGTGGTTTTGGGCCTTCAAGTTTTGTCTTCATGTGGGCTCAATTTCACTTTCAATTTGAAGGAATGTGATCCATTTAGTTGTTGCCTCCATTGTGCATTGATCCTTCTTCTCCTTGAGCTCCATTATTAAGCCTTCCAAAGCTTGCTTCATTCTCTTAGTCTTGGATCTTGTCATGGGTCCTCCAATTCCTTTCAATGCCTCTTCCTCTATGGCTTTGTCTTGTAAGCTTGTATCCCCTCCTTGGTCCACATCATTCCCTCCTTCTTTAGGTGAATTCGTCCTCGAATTTAGATCTTCATCACCTACATCAAATGGACGCAAATCAGCCACATTAAATGTTGCACTAACACCATACTCACCGGGCAAGTCAATTTTGTAAGCATTGTCATTAATTCTTTCCAACACTTGGAATGGTCCATCTCCTCTTGGTTGAAGCTTTGATTTCCTTTGGGCAGGAAACCTTTCCTTTCTCATATGAACCCACACCCAATCACCGGGTTCAAGGACAACTCTTTTTCTCCCTTTATTGGCTCTCTTCGCATATTGCTCCATTTTCTTCTCAATTTGAGCTTTAACTTGCTCATGAAGCTTTTTCACATATTCTGCCTTTGCTTGACCATCCTTGTGAACTAAAGAAGAAGTGTTAGGTAAAGGAAGCAAATCAAGAGGTGTTAGCGGATTGAACCCATAAACAATCTCAAAAGGGGAAAATTGAGTAGTAGAATGGACAGCCCTATTATAAGCAAATTCAACATGAGGTAAACATTCTTCCCAAGACTTAATGTTCTTCTTAATAATTGCTCTAAGAAGAGTAGAAAGAGTCCTATTTACCACCTCAGTTTGGCCGTCAGTTTGAGGGTGACATGTAGTGGAGAAAAGAAGCTTTGTTCCTAGTTTGTTCCATAAGGTCCTCCAAAAATGACTTAAGAATTTGGTGTCACGATCTGAAACAATGCTCCTAGGCATGCCATGAAGTCTTACAACCTCTTTGAAAAACAAATCTGCCACATGAGTTGCATCATCCACTTTGTGGCAAGGTATGAAGTGTGCCATCTTAGAAAATCTATCAACTACCACAAAAATGGAGTCCTTACCTTTTTGAGTGCGTGGTAGCCCTACAACAAAATCCATAGACAAGTCAATCCAAGGGGAATCAGGAATAGGCAAAGGAGTGTAAAGTCCATGAGGTGATACCTTAGATTTTGCTTTTCTGCACACAATGCACTTTTCACAAAATTTTTGCACATCATGCCTTAAGTGTGGCCAATGAAAATGTTCATGCAACATTTCTAAGGTCTTTTGAACCCCAAAGTGTCCCATTAGACCCCCCTCATGTGCTTCCCTAACTAGCAATTCACGCATGGATCCTCTAGGCACACAAAGTCTATTGTTCTTAAACAAGTAATTATCATGCCTAACAAACCCATTTTGTGATTTCTTTTCACACGCAGCATATAATTCAGAGAAGTCACTATCATGTTCATACAACTCTTTGATATGTTCAAAGCCAAGTAATTTAGTTTCAAGTGTAACAAGCAAATTATACCTTCGTGAAAGTGCATCTGCTACAACATTTACCTTTCCTTGCTTATGCTTAATCACATACGGAAATTGTTCAAGAAATTCAACCCATTTGGCATGCCTTTTGTTGAGCTTCCCCTGCCCTTTCAAATACTTCAAAGATTCATGATCACTATGAATAACAAATTCTTTAGGCAAAAGATAGTGCTGCCATGTTTGCAAAGCTCTAACAAGTGCATACAATTCTATATCATAAGTGGAATAGTTGAGAGTGGCGCCACCTATCTTCTCACTAAAATATGCAATGGGATGTCCATTTTGAAGTAAAACAGCCCCAATACCCACATGAGATGCATCACATTCAATTTCAAATGATTTGGAAAAATCAGGCAAAGCAAGAATGGGTGCATGTGTGAGTTTGTCCTTAAGTGCTTGAAATGCATTTTCTTGATTCTCTCCCCACTTAAAACTCATATTTTTCTTGACAATTTCATTTAGGGGTGCTGCCAGTGTGCTAAAATCCTTCACAAACCTTCTATAGAAACTTGCCAACCCATGGAAGCTCCTAACCTCACTCACAGTTTTGGGGGTTGGCCAATCTCTAATGGCCTTAACCTTCTCTTCATCAACCTGCACTCCTTTAGAACTTATGACAAATCCAAGAAAAACCACATGATCAGTGCAAAAAGAACACTTTTCTAAGTTAGCATACAGTCTCTCCTTTCTAAGGACATGCAAGACGGATTTGAGATGTGCTACATGCTCAACCAAACTCTTGGAATATACCAAAATATCATCAAAGTATACTACCACAAATTTTCCTAGGAATTCTCGTAAAACATGGTTCATAAGCCTCATAAAAGTGCTTGGCGCATTAGTTAACCCAAAAGGCATTACCAACCATTCATACAATCCATATTTAGTTTTGAAAGCAGTTTTCCATTCATCCCCTTCCCTTATCCTAATTTGATGGTACCCACTTTTCAAATCAATCTTAGTAAAGAAGCAAGCACCATGCAATTCATCAAGTAAATCATCAAGTCTAGGGATAGGATGTCGATACCGAATTGTGATGTTGTTGATAGCTCTACAGTCCGTGCACATCCTCCATGATCCATCCTTTTTAGGTACCAAAATTACTGGTACAGCACAAGGACTTAAGCTCTCTCTCACCCATCCTTTTTGTAATAACTCCTCCACTTGATTCTGTATCTCCTTTGTTTCTTGAGGGTTGCTCCTATAGGCAGGCCTATTGGGAAGAGAAGCACCAGGAATAAGGTCCATTTGGTGTTCTATTCCCCTCATTGGTGGCAAACCGTGAGGTACTTCCTGGGGAAACACATCCTCAAAGTCCTGCAAAATAGCAACAACATCATTGGGCAAGGAGTTAGTATTAGTTTCCAAGCAAGTTTCCTTGCACAAAAGAAGAAATATAGGTTGCCTTGTCAAATAAGCTCTCTTCACCTCACTTCCTCTTGCAAACAAATTTTCTATTCTTCTCTCTTTCTTTTCCTCGTTCTCTCTTTTCTTTTCCTCATTCTCTCTTTTCTTTTCTTTCCTCATTCTCTCTTTCTTTTCCTCATTCTCTCTTTTCTTTTCCTCATTCTCTCCTTTCTTTTTCTTAAGCTCGCGCTCTTCTTTTTCTCTTTTCTCTCGCATTTTTTTTTGATCCGCACAAACCTCCCTAGGTGATAATGGTACAAGTGTGACTTTGTGGGAATTGTGAAGAAATGAGAACTTGTTGGAGAATCCATCATGGTGAGCTCGCCTATCAAACTGCCAAGGTCTTCCAAGAAGAATGTGGCTTGCCTCCATAGGTACAATATCACATAGAACTTGATCTTCATATTTTCCAATGGAGAAATTAATCATCACTTGTTGATTCACCACCAATTCACCACTATTACTTAGCCATTGGAGTTTATATGGTCTTGCATGCGGTGTAGTCTTGAGGTTGAGTTTGGTAACCAACCTAGTGCTTGCCACATTGGTGCAACTTCCACCATCAATGATCATAGAGCATGTTTTACCTTGAATAAGGCAACGAGTATGAAAAATATTCTCTCTTTGGTCCTCCTCATGCTCCTTGGCTTGACTTCCTAATAACCTTCTAACCACCAAGAGATCGCCATCTTGCGCATAGGCTGCTCCATCATGTTCCTCATCGCTTGAAGAAGAAGAATGAGAAGAAGTTTCTTCACTAGAGATGCTCCCATTATCCCTAACCACCATAGTCTTCTTATTCGGGCATTCGGATGCGATATGTCCTTTTCCCAAACACTTGAAGCACTTGATATCCCTGCTCTTAGAAGTAGAAGAAGTAGTAGTAGGAAAAGGCTTCTTAGCGCTTGTTACCTCCTTTGAATTAGAAGAGGAACCCTCCTTCTTTGGCTTGTCCTTCCAATTTGAAGAGTAGTTTGAAGAAGATGGTCTTTTCATAACGCCCTTTCTCTTTAATTGTTGCTCCACTTTCATTGCTTGATGAACTAAGTCTTCAAGCTCCACATAATGTTGTAGCTCTACAATGTCTCCAATATCTCGGTTTAGGCCATGGAGAAATCGAGCCATAGTTGCTTCTCTTTCCTCCTCAATATTGGCCCTAATCAAAGCCACCTCCATCTCCTTGTAATACTCATCCACACTCCTACTCCCTTGGATGAGTCTTTGCAATTTGTTGTGCAACTCCCTATGGTAGTGGGAAGGCACAAATCTCCTTCTCATCAAAGTCTTCATTTCACCCCAAGTGTTGATAGGGTGCTCTCCATACCTTCTTCTCTCCTTTTGCATTTGATCCCACCAAATTAAAGCATAATCGGTGAACTCAAGGGCAGCCACCTTCACTTTCTTTGCATCAGGGTAATTGTGGCATGAGAAGATTTGCTCTATTTTCATTTCCCACTCAAGATATGTGTCGGGGTCATTCCTCCCTTGGAAGGAAGGTACCTTGACTTTCACCCCTCTTAGATCGTCTTCATGTTGATGGTTTCTACCTCCTCTTTCGTGTCTTCGTCCCCCTTCACGCCTCCTTCTTTCTCTTGGAGAACTATAGAATAGGTCACTTCCCGGATGAGATTCTTCATGATTAGAATTTCCCCCATGGTTGGAAACTCTTCCTCCTTCAAGTCGGTCCATCCTTTCATGTAAGCCTTCAAGTTGTCTTTGAAGCATTCTCTCAAAGTGTTGAGTAAGCGCCTCCATTTGAAGCCTATTAGGATCTTGTCTAGGGGAGTTTTCCCCACTCATGCTTGCAACAAAAAAAAAAAAGATGACAAGGAAAATTACACAAGAAATGTTAGAAAGACCTCACCACTCGCCTCACGTGGTTGCACTCAAATTTATCCACTCAGCTTCCTTTATAAGCCCTTAAGAAAAGAACCTTATCAACGATTTTCTCAAGACAACAAGTAGACAATCAAGTGAGCAAGAAACCAACAAGAGAATATGAGTAGAACAAGAGAAATAAACGGTTAGAACAAGAAATTCAGCAACGATCAAGAGCAATGAGAGAAATATTGGGTCCTTTCAATTCGCCGATCTTCCTTCTTTTTTTTTTTGTTTTTTTTTTCGAATTTCCTTTTTGTCCTTTTTTTTTTTCTTCAGTCAAAAAAACACAATGACTCAAGTAACACCTTTTTTTTTTTCAACTCTTTTTTTTTTTTTTTTTTTGAGTTTAGGACCCAAATAGAGAAGCGATAAATAGAGTTGGAGAATGAAAACACCAATGGAATACTATGGATGAGAGATTAACAAAGATGAACAAGAACACAAATGAAGAAGAACAAAACGCAAACCTGAAAATCAAGGAGCCAAGGCTCTGATACCAAATGATAAGCACCTTGGAATGGATTGCCTTGAAATTCAGATGTAGGGAAGGATATTGACGCCACACTCAAGAAAGATAAGAGGGTGAGTGATAAGTCATGGGGGTTTCGATCGCCACAAGTTGCCTTGATAAGATCACGATTAGTTCTTTTCCTAAGAACCAAAGGAAGCTCTCACAATAGAGAAAACTCTGATTTCATTCAAACTTAACATGCCTTGGTCATACAAGAGTTCTCCTATATATAGACTTAGTGGAGGTTGAAACATTAACCTCTACCACATTTCCCACTAAGCACTAATTATGCACCATTATCATGCATGCATGCATGCATGATGTTTATTTCCCACAATTCCCTAATACTAGCTTAGGAACTCCCAAAAGCATTAAAAACCCACCAAAAGACATCAAAAATAACTTCAGAAAATTCCCCCAAAAATACCCACGAAAATTGGACACTTGTAGCCCTTGAATGCATCTTGGATCATGTGGTTTTGGGCCTTCAAGTTTTGTCTTCATGTGGGCTCAATTTCACTTTCAATTTGAAGGAATGTGATCCATTTAGTTGTTGCCTCCATTGTGCATTGATCCTTCTTCTCCTTGAGCTCCATTATTAAGCCTTCCAAAGCTTGCTTCATTCTCTTAGTCTTGGATCTTGTCATGGGTCCTCCAATTCCTTTCAATGCCTCTTCCTCTATGGCTTTGTCTTGTAAGCTTGTATCCCCTCCTTGGTCCACATCAATATACCTTCCCGATCACCTCGCGGTCTTCGACCTTATGTTCCTCCCTTCGCGGACGTCGTGTGGGTGACGATCTACCGCGAACCGAGATCACCAAGGCGACCAAACAATCCTTTCTTCCTTGCCAACCGAACCCTAGCCTCTAGGGTTTACCTGCTGGTAGCTTCTTCTCCCCTTCCCTAGCGCCGCCGGCCGCCGGAGCCTCCAAGCCGTCGTCGGCTCAAATGTAGACCTCAAGAGGAGAACAAAGAAGAAGACGAAGGAGAAGAATCTCCTTCCTTGATCACCCAAATCCAGCTACTCACCTTGCTTCTCCCTTTGGCGCCGCTGGCTTCAACAGCCGCCCGCCGGCCCTCTTTCGCGCGCCACTCACAAGCCTCCCTCTCCTCACCGTTCACCACCGAAAGGAGAAGAAGAACCTCCCTTTCCTTGGTAGAGACCGGCGGCCTAGGAGAAGAAAAAGTGAGTTGAGGAGGAAGAAGATCTCCCTCCTCTACCTGACGCCCTAAGAGAGAGAAACAAGAGAGAGAAAGTGAGAAAGCCTTGGGTTGATTAATTAGATTGTCTAGCATTGGTTTCATGGTCTCATGGGATATATATAGGGCTAAGGTAGGGGGACCAAGAGGAGGAGTTGGATCTTGGCCCAGCAATGGATCTAAACCCGATCCATTAATTAAGATCCATTCCACCAAAGGATCTTAATTGAACTTCCTCACTAACCCTCATATTTTCATATGGGCTCTACATATTACGAGTCGTCCATCCCCCCCTCCCCCCGTGTTTAAGATCTCGAATGCCCGTTAATTAATTTAAATTACTAACAATTCAATTTAATTAATCTCTGGATCCTTGACTAGTACCACTCGACCTTATCATCATGCTGGATCAAATCCACCTGCAGGGTTTAGCATGATGAACCTTTCGAGCTCATCAAGGGGGCATCATCAACTTGACTCACCAGGACACGAATTCCGTCAATAATCAACAGCACATCATATTATTAATATTATCTCCAAACTTACCGGGCCTATCGATCTAACAGAATAGATCTCGCCCATTGGTAAATCAAAGAAATAATAGTTAATAATATATGTCCGTTATTATATCGGGATTAAGGGATCGTGCTCCATAATATAATCTTGAGGTCCTATCCAATTATTGAGTAAGTACAAATTGGATAACCTCAGGTTTTGGTCCTGCTCAATGTATTCAAAGCACACTAGTATAATTCTATGGTCCAGACCAACCACACCTAATTACACTACAACCATCCCGATGGGTTGTCCAATTCTATCTCGGTTGTGGGCCTCTATTTATACTAAGCAAGGAACTGATAACATGATCTTCCAACCACACACCATGTTATCTACAATGCAAAGTAGCCCCCGGGGCTATGGTACAGCGGTAAGGTCACTAGTCGTTAACTCAGGCATCCACGGTTCGATCCCCAGCTACGGCGCATTTTGCAGGAAATTTTCCTCCAAATAGGGCGCGAACCCTGGGACGCTGGGCTTCTAGACTAGCCATCGCGAGCGCTTCCCGATTTACCCTGGTGACCGGTGGGAAACTTCCGTGGGGCTGGGCCGGTCACCCCAGGTTCAATTTGTCTGCTGTCTGGTTCATCATTTTTTTTACAATGCAAAGTAATTGGACTTTATGCATATACTAATGTAACTATGCACCTAGTGTAGTTGTGATTCTCTTTAGTATTGCTTCATTTTAATGTTATTACTATTGTCTAATCAACATATTTCGATTTATTGTTAATCATGAAAAACAGTTTTGTAGTTCCCAAAGACGCCGACGACACACCAAAGATGAAAACCTATGGACAAAGAAGGAGCTAGCGGACTTCATGGCAAACGGGAAAGCAGAGTTACATTTACTGACCGACTGCCTGCACAAGAAGTCAATCGAATCGGGAACTATCGATTTGCAAAGGAACTTTGGGAAAAGTTCCTTGAAATTCACGAAGATACCTCCGAAGCCAAACTAGCAAAAAAAGACCTACTTCGGAATCAACTCAGGAACCTCCAACTTGAAGAAGGAGAGTCAGTAGCTCAACTATATGCAAAACTTAAGGAGCTAATTATGTAACTCAAAAACTTCGGAGAGTCGATAAGCAATTGGGACGCTCAAAGGTATGCATTAAACGCCTTCCCAAGGATGTCGAATTGGACTTTGATAATTAACGCCTATTACATCTCTAAGGATTTTGAGATAAGTACCTTAGATTTGTTGGTGCAAAGAGCATCAGACTTGAAGAGTCAACCTCTAGTGTCTCGATGTTTGACAATATACTAACGTCTGGTCAAAGTGATCAAGGGTTAAACCAAACAGGATTTGATGTTGTTAGTGAGAGCCCTAGAGCCAATCACGTGATGGTTGTTGTATGGACTCATTGTATCATATTTCATATATATATAAAGGCATTTGATTATGGTTATTATACTTACTTGTATTGGTGCCAAATAACTAAGTGTAATATCGTCCTTGGTAGTAGGTTCATATCTATATCAATCGATTGGTTGAATCGATAGTGAGATGATATAGAGAACACTACTCTTAATTATTCCTAGTCAAGTATTAACATTCAGGGACAATGTTAATGCATAGAGACTAGCATGTAGGTCAACACGATGACTTGATCTCACAAGTCATGGATATGAGATATCAAGTTGACACATGAGTATGCATTGGAGAATGTATACTGAATGACCCACCATGAGAAAGTATTATGGATCGTTATATGAGTGTCATATACTTTCTCATGTGACTATTAGTATAACTATTAGTCCTTAGACCTGAAGTCACCATAGTTCCCTACATAAGGAGTTATGTACTTTGGTTTCGTCAAACGTCACCCGTAACTGGGTGGACTATAAAGGCGATTACTGGGTATATAACAAATTATGCGGAGGGATGTGAGTGATGTAGATGGGATCTATCCCTCCTATATGACGGGAGAGATATCATAGTCTTGATAGAGTGAGATCACTAAGTGTATGGCCATGCCCAAATAAGGCAATATGAGATATTGAGCTTATTCGATTATAGTGAGTCTACTTGGAGTTCAAGACACATAGATTGATTGGAGGATGACACGGTCTATGCTTCATAGAAGATCAATCTAGATATCGACGATAGAAGGACATTGTCACATATTATGAAAGTCATAATTAGTAGTCACATTGGTGATGTTGGATCTCACCATTCTTGTAACTTGGGTAGCAATGATGTGTTGCTAGATACCGCTCATTGCTTATGTTTCTAAGAGGTTAAAAGCATTGCCAACGTTACAAGAACCTATAGGGTCACACACAAAGAACAAATAGATGGAGAAAAAATGAAGTCAAGTTTGACTTGGCTAAATATGGAAAGTCCATAAAAGGCAAGTTTGACTTGACCCAAATCCACCTCAAGTTAGACTTGACTTAATGCCACATCATGGTGATGAATTGGCATGGAGCCAACCATTGATGATGCTCCACATCATCAAGAGCATTAAGTGTGGATGCCACCTCATCAAGGAAGATTAATGGTCAAGTTTGACTTGACCAAAAGGCCACCTCACCTTGACTTGACCAAGTGATGACTTGGCTTGGTATTTGACCAATGATGATGCTCCACATCATCTCCAAAGGTTGTAACCCCCCATTTGAATTTGAATTCAAATTGATAGGGGGTTATGGCCGGCCACTTAATGGCCATTAATGGCCATTATGTGGCCGGCCATAATGAGAGAACTTGCCAAGTTTTGGTTCTATTTTTTCTCATGGTGTGTCTTCTCTACTTTCTCCTCCAAGTGTTGGTGCTCTTCTTCTTCTTATCCTCTTGGCCGAACCCTTGAAAGGTGCTAGCACACCTAAAGGGTTTCCTCCATCCACTTTGTTCGCGTGGATACTTCTAGAGGGACGGCACTTGACGTCCTAGAGATCCGACATCCAAAAGGAGCGAGCGGGATTAAGCGGGGCACGCACCAAAGGTAAAATGGTTTATCCCTCTTTAGATCTAGGAGTAGATCGAGTTTTGAGCATGAAATGAATACGTGATTTTTGTTTCGGAATTTTTCTTCGCACGAGATCCATGGCTTTGGGTTCTCGGGGTTTCCGCGACGCGAAAGGGCAGTTTTCGCGGCCCGAAAAACCCAACAGATGTTTAGTAGTGTAAACCCAGGTTTGAAGGTTTGATCAATTTGACCAAAGGGATAGTCAAATAGGACCTGATGTTTGGCAGAGTTATAAGAACCCAGGGTTGGTCAGTTGATCAAGGGATTAAGCCAAACTGGACTTGAGGTTTGACAGAGACAGTATACTTACCTGAAGTTTGGAAGAAAGAAGTCTACTCAGGATTAAGATGACTAGCAGAGAAGTCTTTATCGAGGTATGAAATCCTGATGAGTGAAGCTGAGTCCTAGTGAGTGAAGCTAGGTGGATGAAGTCCTGGTGAGTGAAGCTAGACAAGAAGACTTGGTCTGGGGGACTGAGCATGAAGTCCTGGTTCGAGGAATTGGGCACGAAGTCCTGCCCGAGGGTTGGGCACCGAACTATTGGTCCACGGGATTGAGCACGAAGTCCTAGTTGGGGATCGAGCAATGAAGTCTTAGTCAAGCGAGGACAATGGACAAAAGTAGAGACGGGTCGAGGATCGGACATCTCAAGATCTGGGAGTCTCAGAGGCCGAGCACGAAGTCATGGTCCGGGGAACCGAATAAAAGACTTTGCCGAGCTGGGATCGCGGGCAGAAGTAGAGACATGTCGAGGTCGGACATCTCGAGATTCAGGTTCTCGGAGGCTGAGCAAAAGTCCAACCGGAGGCCCCGGTTAGCAAAAGGTAGCTTTACCATATTAGAGTTGGTGAAAGACGTAGTAGGCGTCGATTCAACCTAAGATTTCAGTAGAAATCCAAACGTCAGAACTGGAGGCAAGATAGGAGAACAAATGCAAAACAAACAGGATCTAGGAGAAAGCTTCCCAAGCACCTGAGTAGGGACTCAGGCGCCTGGAACCCAGGCGCCTAAGAAGGGACTTCGGAGGTTGGAACCTAGGCGCCTAAATCCAATTCAAGCGCTTGGGATGGGAAGTCTATCCCCTACACAATGTTAGCCACTTCGGATCAGGTTTTAACCATGGTTAGGCGCTTGAATGGGCTTTAGGGTGCCTGGGAGCATGCTATAAATAGGGTTGCCAAACCCTCAGTTGAAGAATCAAGTTCCACATCTACTTAATTATTCTCTGCGAAGCAAAAGCTCTAAGTCGAAGCTCTGCGACCTAGGAGGCTCCAGGAGGAAGTACGCTGCACTTCGTACTTCCAGATTGGTTGAATCATCATTTCTGTTGGTTTGCTTTTAGTTTACAAGTTATCTTTTAGTTTATCATTTTGTACTTGTAAATCATACTGCTTTTCTCCACCTTCGTAAATTCTGAAAAGGAGACCATTAGTGTGTTGGATCGAGAAAACACGATAGAGGGGGGGGTGAATATCGTGAAAGCGTTTCGGATTAGAAAAGCGAATGCGCAACGGAAATTCAAATCAAACACACAGAACGCAAGCGTTTTTACTTGGTTCGGAGTCGCGGTCGGCTCCTACTCCAAGGCCCACGGTCCTTGACCGTTTACTGCGGGCAATTCTATAATGGCGCAAAGAATTACACAAATTTGTACAATAGTAATGCAGTAAAAAGGAAAATTATATTCTTCGTTACCGACGCTCGGTGTGGATCGTACTTTGGAGCAGAGGGTCGTCGTCGGCGCTAGAATCTCGAGATCGGAGGTTTCCGGAGCAAAGTGCTTGAACGAAGAGTATAGAGGCGTTGGAAAATTGATGTTCCGAAGCCTTGGGGTCGAGCCCCTTTTTATAGCACTCCTGGGGGCACCCTAGACGCTGGAGGCACCTGACACGTGCCTTCGGATCCAAGAAATCTCATCCGAAGCTCGGTAAGCGCTTATCCCTCCAGAATCGGCCTCGGAGCTGACGGGGCGCCCCGGTTGACTTGGTCTGCTGGCTTCTCGGCTGATTTCGCTTCGATCACTTAGTTGGCTTGGACCTACGTCGCCCGAGGCATCCAGGGCGCCCGGGACCATGAGGGCGCCTAGCCCAGTAAGTCTTCGAAGTGATTCTTGCTCAATTGGTTGTTTGGCTTTGACCTTAGGCGCCCGGGACCTCTCGGGCACCTAGCCCAGCTGCTGCCCTTCTCCTTTGGGGCGTTCTGAGGTGCAAAAACACGTTCCTTTGGTCCCTGCATCCAAGGTTATTTTCACAACAAACAAGGCAAGAAATGTTAGGTATTTACAGTCGTAGCTGTCTTGGTTCTGACTTTGGGTCTCCCAAATGGAACCCTAGGTCGAGCCGACGCCTACTGTTCCCTCGACGGGGAACGCGTCCTCACCTACTTCTCTCAGGAGAGTTTACCTTTTGCCAACTAGCTCCTCCGGTTGGACTTTTGCCCGATGCACCTGACCAGGTCTTCGTGCCCACCTTCCAAGCTGGTCTTCGGTGCCCAGCTCCTTGCCAGGGCTTCGTGCCCAGTCCTCGACCAGGACTTTGTGCCCACCTTCCAAGCAGGTCTTCGGTGCCCAGCTCCTTGCCAGGGCTTCGTGCACAGTCCTCGACCAGGACTTCGTGCCTAGTGTACCTAGGGTTTATTTCCTGCACACTTAGTGACCATATTAGATCACAATAACATCTTAACTTTTGAACCCTTTGCCAATATCAAAACCCAGGTTCAACTTAGGTGCTGCCTGCACCAACAATCTCCCCCTTTATTGATTTATGGCAACCCGGTTCAAAAAGTTAAGTTTAAACAAAACTAGGTAAAATTCCAATTTCATTTCCTCCCCCTGGAAGAAGTCTCCCCCCAGATTTTTCAAAGGTTCGCGGGGTTTTTTAAAAAAAAATTATTTTTCAACAGTTAGAATCTTTTCCCAAAAAAATGTAAGTTAGAAGTTATTTCCAAAAGAAAAAATGTTGGGTTAAAAACTTGGAAAAAAAAAATTTTACTTAGAAAATTCTCAAGTCAATACTTAGTTTTCGCACTTTAGAAAATTTTCAAAAGTTCTTTTGAAGTTTTTAATACAAAAATTTTCCATCTTTTTGAGTTATGAGAATTTTCCCAAGCACTTTATAAATTTTCAAGAAAATTTTGAAATCATTTCTATTAGTGAAGTTTAAATTAAGTACTTAGAAGAAAATTTTTTTAAAACTAGTTTAAGTCAAGTGCAATAATTTTGAAACTAGCTTAAGTCAAGTACAATAATTTTAAACAATTGACTTAAGGGATTTGAAAAAAGAGATAAATAAAGTTTTGAATTTTGAATTTTGAAAGAAATTTTAAACCTTCTAAATCTTCTCTCCTTTCCAATCTCTCCCCCTTTGCCATATATCAAAAAATATAGTAAAACAATATAGCAAAAGAAGTAAGGTGCTGTACTGAACCAACTCGAGTTATAAACTGGACCAAATCAATTTGAATTATCTCTTTCGGGTCCTGTCTAACCTAATTAGCTACTTACTAACTGTTATAAAGAGTAGTTTTCGCTCAGGTTAGTCAAGATAAGTGTTTTGTTGAAGTTAGATTTTCTAATCTTGACACTTAACCTGATTACTGTTCAATTTGTATTTAGTGCCCCAATTACTGCAGATGCACTGACTTAAAGCATCTTGAATTAAGGCAAAGACCTATGCATCTCAACCCATTCTAGGTTATCAATCAAAAGTACCTTAGGGTGCTTGTGAGAAGCAGGCTTCTAGATCTATATGTGCATGCAGTTCTAGGGTTAGGGCCTAAGCTAAGTCCATTTGCGAAAAAAACCCTAGTTTTGAAGGGGGTAATTTTTCAAAAAAAAACTATGTCGAACAATTAAAAAAAAACAAAAATGATTTTTCAAAATTAAGTAGAAACTGATAAGTAATAAACAGTTTTACTAAAATAGAAGTAGAGTAAACATATTCTACCAAGCATATAAAGATCAGATAATCAAGAAAAGCAACTAGTCAACTAGATAAGTCAACTGGTCAAAGCGAGGACCAACATAGTCACACCACAGTCAAATACAAGTCAACCCTACTGAGTAGGGGTAGTCAATCAGTCAATGGTACAATATCAATCTGAACTAGGAGGAAGGACCGGGATGATTAGATGAGCTGGGCTGCCAGGATCGAAATAGCAACATCATTTCATTATACCGCGCGTCGCTAGTCTCTCGATCGGCTCTGCGGGCATCCATATACTCTGCATGATTAGCTTCTACTTTCTCCCTGAGACTGTGTATCTCTGTCCTAAGTAGTGCTAGGCTCTTTGCAGTCGTCGGAGGTGAGGGCTCGTCCATCTGCTCTCGAATCTCGGCCACCAGATTTGCGACATCGACCACTATCTCCTCATCAGAGTCAATCCGGGGTCCGGCTCGCTGACGTCTCCACGACAAAATCTCGGTGCCCGAGACCTCTATACCCACTAGGGAAAAGTTTCTAAAACCTATTTCATCAAACTCGGTCATAGTGGTCATCACTCCATCGGTGATATTACGACCGTGATGATGAAGAATGGAGGTGATGATGTGGCAGTAAGGGGTGTGTACCCGCCCTGAGTAGTAATACTGGACGCATATAGAATCGTGCGGAACATGTGGAGTCCAATGTCAATATCAAGGTGATGGATCAATGCGTACAGTAAGAAGGTGTGAAACGGTCGCATGGTCGCTACGTCCCTAGTGGACAAAGGTAGAATGCAACGGACTAGGACTCTAAAGAGAGCATAGTCCTGAACCTGAAGATCTACAGACTGAAACCACCTAGCCAGAGGGTTTCGAGCATCTCTATAAAAATAGGAATATAGGGTGTCTAGGTCAATGTGAGAGTAGGGAGCATCAAAGGGAGGATCTCTAGGAGAATAACAGCAAAATGTGGACTGAGAAAGTCGTAGTCCAAGAAATCTGTTGAGCAACGAGGGTGTTATTGTCAAGGGCATCCCTTGAACTGTGGTGACAAACATGAGGTCATTTTGTCTAACTATGTTGTTGTAGAATTCTACACAAAGAGTTGTGTTAATGGGATGAGTGCAGAAAATAAGGTTGTCTAGTTGGTAAAAATTAATAACATTCATGGCCAATGGACAGGATTGAGTGAAAAATTGCCTATTTAGGTAACTAGTTTTGATGGGTTTATATGTTGTCCTAGCAAACTTATTGCAAAGTTCCAAGGTTGGGAACCTAGGGTCGGGGCTAGGTTCGGTCCCGGGGTTTGATTGACTTGTACGACGTTTCCTAAAGTAACACGAAGCATGCGTTTAAGGATAGAAATAATAAAGAAATTAATGCAAAAGAAATGATACCGAGTGATTGTCCGGGGAGGCATGGTCGAGGTGGAGCGGTCGTGGGCACGAGAGGGTCATTCGGTAGCCTTGGAAGGAGAAGAGTTAGAGAAGAGAAGTGTTTTGGGTGTAGCAAAAGGAGGGGGTTTCGGGTTGTTTATATTGTGGTGTAAGGTCGAGCGCCCGGGACGTCCCGGGCGCCCGGGTCAGAGTAGTTGCCTTTGGCAGTCTTCTGCCCTAACCTGGTGCTGGATGGGGCGCCCGTGATAGCCGGCGCGCCCGGGGTCAGATCAAAAACTGTCACATGCAGCTTTTGGTGTTTTGACCGTACCTTGGGGGCCCCCGTGAGGACCCGGGCGCCTGGCCTAGACACTTTTCAGTCTTGATCGAAGAGAAAGAGAAAGGGGGGCGCCCGAGGGGTCACGGGCGCCCGGGCTGTGTAGAAGTTGACAATTTTAGTGTATTGTTGACCGGTTGACCATTTGACTATGGTTTGACTATTTTGACCATGGTTTTGACCAGTTTTAACTGGCTTAATCAAGCAATAATCAGGTCAACTCAGTTCTAAATTACAGGCTTTGATGTTCGTACTAAACAAAAGTACAGGGATTGGATAAATTTTAGTTAAGTTAAATCTAACCATCTCACCCGTTCTAAAGTTGTCAATCACATTTGCCTTATGGGTTTTTGTGAGACAGGTTTAACAGACAGAATTATTTTGAAAGATCATGATTTATTTTGAAAAAGTTAAATTAATTTTGAAAACAATTGTTTTTGAATTTATTTTGAAAAAGTTTGAATCTACGATTAACTGAAAATTTGTGTTAGATTCGAATTTGACAAAGAATAATTTGAATTTGAATTTCAAAAATTGACTTCCAGGTCTTGGCGAGGCACTAGGCCTTCTTTGGCCGTAGCCTTATTGGATCATCAACCCTTTCCTTGACAAAGCCTTTTAATGAAATTTCATTTTCAAAATTACTTTTTGAAAAATTCTGGTCTAACTAGTTTGGATCTTGGATCGGTAGCTTCGGCTAGTTCCACCAGTCTAAAGAGACCAAGTAATGTATACTTGACCTTATTAGAAGAGGTTTCCCTAACGTACTATCATCTCACCGCCACCCAATACTATGTTGTTCAAATTTCGGTTAATTGGTTTAGTCCTTAATCTAACCATTCCTAAGTCTAAACATGGTAAATTGCAGAAAATAAATAGACATGCAATCATGCAATTTAAACAAGAAAAGAAATTCATTTAACTATGAAAATTGTTTTTAATTTGGCTCCCCCTGGACTAAAGCCACGATAATGGTTCGGCAAGATGTGAATCTTGTCCTTGGGGATCCAATACTGATTTGATCCAGTTTGGTTGTTCAGGCAAAGTTTGGGTACCCATGCCTGAATTTTAGGTCTAGACTGATTCAATACAACATAGTATGACCTTTGTCTTGCCTTGGTTCGATAGCCTAACCCGGATCGATTTAGAATCGACTTCTGTTTTCCAAGGATCATGTCAAGACCCTTGGAACCAGAAGTGAATCGTTCTAATGCTGCTCTAAGGTCCTTGACTTGAGTTTTCAAGGAGGAGTTCTCTTCCTCAAGTTTAGTAGAGGTTCCTTCTTGAACCTTCTTAGTTAAGGATTTAGAGTCAGCTCCCTCTTTCAGGAGTTTTACTTCCTGTCGGAGGGACTCGACTCAGATTTTGGCTTTCGCCAAGTCGCGAGAAAGGTAAGCAATTAATTCAGTTAATTGAATTCTAGAAAATCCACTTACAGTGATTTCGCCGTCCTCAAAAAATGTGAGTTTTCCGTCGTCCGGCTTCGATTCTGACTCGGTCTCGATTTCTTCCGAAGCAGTCAGGGCGAGCAGGTTCGACTCTGGGGCCTCTTCTTCTTCTTCGGAGGAAGACTCATCCCACGTTGCCTAAAGGGCCTTTTTCCTTCTTGTCTTCTTGGCTTCTTTTATGTTAGGGCATTCCGATTTGAAATGTCCCTTCTTGTTGCACTCGAAGTAGGTCACACTTGATTTGTTCTTAGTTGGTTCAGCCGGATCTTCCTTCATTCAGCTGGCTTTTCTTTTGTTGGACTGATTCTTCAATTCCTTGTAATAGTTCCGGGCAAGCCGGACCAGCTTGGGTCGATCCCCTTCGCTGTCTTCTGAGTCTGAGTCAGACTCGGGTGCAAGTTGAGGCTTCTTGTTGACCATTTTTCCTGTCTTGCCTGCAATAAAAGTGATGTCTTTCTCGGTCAGGGTGCAGTTAGTCTGCTCATGTAATTCAAGCTCGGAAAATAGTTCATCTAATTTGATTTTAGAAAGATCCCTTGAAACTTTGTACGCATCTACCATAGATGCCCACAGAGTATTTCTTGGGAAAGCGTTAAGAGTATACCTGATCAGGTCACGGTTCTCTACCTTGTGACCGATTGTGTGTAGATCGTTCATCAGCTCCTGAATTCTGGAGTGGAGCTGGGCTACAGATTCACTGTCGTTCATCTTGATTTTGTACAGTTTGTTTAATAGTAGATCCCTCTTGCTGATTCAGGTGTCGGAGGTTCCTTCATGCAACTCAATCAGCTTACCCTAGAGTTCCTTTGCACTGTTGAATGGTCCCACCCGATTCAGCTCTTCTTTGGTTAGGCCGCATTGGAGTATCTGGGTTGCTTTGGCATCAGATTCAATCTTTCTTTTCAGTGCGGTATCCCATTCGGTGTATGATTGTGGCACTCCTTCAGCGTTCTTCGGGATTTCCAGTCCAGATTGGATAATTATCCACATGTCTACCTGAGTTTTCAGGTGGACCTTCATCCGACTCTTCTAGTAGGAGAAATCCTCCCCATTGAAAAGTGGTGGTCTGGCTGTACTGAACCCTTCTTGCATGGCCATTTGGTAATTACTGAAATAATAACAAAAAAACTATCCCAAGACTTGGTCTTGGATTAGCAGTGCGGGAATAAGATATTAAAAGAAATTATCGAGTGGTGTTGCACCAACCTCGATTAACGATAAAAATTCGATCAAAAAAAAATTCATAAAAAAAATCCGAAAAACTCTCAAATTGGTGGTTCACCAAGTTTGAGCTTCCCCGCTCTGATACCACTTGTTGGATCGAGAAAACATGATAGAGGGGGGGTGAATATCGTGAAAGCGTTTCGGATTAGAAAAGAGAATGCGTAGCGGAAATTCAAATCAAACACACAGAACGCAAGCGTTTTTACTTGGTTCGGAGTCGCGGTCGGCTCCTACTCCAAGGCCCATGGTCCTTGACCGTTTACTGCGGACAATTCTATAATGGTGCAAAGAATTACACAGATTTGTACAATAGTAATGCAGTAAAAAGGACAATTATATTCTTCGTTACCGAGGCCCGGTGTGGATCGTACTTTGGAGCAGAGGGTCATCGGCGGCGCTAGAATCTCGAGATCAGAGGTTTCCGGAGCAGAGCGCTTGAACAAAGAGTGTAGAGGTGTTAGAAAATTGATGTTCTAAATCCTTGGGGTCGAGCCCCTTATATAGCACTCCTAGGGGCGCCCTGGACGCTGGGGGCGCCTGACACGTGCCTTCGGATCCGAGAAATCTCATCCGAAGCTCGGTCAGCGCTTATCCCTCCAGAATCGGCCTCGGAGCTGACGGGGGTGCCCGGGACACGCCCGGTTGACTTGGTCTGCTGGCTTCTCGGCTGATTTCGCTTCGATCACTTAGTTGGCTTGGACCCAGGGCGCCCGAGGCATCCAGGGCGCCCGGGACCATGAGGGCGCCCGGGACCATCAAGGCGCCTAGCCCAGTAAGTCTTTGAAGTGATTCTTGCTCAATTGGTTGTTTGGCTTTGACCTTGGGCGCCCGGGACCACTCGGGCGCCTAGCCCAACTGCTGCCCTTCTCCTTTGGGGCGTTCTGAGCTGCAGAAACACGTTCCTTTGGTCCCTGCATCCAAGGTTAGTTCCACAACAATCAAGGCCAGAAATGTTAGGTATTTACAGCCGTTACTGTCTTGGTTCTGACTTCGAGTCTGCCAAATGGAACCCTAGGTCGAGCCGACGCCTACTGTTCCCTTGACGGGGAACGCGTCCTCACCTACTCCTCTCAGAAGAGTTTACCTTTTGCCAACCGGCTTCTCCGGTTGGACTTTTGCCCGATGCACCTGACCAGGTCTTCGTGCCCACCTTCCGAGCTGGTCTTCGGTGCCCAGCTCCTTGCCAGGGCTTCGTGCCCAGTCCTCGACCAGGACTTCGTGCCTAGTGTACCTAGGGTTTCTTTCCTGCACACTTAGTGAGCATATTAGATCACAATAACATCTTATCTTTTGAACCCTTTGCCAATCAAAACCCAGGTTCAACTTAGGTGCTGCCTGCACCAACATAGTGGACTCACGTCGAGTACATATGCCTTGGACATACTGACCCTGGGGGATTGGGAACCAAGTAAATAAATCCCGCGTGTATGCTGTGTTTATTGTCTTTACTTTTATTATTCTGCTATGCTACTAACGATTTGTTATGAAGATGATCGAACGAACGACTTAAAGACAATACAAAGTAGGAGTCGATATTCACCCCCCCTATCGACTCCACCGATCCTACAAGAGCAACTCTTTTCAACTTTAGAACTTTACGAATCTCGATGCATAAGAAAGAGTAAACTAGACAACACCTAAGCATGAGAATGATCCAACATGAACAGGAATCTTCAGAAAATGAAGAAAACACGACGTATATGGTAAGGAAGTTGTATAAATATTTTAAAGCTAAAAAATTTAATAAAATACAAGGAAAGAAACTAAGGAAGATCCTCTGCTACAACCGCAATGAAGAGGGACACGTGAAGGAAAACTATCCCAAATTGAAGAACAAAAGAAAAGGGGTAACAAAGGTAAAAGTCCACAACCTAAAGGCTACATAGGACGAATCCTCATCGGAAGATTCAGTTCTCGAGGAACACGCCAGACTTGCATTGATGGCTTCATAGCAGGAAGATGAAAGCATCTATAAAGGGGGAGTCATGTCAAAAGATAGCAATGACGAATGGGGAGCTACCGGTTTCAGAAAGGATGTGGTAAGTGAGGTATATCATCTACCTCCTGATCAATTATATTTTTGTATTAAGCAAATGACAAAATCATATATAAATTGAAAAATAAGAATGCAAAATTAAAAAGAAAATTATCTTCTTCATTGCTATTAGAAATGCATGATAAATTGAGATTTGAAAATAAAAATTTGAAAATTTGAAAAACAACCATTTATGTTCAATATGTTTTCAAAATTTAAAAATTAGATATTATAGAAAACATAACTAGTATTTTAAATTTTACAGGGGTCAAATTGTAACAATTTCCAAATCATATATTCCATCTAGGTTTCTAATAAATTTTGTTGGCAAAAATTTATATTGGGTTCCAAAATCAATCTTAAACTGTTTGATTTTTTTTTAATTGTCAAGTAAGGATTTTTTTGTAATCAATGCATGACTTGTTGATATATTTTTTTTATATTACTTGCAAAAAATTAGTTTAAAATTTTTCAATGATAGAATTTGTTTGTTCTATATATTGAAATTTTTTCAGAATTTTTAACAAAAAAAATTTATTATGATTTTTAATTCAAAAATGTGATTTTAAATTTTAAAAATACCAAAAAATTAATTTAATCGAATCCAATTTTTTTGGATCTTTTGATTACCTTCTAACCTTGAGAAAATTTTTTAAATGTATCTGATGTCGAAATCAAAATTTAAAATTATTTTTTCAAATTATCAACATTTGAATTCAAAATTAATTTTCAAAAAGTTAAAAAATTCACTTGATAATTTTTCTAGAGATAATTCTATGACAATTCTAACTTATAAAATTTTGAATTAAAATAAATTTTAAAAAAATTATTTTTCCAAATTAGACTTTACATTTAAAAATTAATTTTCGGGCAAAATTTGAAAACATAGATTTTCTGGAAACTATTATGTTAAAAAACTTCTCAAAAAGTTTCAAAAATTTGGATGTTGGATTAAGTTCTTGTAATTGTTAGTATTTTCGTTAACATGTTTTTAGTTTTTGATGTGATCAAAAGGGAAGAAATAGGATTAACTTAAGTGGTAGGTTTAATTTTAAAAAAAATTTGGTACTTAATTGTCATTTATTCATTCCTTTTTTTAATGCTTATTTACCCTAACTTAACTCGGGTTGATGAACATCAACAAGGGGAAGATTATAAGTATCCCAAGTTGGTTTTGATGTGGTCAACTGAGTCAAGTTAGTCCTGTTGGTTTTTAATCCTTGTGTCTAAGTGTGCAGGAGCTTAGGAGTGCAGGAAGTCGAGCGAAAAATGCAGCGGTCGAGAACGATGGCACGAGAAGGTAGCCGACGGGATCGGTACATCCGAGAGACGCGAGGTTCTATGGAAGAGTATGCCGGTGGAGCGAGAAGGACGCGCACACCGTTTGAGGATGAGAAGCTGGGAGGAAGCTCGCTCGAGGATAAGGCCGAAGGAGAGTTCGGGTGAGCCTAACTCTGGAAGGCTTAGAAATCACCTAAGAAGACCTGCCGAAAAACAGGTTCGCAAGATGTTGACAAAAGGCACTCGAGCACCCCTATGTATAGAGGTGCCTGAGATTCGAAAACCCATCCAGACTGTCACTTGCTACCATTGCATAGAAGATAACAATCAAGCCACGTGTCAGCCACCCTATTGCACTCGGGCGCCCCTATCGTACCATGTCAACATTCGGGTAGAATTGACCTGGTCTATAAATAGGCCCCCAAATCTCAGATCCAATCATTCATTCACTATAAATGAAATTCATTTCTATTTCCTTTATTTTCTGAGCTTTTTCATTGTGTAAAAGGTTTCTTTGCCCGAATGAGTTATTTAGGAGTATCAAACTACATTTCGCCTTGGATTAGCAACTTTCCTAGTTGCAAACCAAGTAAATTAGCTGGCCTCTTTATTTTATTTTCAGTATTGCTTCATTTTATTGTTATTACTATTGTGAGCTAATCAACATATTTTGATTTATTGTTAATCATGAAAATCGGTTTTGTTGAGGACAAAGAAGGAGCAGGTGGACTTCGTGGCAAACGAGAAAGCAAAGTTCCATTTGCTGACAGACTGCTTGCACAAAAAGTCAATCGAATCGGGAACTATCGATCTGCAAAGGAACTTTGGAAAAAGTTCCTTGAACTTCACAAAGGTACATTCAAAGCCAAACTAGGAAAAAGATACATACTTCAGAATCAACTCAGCAACCTCCAACTTGAAGGAGAGTCAGTAGTGTTGGATGTAGGAATAGGGTATGGCTTGGCAGGTTTCCTAAGCGAATACCTGGTCGCCCTTGAGAGACCTCTCCATGTCCACAGATTAAAAAAAATTAATCCGAATGGAGACCCGTCTCCCAAACGACCATCTCGTCATCGTATCAATCGATTCGAATTACAACTTAGCCAATCTCAAAGATCGAGCCTTGTAAATCGCCTTACAGATTGACCGCGGAAAAGACGATGAGTGGATCGCCGATTTTTGTGATTATTATCGGGGTCCAATAATTAATTATCAAACGTTAATTAAACAAATAATCAAACATGATAATTAATTATAACTCCACATAAAATGATAGAAGTAAAGTAGGAGCCAAGAGAGAAATATACCTCTCTTTACCTTACGATCTTCTACCGTATGACCCTTCCCTTCTTGGACATCGTGTGGGCGACGATCTACCTAGAATCGAAGCCACCAAAACCCTTCTTTCTCTTCTTGCTTGCGCCGACCAAAGAAGGAGATGATCTCCCCTCTTCCTTCTCCCTTTTCTCTTCTCCCAACCTGTTGTTCCGTTTACTGCATGCACAGCCACATCAATTCGGTTGTTATCCTGCTGTCCATGCACACTGGGAGAAGCCAACAGCAACTCGGTTGCTGTCCATGCACGTTGGGAGAAGCCAACAACACCTGCTGTCCATGCACGCTGGGAAGCCAACAACACCTGCTGTCCATCCACGGATGGAGAAGCTGCTTGTGGATGATGGGCTTTATGTTGGAGATTGTTTTTGCCAGGCTATCAGTGGTTAGACACTCCACTGAAATGGAGGCGTGGGTTCGAGGTCACAGTATGACGGGGTGAACCCTGCTGTTTAAAATCCTCGCCTGGTGTCAGCCTGCCCATCATGTGATTTACCCCCTCGGAACTTGGGGGCAAGACCAGGGGGCAGGTGGCGGTCATGAACGGATGGAGAAGCTGCTCCACCTGCTGTCCATGCACGCTGGGAAGCCAACAACACCTGCTGTCCATCGATGCATGGAGAAGTTGCTCTCCACCCATGGGAGAAGCAACACCACCGCAAGATGAATTGCTGTTCTCGCATGGAGCAATCGCAGCAGCCGGTTGAGATCTTTAGATGTTCGGCGCCACACACCCAAAGGAGAGAGGAGAGAATAGAAAGGCTTAGGATTTTTCTTGATGGCTCCATGGGGTATATATATATGGCTACGATAGGGACCATGAGGAGGAGTTGGGTCTTGGCCCGCTAATGGATCCAAATCCGATCCATTAATGAAGATCCATTCCACTAAAGGTTCTCCATTGAACTTCCTCACCAACCCCCAAATTTTCATATAGGCTCCACCTATTATGAGTACATCCATCTCCTCATGTTTAAGATATTGAATACCAGTCGATTAATTAAAATTACTGACAATTTTAATTAATCAACCTCTAACACCTTGACTAGTACCACTCATCCTTATCATCATGTTGGATCAAATCCACCTACAGGGTTTAACATGATGAACCTTATGAGCTCATCAAGGGGGCATCATCATCCCGACTCACCAAGACAAGGATTCCGTCAATAATAAATGACACACCATGTAAATAATATTACTCCCAACTTACCGGGCCTATCGATTTAGCAGAACAAATCTCGCCCATTGGTAAATCAAAGAAATAAAATACTAATTACATGTGCCCGTTATTATATCGGGATATAGAGATTGTACTCCATAGTAAATCGAGGTCTGATCCAATTATTATGTCACTACAAATTGGATCACCTTTATTTTGGTCCTACTCAATGTACACAAAACGCACTAGTGTAATTTTATAGTCAAGATAAATCACACCTAATTACACTACAACCATCCCGATGGTTTGTCCAACTCCATCTCGGTGGGGACTATCGTTGAAGGCTGTGGGGCAGGGCCGGTCAGCCAAGCAGATTAGTCGGGCACAAGCCTGGATACCCCTTGTAAATTAAAAAGTATTCTCAGAAAGATTATTAAAAAAAGAGACTGATAGCATGATCTTATGTGCGTCACCACACACCATGTAATCTACAATGCAAAGTATCAGACTGTTATGTACATACTAATATAAACATGCATCACATCACTGTTGTTGTGATTCTATTTCAAAATATGGATGTCCATATAGAAAAGGCAAGACTTTTAGTATACATCCTAACATTGGATAGCTTGTGGCGAGTTTCCTAAGCGAATACCGGGTCGTCCATGGGAAATCTCTCCATGTCCATGAATTAAAAAATTTAATCTGAATGGAGACCTATCTCCCAAACGACAGTCTCGTCACCGTACTAATTGATTCGAGTTACAACTTGGCCAAACATGATGTTCAAGCCTTGTAACTCACCTAACCAATTAGTCGCGGAAAAGACGACGAGTGGAATGTCGATTTTTGTGTTTATCATCGGGGTCCACAATAATTAATTATCGTAATTAATTAACAAATAATTAATGAACAAGATAATTAATTATGCCACATGAAATAATAGAATTCAAAGGAACCATGGGAGAAGTTTATACCTCTCGTTACATCTTGATCTTCTATTGTATGACCCTCCCCTCTTGAACGTCGTGTGGGCGACGATCTACCAAGAACCGAAGTCACCAAGGCCACTAACACCTCTCTCCAAAGTTGCACTAAAACCCTAACCAATAGGGTCGCCGTCGGCCAACTAAAGAGCACCACCTCTTCTTCCACCTCTTGCACCGATCACTCCTCCTCCGAGCTTGCGCACGCCAAGGAGGATGAAGACTGTCATCACATTCCTTCAAATTGAAAGTGAAATTGAGCCCACATGAAGACAAAACTTGAAGGCCCAAAACCACATGATCCAAGATGCATTCAAGGGCTACAAGTGTCCAATTTTCGTGGGTATTTTTGGGGGAATTTTCTGAAGTTATTTTTGATGTCTTTTGGTGGGTTTTTAATGCTTTTGGGAGTTCCTAAGCTAGTATTAGGGAATTGTGGGAAATAAACATCATGCATGCATGCATGCATGATAATGGTGCATAATTAGTGCTTAGTGGGAAGTGTGGTAGAGGTTAATGTTTCAACCTCCACTAAGTCTATATATAGGAGAACTCTTGTATGGCCAAGGATGTTAAGTTTGAATGAAATCAGAGTTTTCTCTATTGTGAGAGCTTCCTTTGGTTCTTAGGCAAAGAACTAATCGTGATCTTATCAAGGCAACTTGTGGCGATCGAAACCCCCATGACTTATCACTCACCCTCTCATCTTTCTTGAGTGTGGCGTCAATATCCTTCCCTACATCTGAATTTCAAGGCGATCCATTCCAAGGTGCTTATCATTTGGTATCAGAGCCTTGGCTCCTTGATTTTCAGGTTTGCGTTTTGTTCTTCTTCATTTGTGTTCTTGTTCATCTTTGCTAATCTCTCATCCATAGTATTCCATTGGTGTTTTCATTCTCCAACTCTATTTATCGCTTCTCTATTTGGGTCCTAAACTCAAAAAAAAAAAAAAGAGTTGAAAAAAAAAAGGTGTTACTTGAGTCATTGTGTTTTTTTTTTGACTGAAGAAAAAAAAAAGGGACAAAAAGGAAATTCGAAAAAAAAAAAGAAAAGAAGGAAGATCGGCGAATTGAAAGGACCCAATATTTCTCTCATTGCTCTTGATCGTTGCTGAATTTCTTGTTCTAACCGTTTATTTCTCTTGTTCTACTCATATTCTCTTGTTGGTTTCTTGCTCACTTGATTGTCTACTTGTTGTCTTGAGAAAATCGTTGATAAGGTTCTTTTCTTAAGGGCTTATAAAGGAAGCTGAGTGGATAAATTTGAGTGCAACCACGTGAGGCGAGTGGTGAGGTCTTTCTAACATTTCTTGTGCAATTTTCCTTGTCATCTTTTTTTTGTTGCAAGCATGAGTGGGGAAAACTCCCCTAGGCAAGATCCTAATAGGCTTCAAATGGAGGCGCTTACTCAACACTTTGAGAGAATGCTTCAAAGACAACTTGAAGGCTTACATGAAAGGATGGACCGACTTGAAGGAGGAAGAGTTTCCAACCATGGGGGAAATTCTAATCATGAAGAATCTCATCCGGGAAGTGACCTATTCTATAGTTCTCCAAGAGAAAGAAGGAGGCGTGAAGGGGGACGAAGACACGAAAGAGGAGGTAGAAACCATCAACATGAAGACGATCTAAGAGGGGTGAAAGTCAAGGTACCTTCCTTCCAAGGGAGGAATGACCCCGACACATATCTTGAGTGGGAAATGAAAATAGAGCAAATCTTCTCATGCCACAATTACCCTGATGCAAAGAAAGTGAAGGTGGCTGCCCTTGAGTTCACCAATTATGCTTTAATTTGGTGGGATCAAATGCAAAAGGAGAGAAGAAGGTATGGAGAGCACCCTATCAACACTTGGGGTGAAATGAAGACTTTGATGAGAAGGAGATTTGTGCCTTCCCACTACCATAGGGAGTTGCACAACAAATTGCAAAGACTCATCCAAGGGAGTAGGAGTGTGGATGAGTATTACAAGGAGATGGAGGTGGCTTTGATTAGGCCAATATTGAGGAGGAAAGAGAAGCAACTATGGCTCGATTTCTCCATGGCCTAAACCGAGATATTGGAGACATTGTAGAGCTACAACATTATGTGGAGCTTGACGACTTAGTTCATCAAGCAATGAAAGTGGAGCAACAATTAAAGAGAAAGGGCGTTATGAAAAGACCATCTTCTTCAAACTACTCTTCAAATTGGAAGGACAAGCCAAAGAAGGAGGGTTCCTCTTCTAATTCAAAGGAGGTAACAAGCGCTAAGAAGCCTTTTCCTACTACTACTTCTTCTACTTCTAAGAGCAGGATATCAAGTGCTTCAAGTGTTTGGGAAATGGACATATCGCATCCGAATGCCCGAATAAGAAGACTATGGTGGTTAGGGATAATGGGAGCATCTCTAGTGAAGAAACTTCTTCTCATTCTTCTTCTTCAAGCGATGAGGAACATGATGGAGCAGCCTATGCGCAAGATGGCGATCTCTTGGTGGTTAGAAGGTTATTAGGAAGTCAAGCCAAGGAGCATGAGGAGGACCAAAGAGAGAATATTTTCATACTCGTTGCCTTATTCAAGGTAAAACATGCTCTATGATCATTGATGGTGGAAGTTGCACCAATGTGGCAAGCACTAGGTTGGTTACCAAACTCAACCTCAAGACTACACCGCATGCCAAGACCATATAAACTCCAATGGCTAAGTAATAGTGGTGAATTGGTGGTGAATCAACAAGTGATGATTAATTTCTCCATTGGAAAATATGAAGATCAAGTTCTATGTGATATTGTACCTATGGAGGCAAGCCACATTCTTCTTGGAAGACCTTGGCAGTTTGATAGGCGAGCTCACCATGATGGATTCTCCAACAAGTTCTCATTTCTTCACAATTCCCACAAAGTCACACTTGTACCATTATCACCTAGGGAGGTTTGTGCGGATCAAAAAAAAATGCGAGAGAAAAGAGAAAAAGAAGAGCGAGAGCTTAAGAAAAAGAAAGGAGGGAATGAGGAAAAGAAAAGAGAGAATGAGGAAAGAAAGAGAGAATGAGGAAAGAAAAGAAAAGAGAGAATGAGGAAAAGAAAAGAGAGAACGAGGAAAAGAAAGAGAGAAGAATAGAAAATTTGTTTGCAAGAGGAAGTGAGGTGAAGAGAGCTTATTTGACAAGGCAACCTATATTTCTTCTTTTGTGCAAGGAAACTTGCTTGGAAACTAATACTAACTCCTTGCCCAGTGATGTTGTTGCTATTTTGCAGGACTTGAGGATGTGTTTCCCCAGGAAGTACCTCACGGTTTGCCACCAATGAGGGGAATAGAACACCAAATGGACCTTATTCCTGGTGCTTCTCTTCCCAATAGGCCTGCCTATAGGAGCAACCCTCAAGAAACAAAGGAGATACAGAATCAAGTGGAGGAGTTATTACAAAAAGGATGGGTGAGAGAGAGCTTAAGTCCTTGTGCTGTACCAGTAATTTTGGTACCTAAAAAGGATGGATCATGGAGGATGTGCACGGACTGTAGAGCTATCAACAACATCACAATTCGGTATCGACATCCTATCCCTAGACTTGATGATTTACTTGATGAATTGCATGGTGCTTGCTTCTTTACTAAGATTGATTTGAAAAGTGGGTACCATCAAATTAGGATAAGGGAAGGGGATGAATGGAAAACTGCTTTCAAAACTAAATATGGATTGTATGAATGGTTGGTAATGCCTTTTGGGTTAACTAATGCGCCAAGCACTTTTATGAGGCTTATGAACCATGTTTTACGAGAATTCCTAGGAAAATTTGTGGTAGTATACTTTGATGATATTTTGGTATATTCCAAGAGTTTGGTTGAGCATGTAGCACATCTCAAATCTGTCTTGCATGTCCTTAGAAAGGAGAGACTGTATGCTAACTTAGAAAAGTGTTCTTTTTGCACTGATCATGTGGTTTTTCTTGGATTTGTCATAAGTTCTAAAGGAGTGCAGGTTGATGAAGAGAAGGTTAAGGCCATTAGAGATTGGCCAACCCCCAAAACTGTGAGTGAGGTTAGGAGCTTCCATGGGTTGGCAAGTTTCTATAGAAGGTTTGTGAAGGATTTTAGCACACTGGCAGCACCCCTAAATGAAATTGTCAAGAAAAATATGAGTTTTAAGTGGGGAGAGAATCAAGAAAATGCATTTCAAGCACTTAAGGACAAACTCACACATGCACCCATTCTTGCTTTGCCTGATTTTTCCAAATCATTTGAAATTGAATGTGATGCATCTCATGTGGGTATTGGGGCTGTTTTACTTCAAAATGGACATCCCATTGCATATTTTAGTGAGAAGATAGGTGGCGCCACTCTCAACTATTCCACTTATGATATAGAATTGTATGCACTTGTTAGAGCTTTGCAAACATGGCAGCACTATCTTTTGCCTAAAGAATTTGTTATTCATAGTGATCATGAATCTTTGAAGTATTTGAAAGGGCAGGGGAAGCTCAACAAAAGGCATGCCAAATGGGTTGAATTTCTTGAACAATTTCCGTATGTGATTAAGCATAAGCAAGGAAAGGTAAATGTTGTAGCAGATGCACTTTCACGAAGGTATAATTTGCTTGTTACACTTGAAACTAAATTACTTGGCTTTGAACATATCAAAGAGTTGTATGAACATGATAGTGACTTCTCTGAATTATATGCTGCGTGTGAAAAGAAATCACAAAATGGGTTTGTTAGGCATGATAATTACTTGTTTAAGAACAATAGACTTTGTGTGCCTAGAGGATCCATGCGTGAATTGCTAGTTAGGGAAGCACATGAGGGGGGTCTAATGGGACACTTTGGGGTTCAAAAGACCTTAGAAATGTTGCATGAACATTTTCATTGGCCACACTTAAGGCATGATGTGCAAAAATTTTGTGAAAAGTGCATTGTGTGCAGAAAAGCAAAATCTAAGGTATCACCTCATGGACTTTACACTCCTTTGCCTATTCCTGATTCCCCTTGGATTGACTTGTCTATGGATTTTGTTGTAGGGCTACCACGCACTCAAAAAGGTAAGGACTCCATTTTTGTGGTAGTTGATAGATTTTCTAAGATGGCACACTTCATACCTTGCCACAAAGTGGATGATGCAACTCATGTGGCAGATTTGTTTTTCAAAGAGGTTGTAAGACTTCATGGCATGCCTAGGAGCATTGTTTCAGATCGTGACACCAAATTCTTAAGTCATTTTTGGAGGACCTTATGGAACAAACTAGGAACAAAGCTTCTTTTCTCCACTACATGTCACCCTCAAACTGACGGCCAAACTGAGGTGGTAAATAGGACTCTTTCTACTCTTCTTAGAGCAATTATTAAGAAGAACATTAAGTCTTGGGAAGAATGTTTACCTCATGTTGAATTTGCTTATAATAGGGCTGTCCATTCTACTACTCAATTTTCCCCTTTTGAGATTGTTTATGGGTTCAATCCGCTAACACCTCTTGATTTGCTTCCTTTACCTAACACTTCTTCTTTAGTTCACAAGGATGGTCAAGCAAAGGCAGAATATGTGAAAAAGCTTCATGAGCAAGTTAAAGCTCAAATTGAGAAGAAAATGGAGCAATATGCGAAGAGAGCCAATAAAGGGAGAAAAAGAGTTGTCCTTGAACCCGGTGATTGGGTGTGGGTTCATATGAGAAAGGAAAGGTTTCCTGCCCAAAGGAAATCAAAGCTTCAACCAAGAGGAGATGGACCATTCCAAGTGTTGGAAAGAATTAATGACAATGCTTACAAAATTGACTTGCCCGGTGAGTATGGTGTTAGTGCAACATTTAATGTGGCTGATTTGCGTCCATTTGATGTAGGTGATGAAGATCTAAATTCGAGGACGAATTCACCTAAAGAAGGAGGGAATGATGTGGACCAAGGAGGGGATACAAGCTTACAAGACAAAGCCATAGAGGAAGAGGCATTGAAAGGAATTGGAGGACCCATGACAAGATCCAAGACTAAGAGAAGAAGCAAGCTTTGGAAGGCTTAATAATGGAGCTCAAGGAGAAGAAGGATCAATGCACAATGGAGGCAACAACTAAATGGATCACATTCCTTCAAATTGAAAGTGAAATTGAGCCCACATGAAGACAAAACTTGAAGGCCCAAAACCACATGATCCAAGATGCATTCAAGGGCTACAAGTGTCCAATTTTTCGTGGGTATTTTTGGGGGAATTTTCTGAAGTTATTTTTTGATGTCTTTTGGTGGGTTTTTAATGCTTTGGGAGTTCCTAAGCTAGTATTAGGGAATTGTGGGAAATAAACATCATGCATGCATGCATGCATGATAATGGTGCATAATTAGTGCTTAGTGGGAAGTGTGGTAGAGGTTAATGTTTCAACCTCCACTAAGTCTATATATAGGAGAACTCTTGTATGGCCAAGGATGTTAAGTTTGAATGAAATCAGAGTTTTCTCTATTGTGAGAGCTTCCTTGGTTCTTAGGCAAAGAACTAATCGTGATCTTATCAAGGCAACTTGTGGCGATCGAAACCCCCATGACTTATCACTCACCCTCTCATCTTTCTTGAGTGTGGCGTCAATATCCTTCCCTACATCTGAATTTCAAGGCGATCCATTCCAAGGTGCTTATCATTTGGTATCAGAGCCTTGGCTCCTTGATTTTCAGGTTTGCGTTTTGTTCTTCTTCATTTGTGTTCTTGTTCATCTTTGTTAATCTCTCATCCATAGTATTCCATTGGTGTTTTCATTCTCCAACTCTATTTATCGCTTCTCTATTTGGGTCCTAAACTCAAAAAAAAAAAAAAAGAGTTGAAAAAAAAAAGGTGTTACTTGAGTCATTGTGTTTTTTTTGACTGAAGAAAAAAAAAAGGACAAAAAGGAAATTCGAAAAAAAAAACAAAAAAAAAAAGAAGGAAGATCGGCGAATTGAAAGGACCCAATATTTCTCTCATTGCTCTTGATCGTTGCTGAATTTCTTGTTCTAACCGTTTATTTCTCTTGTTCTACTCATATTCTCTTGTTGGTTTCTTGCTCACTTGATTGTCTACTTGTTGTCTTGAGAAAATCGTTGATAAGGTTCTTTTCTTAAGGGCTTATAAAGGAAGCTGAGTGGATAAATTTGAGTGCAACCACGTGAGGCGAGTGGTGAGGTCTTTCTAACATTTCTTGTGCAATTTTCCTTGTCATCTTTTTTTGTTGCAAGCATGAGTGGGGAAAACTCCCCTAGGCAAGATCCTAATAGGCTTCAAATGGAGGCGCTTACTCAACACTTTGAGAGAATGCTTCAAAGACAACTTGAAGGCTTACATGAAAGGATGGACCGACTTGAAGGAGGAAGAGTTTCCAACCATGGGGGAAATTCTAATCATGAAGAATCTCATCCGGGAAGTGACCTATTCTATAGTTCTCCAAGAGAAAGAAGGAGGCGTGAAGGGGGACGAAGACACGAAAGAGGAGGTAGAAACCATCAACATGAAGACGATCTAAGAGGGGTGAAAGTCAAGGTACCTTCCTTCCAAGGGAGGAATGACCCCGACACATATCTTGAGTGGGAAATGAAAATAGAGCAAATCTTCTCATGCCACAATTACCCTGATGCAAAGAAAGTGAAGGTGGCTGCCCTTGAGTTCACCGATTATGCTTTAATTTGGTGGGATCAAATGCAAAAGGAGAGAAGAAGGTATGGAGAGCACCCTATCAACACTTGGGGTGAAATGAAGACTTTGATGAGAAGGAGATTTGTGCCTTCCCACTACCATAGGGAGTTGCACAACAAATTGCAAAGACTCATCCAAGGGAGTAGGAGTGTGGATGAGTATTACAAGGAGATGGAGGTGGCTTTGATTAGGGCCAATATTGAGGAGGAAAGAGAAGCAACTATGGCTCGATTTCTCCATGGCCTAAACCGAGATATTGGAGACATTGTAGAGCTACAACATTATGTGGAGCTTGAAGACTTAGTTCATCAAGCAATGAAAGTGGAGCAACAATTAAAGAGAAAGGGCGTTATGAAAAGACCATCTTCTTCAAACTACTCTTCAAATTGGAAGGACAAGCCAAAGAAGGAGGGTTCCTCTTCTAATTCAAAGGAGGTAACAAGCGCTAAGAAGCCTTTTCCTACTACTACTTCTTCTACTTCTAAGAGCAGGGATATCAAGTGCTTCAAGTGTTTGGGAAAAGGACATATCGCATCCGAATGCCCGAATAAGAAGACTATGGTGGTTAGGGATAATGGGAGCATCTCTAGTGAAGAAACTTCTTCTCATTCTTCTTCTTCAAGCGATGAGGAACATGATGGAGCAGCCTATGCGCAAGATGGCGATCTCTTGGTGGTTAGAAGGTTATTAGGAAGTCAAGCCAAGGAGCATGAGGAGGACCAAAGAGAGAATATTTTTCATACTCGTTGCCTTATTCAAGGTAAAACATGCTCTATGATCATTGATGGTGGAAGTTGCACCAATGTGGCAAGCACTAGGTTGGTTACCAAACTCAACCTCAAGACTACACCGCATGCAAGACCATATAAACTCCAATGGCTAAGTAATAGTGGTGAATTGGTGGTGAATCAACAAGTGATGATTAATTTCTCCATTGGAAAATATGAAGATCAAGTTCTATGTGATATTGTACCTATGGAGGCAAGCCACATTCTTCTTGGAAGACCTTGGCAGTTTGATAGGCGAGCTCACCATGATGGATTCTCCAACAAGTTCTCATTTCTTCACAATTCCCACAAAGTCACACTTGTACCATTATCACCTAGGGAGGTTTGTGCGGATCAAAAAAAAATGCGAGAGAAAAGAGAAAAAGAAAGCGAGAGCTTAAGAAAAAGAAAGGAGAGAATGAGGAAAAGAAAAGAGAGAATGAGGAAAAGAAAGAGAGAATGAGGAAAGAAAAGAAAAGAGAGAATGAGGAAAAGAAAAGAAGAAAAGAAAAGAGAGAACGAGGAAAAGAAAGAGAGAAGAATAGAAAATTTGTTTGCAAGAGGAAGTGAGGTGAAGAGAGCTTATTTGACAAGGCAACCTATATTTCTTCTTTTGTGCAAGGAAACTTGCTTGGAAACTAATACTAACTCCTTGCCCAGTGATGTTGTTGCTATTTTGCAGGACTTTGAGGATGTGTTTCCCCAGGAAGTACCTCACGGTTTGCCACCAATGAGGGGAATAGAACACCAAATGGACCTTATTCCTGGTGCTTCTCTTCCCAATAGGCCTGCCTATAGGAGCAACCCTCAAGAAACAAAGGAGATACAGAATCAAGTGGAGGAGTTATTACAAAAAGGATGGGTGAGAGAGAGCTTAAGTCCTTGTGCTGTACCAGTAATTTTGGTACCTAAAAAGGATGGATCATGGAGGATGTGCACGGACTGTAGAGCTATCAACAACATCACAATTCGGTATCGACATCCTATCCCTTGACTTGATGATTTACTTGATGAATTGCATGGTGCTTGCTTCTTTACTAAGATTGATTTGAAAAGTGGGTACCATCAAATTAGGATAAGGGAAGGGGATGAATGGAAAACTGCTTTCAAAACTAAATATGGATTGTATGAATGGTTGGTAATGCCTTTTGGGTTAACTAATGCGCCAAGCACTTTTATGAGGCTTATGAACCATGTTTTACGAGAATTCCTAGGAAAATTTGTGGTAGTATACTTTGATGATATTTTGGTATATTCCAAGAGTTTGGTTGAGCATGTAGCACATCTCAAATCTGTCTTGCATGTCCTTAGAAAGGAGAAACTGTATGCTAACTTAGGAAAGTGTTCTTTTTGCACTGATCATGTGGTTTTTCTTGGATTTGTCATAAGTTCTAAAGGAGTGCAGGTTGATGAAGAGAAGGTTAAGGCCATTAGAGATTGGCCAACCCCCAAAACTGTGAGTGAGGTTAGGAGCTTCCATGGGTTGGCAAGTTTCTATAGAAGGTTTGTGAAGGATTTTAGCACACTGGCAGCACCCCTAAATGAAATTGTCAAGAAAAATATGAGTTTTAAGTGGGGAGAGAATCAAGAAAATGCATTTCAAGCACTTAAGGACAAACTCACACATGCACCCATTCTTGTTTGCCTGATTTTTCCAAATCATTTGAAATTGAATGTTATGCATCTCATGTGGGTATTGGGGCTGTTTTACTTCAAAATGGACATCCCATTGCATATTTTAGTGAGAAGATAGGTGGCGCCACTCTCAACTATTCCACTTATGATATAGAATTGTATGCACTTGTTAGAGCTTTGCAAACATGGCAGCACTATCTTTTGCCTAAAGAATTTGTTATTCATAGTGATCATGAATCTTTGAAGTATTTGAAAGGGCAGGGGAAGCTCAACAAAAGGCATGCCAAATGGGTTGAATTTCTTGAACAATTTCCGTATGTGATTAAGCATAAGCAAGGAAAGGTAAATGTTGTAGCAGATGCACTTTCACGAAGGTATAATTTGCTTGTTACACTTGAAACTAAATTACTTGGCTTTGAACATATCAGAGAGTTGTATGAACATGATAGTGACTTCTCTGAATTATATGCTGCGTGTGAAAAGAAATCACAAAATGGGTTTGTTAGGCATGATAATTACTTGTTTAAGAACAATAGACTTTGTGTGCCTAGAGGATCCATGCGTGAATTGCTAGTTAGGGAAGCACATGAGGGGGGTCTAATGGGACACTTTGGGGTTCAAAAGACCTTAGAAATGTTGCATGAACATTTTCATTGGCCACACTTAAGGCATGATGTGCAAAAATTTTGTGAAAAGTGCATTGTGTGCAGAAAAGCAAAATCTAAGGTATCACCTCATGGACTTTACACTCCTTTGCCTATTCCTGATTCCCCTTGGATTGACTTGTCTATGGATTTTGTTGTAGGGCTACCACGCACTCAAAAAGGTAAGGACTCCATTTTTGTGGTAGTTGATAGATTTTCTAAGATGGCACACTTCATACCTTGCCACAAAGTGGATGATGCAACTCATGTGGCAGATTTGTTTTTCAAAGAGGTTGTAAGACTTCATGGCATGCCTAGGAGCATTGTTTCAGATCGTGACACCAAATTCTTAAGTCATTTTTGGAGGACCTTATGGAACAAACTAGGAACAAAGCTTCTTTTCTCCACTACATGTCACCCTCAAACTGACGGCCAAACTGAGGTGGTAAATAGGACTCTTTCTACTCTTCTTAGAGCAATTATTAAGAAGAACATTAAGTCTTGGGAAGAATGTTTATCTCATGTTGAATTTGCTTATAATAGGGCTGTCCATTCTACTACTCAATTTTCCCCTTTTGAGATTGTTTATGGGTTCAATCCGCTAACACCTCTTGATTTGCTTCCTTTACCTAACACTTCTTCTTTAGTTCACAAGGATGGTCAAGCAAAGGCAGAATATGTGAAAAAGCTTCATGAGCAAGTTAAAGCTCAAATTGAGAAGAAAATGGAGCAATATGCGAAGAGAGCCAATAAAGGGAGAAAAAGAGTTGTCCTTGAACCCGGTGATTGGGTGTGGGTTCATATGAGAAAGGAAAGGTTTCCTGCCCAAAGGAAATCAAAGCTTCAACCAAGAGGAGATGGACCATTCCAAGTGTTGGAAAGAATTAATGACAATGCTTACAAAATTGACTTGCCCGGTGAGTATGGTGTTAGTGCAACATTTAATGTGGCTGATTTGCGTCCATTTGATGTAGGTGATGAAGATCTAAATTCGAGGACGAATTCACCTAAAGAAGGAGGGAATGATGTGGACCAAGGAGGGGATACAAGCTTACAAGACAAAGCCATAGAGGAAGAGGCATTGAAAGGAATTGGAGGACCCATGACAAGATCCAAGACTAAGAGAATGAAGCAAGCTTTGGAAGGCTTAATAATGGAGCTCAAGGAGAAGAAGGATCAATGCACAATGGAGGCAACAACTAAATGGATCACATTCCTTCAAATTGAAAGTGAAATTGAGCCCACATGAAGACAAAACTTGAAGGCCCAAAACCACATGATCCAAGATGCATTCAAGGGCTACAAGTGTCCAATTTTCGTGGGTATTTTTGGGGGAATTTTTCTGAAGTTATTTTTGATGTCTTTTGGTGGGTTTTTAATGCTTTTGGGAGTTCCTAAGCTAGTATTAGGGAATTGTGGGAAATAAACATCATGCATGCATGCATGCATGATAATGATGCATAATTAGTGCTTAGTGGGAAGTGTGGTAGAGGTTAATGTTTCAACCTCCACTAAGTCTATATATAGGAGAACTCTTGTATGGCCAAGGCATGTTAAGTTTGAATGAAATCATAGTTTTCACTATTGTGAGAGCTTCCTTTGGTTCTTAGGCAAAGAACTAATCGTGATCTTATCAAGGCAACTTGTGGCGATCGAAACCCCCATGACTTATCACTCACCCTCTCATCTTTCTTGAGTGTGGCGTCAATATCCTTTCCTACATCTGAATTTCAAGGCGATCCATTCCAAGGTGCTTATCAGGAACGAGAGGAAATGGAAGTAAGTGAGAAAGGGTAAAAATGTAAAAGAATTACGTGGGCTTCGATTCCCCTATACCCTAAGGGGATACGTAGGCAACTTATATAAATGCAAGCCCTTTTTTTTATAAAAATTATTTTTTTAATTTTATTTTTAATTTATTTAATATAATAATCTTAAACCGTGATGAACCGTGGCGAACCGTGAACCGAACCATGAACCGGCGGTTCCGAACCGTGAACCGTTACCGGCTTGGGCGATTAAGGTTAAGGGTCGTCCTCCCACGAACCGTCGAACCGGCGGTTCCGAACCGTCGATTCCGAACCGTGGTCGGGTCTAGGGGGACTAATGGGACATTTTGGAGTGAGAAAAACACTAGATGTTTTGTTGGAGCATTTCTTTTGGCCGCATATGAAAGGAGATGTAAAATTTTGTGAGAAGTATATATCATATGTAGGTATGCAAAATCTAAATCTTTACCTCATGGGTTGTATACACCTCTACCAATTCCTAGTGAACCATGGGTTGATATTTCTATGGATTTTATTGTAGGTTTACCAAGGTCAAAACAAGGTATGGATTCTATTTTTGTGGTCGTAGACAGATTATCCAAAATGACTCATTTTATTCCATGTAGGAAAACAGATGAAGCTAACCATATTGCTGATCTCTTTTTTAGGGACATTGTACGACTTCATGGAGTGCCGAAAAGTATAGTTTCAGACCGTGATGCAAAGTTTCTAAGCTACTTTTGGAAGACAGTATGGGGCAAGTTGGGAACAAAATTCTTGTTTTCTACAACTTGTCATCCACAAACAGATTCACAAATTGAGGTAGTAAATCGAACCTTAACTACATTATTAAGAGCTATCATTCAAAAGAATTTAAATGGTTGGGAAGATTGTTTACCACATGTTGAATTTGCATATAATAGATCTATACATTCTGCTACTAAGTGTTCACCTTTTGAAGTGGTATATGGTTTCAATCTACTAACTTCTTTGGATTTCTCACCTTTGCCTATCTCTGAGCATGCTAGTTTCGATGGTACAAGGAAAGCTAAATTTGTGAGGCAAATGCACGAGAAAGTAAGGATGCAAATTGAAAAGAAGACTGAACAATATGCTACGCAAGCCAACAAGGGACGAAAGAAAATAATCTTTGAACCCGGTGATTGGGTTTGGGTTCATATGAGAAAGGAGAGATTTCCATCTAAACGTCGTACTAATCCAAGAGGCGATGGACCATTTCAAGTCATGGCGCGAATCAATGATAATGCCTACAAGCTTGACTTGCCGGGTGAGTATAATGTGAGTTCCACATTTAATGTTTCTAATCTCTCTCCCGTTGATGTAGATAATCAGGATTCGAGGACGAATCCTTTTGAGGAGGAGGGGAATGACGGAGTCAAAGGAAGTGAACAAGTTGCCCAACAAGCTAACGATATGGATCATGCTCAACCCATTCTAGAAGATGTTGATGATCCATTATGCATCAAAGAATGCCCAATTACAAGGTCTAAGGTTAAAAAGATGAAAGAAGCACTTAATGTGCTAATTGAAGATGTGAAAGCCAAAGCAACCATTGAAGAATGTTTGACCATGAGCATGTCATACAGCTTAGTCAACCTTATTCAAGCCTTAGATGAGCTTAACTAGTCACTTAAGTCTCTTGTCTATGTAAGAAGGATATGTTAAATTTGTGGGTTCAATTTAGGCCCAATTTCTAGCTTTATTTGGGTTGTAATGATGCCAAGAGCTCAATAGGCCTATGTAGTCTACATGCTCCTCTACTAAATGGGCTTCCTTTTGGCCTTTTAGGGTTTTTAGGTTATCCTATAGCTATAAATTAAGGGGGTGGCGGCCACAACATGTAACTTTTGGCTTATTCAATCTACTACATGGTGAGGCTCTCACTTGTTGGTTCTTCATTGAACTAGAAGTTATCAAGACATCCCCTTGTTGCGTTCAAGACTTATCAACCTCCATCCCAAGGTTGTGTGGCGTCTATCTTCTTCTTCTTCTATACCAAGGTTCATGCTTCCTGAAGCATTGGGTCGAGATTTCTTCCTTTCATTCTCCATCTTTTCGATTTAGACTATCTTTCTCTCTTTCTTCCATTTGTTGTGTGTTCTTGAGACTTCTTCTCATTGGGTTCGCATCACTAATACCATAAAAGATTTGGAAAAGAAGAAAGTCTCTTTTCTCCTTCTGGTTCTATTTTAGAGGATATTCTTCGACTATTAAACCAATTTCGGTCTTGATCCTTTACTCATGTTAGAAGGGTCAGTAATACAGCTGCTCACATTACTTAGCTAAGTTTGCCGCCACAGTTGAGACTGAACTAGTATGGGTAGAAGAGTGTTCCTCATGGTTGGAGAACGTAGTTCTCAATGATGCACTTTCTTCAAGTTTTGAGTAATAGAACCTGCTAGTCCATTAACAATTGAACCCATCAAGCGAACGAGTCACTAAGCCTTCCACAGAATGAGGCTTATAGCAAAAGAAAAGACGATTATATCCAATCAAAACCTCGTCAAGTCTCCAATCATGGGCTCCATCACGTTTCAAAAACGATTAATGTGATTTTTTCAACTTCGGACAATTGGTCCACCCCACAAAAATATTCTACTAGCCGTCAGGATAAATCGGCAAGTGCACATGGCGGACAGTCCATAAACTTAACGTCCCAGAATTCATATTCCATCTGAAAAAAACCTACAAAATATATCATAGTTGGGATCAAATCACGTTAGCCAATATGAGGACCAGTTGTTCTTTTAATTTGAATATAGTATATCACAGCTAATGCACACCTCGATTGATCCCGGCCTAGCCCACGGGGGGCTTGGCCGGCCAGCTTGGCGCCAAGACTGGAGAGAATTAGGACCGAGGTCCTTCAAGCCTGGCAAACCGAGGGGCCCAGGGGCCACATCGATAGAGATTTAAGGGACGGATCGACAAAGCCCCGGTCCCTAAAGTTCCCGGACCAGGGAATCCGAGAACCCCCGACCGCTCGGCCCACGACAGGGTGGGGCGGGCAATGCAGAGCACCCCTCGACTCAGCCACCAAGATCGGCTCCTCGACCCAGAGCTAGGTCGGGTAAGTCAGTTCTCAGTACCACGAGGATCGGACACTCAACTAGGAGACCGAAAAGATGGCAAGGCAGTTACAGCTCAGCGACCCCCCAACTCATGGCGTACCCCGCGTCACTCAAGGCGATATTACACCTAACCAGGTCGATATCACTCAGGCTCGTCGGTCGGTAAGCGGTCCCCGGACCAATCATCCCTTACGCCACCTCCAGGAGATCGTAGGTACAACCATGACAAAGGGGTCAACACGAGTCTTTACTTATTTATGGCCTATGTCGCTGATGTGTCAGCGACACTGTACTACTGTACTACACGAGCACCCCACGCCATTTTGCGGCGCCGATCGGTACTCTCCCATGAGCTGACAAGCACCATACCACTGCCCTGTTGACACAGACATGGGTTGTCAGCTCCTCTGGCTATATAAGCCCCTCACTTCTTCCTTCCGCAGGTATGCACAATTGTGCTCCCCTCTATTTTCTTCTACCACCATATTCTTGCGGATACTGACTTGATCGTCGAAGGGCCTGATCGGGGATCTTCCCCAGCGGGATTGGTAACGGTCAATTTCTCGCAGGTCGGAGCTAGGTCAGAGCTAGGTCGGCGCCAGGTCAACAGCTCGTGGCACTCGGGAGACCATCTCGCTCTTGGGGCTTCCGTCTCGCTTCGCGACAGGATCAAATTTGGCACTAGAAGGAGGGACAATTCGCCTGATCAGAAGTGAACTATGGAGGATCCCAACCAAGTGCTAATGACCGTCACACCCGAGGAGTACGAGCTCCTGATGGCTGCTCGAGCTCAGAAGACCCCTCAGAGGTCTTCACAAATTGGTAGCCAAGCGCCCAGATTCCCCGAGCCAGCGGCACTCGGACGTTCGGGAGGTCGAGAAAGGTTGACCCGACCGGAGAGTAGCTCTGCTGCCTTCCCCTTGGCTTTCTATCGGGGTCGGTATGAGAAAGCTGATTCGATGCCGGCCGAGGCATCGACATCTAATCGGATGCACGAGCCACGTCCGAACAGGGGAAAGGCCCCGGTCGAGCCCTCGCCGGCCACCCTGGCACGCAACCCTTTCTCCTCTTGGATCTTGGAGGACCCAGTTCCCAAACATCTACGGTTCTTCACCATACCTGAGTATGCCGGAGCCACCGCCCCCGAGGAGTACCTCATGAAATTCGAAAGTGCAACCCTGCTACACCAATATCCTGAGGGAGTGAAATACAAAGCATTCTTGACAACGCTCTCAGGACTCGCTCAACAGTGGCTCGGCCAACTCCCCAACGGGTCGATTGCAAGCTTTGGGGAGCTTAGGAGGATATTCCTCTAGCACTTCGCTAGCAGCCGGAGGCACCACAAGACAAATATAAACCTATTCGCCTTAAAGCAGGACCCGAAGGAGTCGCTTCGGGCCTATATCAAGAGATTTAATGGGGTGGCATTGGATGTGCCGGTCGCCACACCCGAGGGGCTGATCAGCGCCTTCTCCCAAGGATTGCAGGAGGGATATTTCTTTCGCTCACTTATCAAGGAGCCACCAAAGGACTTCGACAACCTATTAGGAAAGGTTGTCAAATAGGCCTATATAGTCTACATAGGCCTCTACTAAATAGGTTTCCTTTTGGCCTCTACTAAATGGGCTTCCTATAGCTATAAATTAAGGTGGCGGCCACAACATGGAACTTTTGGACTTATTCAATCTACTACATGGTGAGGCTGTCACTTGTTGGTTCTTCATTGAACTAGAACTTATCAAGGCATCCCCTTCTGGCGTTCAAGACTTATCAACCTCCATCCCAAGGTTGTGGCGTCTATCTTCTTCTTCTTCTATACCAAGGTTCGTGCTTCCTTAAGCATTGCGTCGAGGTTTCTTCCTTTCATTCTCCATCTTTTCGATTTAAACTATCTTTCTCTCTTTGTTCCATTTGTTGTGTGTTCTTGATTGGATTCGCATCAGAAAGGAAAATGGGCTGACCGAGTGAAAATGAGTTCGTCGGAGAAGATGGTCGGAAAGGAGGTGGCGTCAGAACTGGGCGGAACCCTAGCAGAGTGCACGGAAGCAGTAATTCGGGGTAGAAAGTGAAAAATGCTGGTGAAAATGGAGGGGTAAAGTGTTAGATCATTGACGGTTGCTAGAGGGGGGATGAATAGCACTTTTCGGATTGTTCTTCCTACGTTGTTAGTGCGCAAGCGGAAATACAATAGAAACTAAACTAAAACAAACACACAACGATAACAAACCTATTTACGTGGTTCGGAAAGGATGACTCCTACTCCATAACAGTCCGTGAGGTGGACGATCCATCAATCCTTCGGCGGATCACTCCCCGGATGCCCTCCGGCTAGCTCGCATAGCTCCTTGTGGGTGGAGAAACCTCGCCACAACCTTGAGTACACAATCTGAGCACTTAGACTACTAATGAGCTCTAACTAAGCTCATTTCGTCAAGAGCTCTCGGCTCAAACCGAGTTTTCTTAAATAGAACTCAAGGCTGAAACTCACGCTGGCAGTCAACTGCTCCAAAGGCAGTCGACTGCCCCCACTCAGACTCGATCGTTGATAGCCCAACGTTCGAATTCTGGCTACTTACCAGTCGACTGCTCTAGGAGCAGTCGACTGGTACAGGGTCAGAAACCTTCTGTGAGTTTCTATGTTCGCTGGCAGTCGACAGTTATATACCCAGTCGACTGCTCAGCTTACAAACACACTCCTACTCACTCCGAAGACCCTTCTCCTCGCGTGCCTTTAGGTCCACTCACTTGGCTTGCCCCTTGAAGTCCTCTTCCATTGGCTATCGTCCCTCGGATGCACACACAAGCCTTCCCTTGGCTTGCCTCCATGCCACCCTTCACGTGTGCCCTTGAAGTCCACTTCCTGGCTTGCCCTTGGAGTCCTCCTCCCCCGGTTCTTGTCCCTTCATGACTTTAGCTGACTTTTCACCAGCATCCTTGACTGTTGCCTTCGTGCCCTCTTCATCTTCGGCTCCCGTCCCTCGGATGCACACAAGCCTCCAGCTTGTCTCCATGTCATCCTTCACGCATGCCTCGAAGTCCGTACCCCTCGACTCATCATCCCTGGTATCCAAGGTCTCTCGGGTGCACACAAGCCTCCAGCTTGTCTCCATGCCACCCTTCACCGTACCAAAGCCGTCCAGCTAGGTCAATATGTGTAAACCTGCACAACTTGCACACTCAACATACACATATTTGAACACACAAGAAAACCTAACTTAAACCCTTTGCCCAAACATCAAAACACATGGTCACTCCGGACCATAGATTGCCTCAACAATCTCCCCCTTTTTGATGTTTGACAATACGTTTAAGTTAGGGAAAACTAATAGTAATTAGTAGCAATAACAATGCTAAACAATCATTTGGACTTACGTTGCCAAGACTCCATCTTGGACTTACACCGCCAATGCATATGCAATGCAACCATGGATCCTATCCCAAGGCATCCCACACCTAACCCTCCCAAGTTAGGAATTTTTCACCAAAACGAGCTTTTTAAAACCTTCCCAAAGCTTCTCTTATATTGGACTTATAAAGGCTTTTTGATAACCTTTCCAAGGTTCCCCTTATGCTAAGAATGGAGCAACAATGCTCCCCCTTCACGTAGTCTCCCCCTAGACCTAGGATTTCCTTGCAAAGGTGTGTTTGGTTTCCCAAATTAAACCCAACACTTCTCCCCCTTTGCCTAACATCAAAAGGACTCCAACAAAATCCCAATTATTGGATCTTTTAATCCCTAATGATCATAAACAATGTGTACTAGCCCCCCCCCATATACTTGTTTTACATCATTTGGACCACATCCCAGCTGCTGATACATAATTTAGCCCTGACCTGGGCAGTCGACTGATACTTTGAAAATCAGAATTTCAACTTTTCTGGCCAAATTCAGAAATGCGTCAGAAATTCCACAAATCTCCAAAAATTCCCAAATTTTGTGGAGAAGTTTGTAGTACCCATACATACTTGGGAAAAAAACATTCAACCATGTTTCTATCACCATTCCCAAGTTTGACACAACACCTAAAACTTCCTATGAAAATTAAGGCAAACAAGAGGCAACCTCCCCCTTAACCTATGCCTTCTCCCAATTTTCAATTTTTCAAGGTTAAGTTCTACCCAACTTAACACCATAACACCAAGTTAAGTTCTACCCCCAACTTAACACCAACCATTCTTTTGTCAAACTTAACACCCCAAGTTTTCTACCCTAGACACTTCTTGAATATCCTAGAAAACCTGGAAAGATCTAAAAATTTACAAACACATTTGCTATGATACCCTATATACCCTATCCTAGAAAAATATGGTTTCATGAAGATTATCAAATGTGCTTGACTTTTGGTACAACTTCTAATTTCCTCAAAAATGGTCACTTTATATCAACTTCCAAATCTCTTGACCTTCAAGCCATATAATATCATAAAACTTTCACAAGATAACCTGACACATACCTATCCTTCCAATTTTGCAATCCTTATTATCCACTGTGCCTTTTCTACTTAATTCTACGGACCAGTCGACTGCTCCTGGGGCAGTCGACTGATAAACCGAACAGAAAGTTCCCAGTATTGGAATTCACCTGTATCAGTCGACTGCCCCCTGGGCCAGTCGACTGATACCCTGCATTTTAGGTTTTCAGCCTAATTTCAAAAATACCTAATTAATTCCACAAATCTCCAAAAAAATCTGAAATTTCGTGGAGAGATTTGTGGAGCCTATGTCTACTTGGGAAAAATATGCTTTCAACTAAATTTACTCCAAATTCCAAGATTGGCACGGAACTCAACCTTCCTAAATTGTATCATTTAAACTTATATCCAAAAGTCTTAATTTAGGCCTCTCCTTGATGTATCCTTTCATACCTGACCATAGTACTTTTATCACTGAGTTATATGACATTTACACTTTAAAAACCAATTTTCTCCCAATATGATTCTATTTGCCTCTTTTTCTCCATAAACATTCTTTTAGTGTGCCAATTTCCTAGGATTAAGACTTACCCTAGTCTTCCAAACCCTTTGGCACATTTCCTAATCCACCTAAATTTCCAAAAAAAACATCTCTTGAGATCCACTTACCATGGATCCCAAAGGCTCGTAGAGCTTCCCCTTGAGCTCTTTGCCCTAGCTACCTCCCTAGGTGACTCAATCCATACTAGGCCACACCGGTATGCCCCCGGTGATTCTTGGCCTACAAAATTAACCTTCTTAACCTTAGACACCTTGTCTTTGGTTAGGTTCTTCTCTTTACCCTTAAATGACACCCCCTTGCCATTTTTGGAGTTCTCCTTCTTGACATAATTATATGCTTCCCTAGCATATTTCTTTTCCTTGACATTGGAGACCTTAGATCGGTATCCCAACCCCGATCTATCATAGTTGGGTTTTAAACTACCCTACACCATATCTAAGCCCTTAGATCCAACCGTGAATCTTTCTAGGGTCTTTTCCAATTTATCAAGCCTTGCCTTCAAGGCTTGATTTTCCCTTTCTAAACTTTTAACCTTAGTGTCCATATATTCACTCTGGACATTCCTAGACCTACCTATCTTCCTAGACATGTGTTTCCCCTTCTTGGGATTAATGTCTTGATCCCTTTCATGATGCATGACCTTTCTAGGATTTTGATCCACCTTGTTAACCCTATTCCTATCATAATATTTAAATCCATAATTGTACACAAGCAAACATTTTTCATTAATTCTAGCATGCATAGAGAAATTTAAATTTGAATTGCATTTCAATTTAAAGTTAGGGATTACCTCCCTTACCCTTGTAGCTCCCCCTTGTTGTAAGCTTCTTCTCTTTTCTTCTTTCTCTCATCTTCGTAAATGCTCCATTTTCTGGAGCTTTTCACTCTTTGGGCATTTCGTGTGGAAGTGTCCCAGTTCTCCACATGTGAAACATCTAATTCTCTTCCTTTTAGCTTGGGATTCTTCATTCCTACACCCCATGTTAGATTTTGAAGGAATTGAAATAGGTTTAGGGGTTACCTCCTTTTTCTTACCCTTTGAACACTTGTCCTTGTAGTGTCCCTTTTATTGCACCTAAAGCATATGATATGATCCTTTGTCTTTGCTTTGGTGGAGGTTAGAGCTTCTTCTTGCTCCGGTATTAATGAGGGTCTCTCCTCCCCCTCAACTCTTGAATTTGACACCTCCTCTTCTTCTCTTGATGAGGTAGATGATTTTTCACTTAATTCTTCCTCCTCTTGGGCTATTGAGCTCACTTCGCCGGGCTCTTTCACTAATTGAACTCGTGTAGGATTTTCATGGAATTCTTCTATCTTTTTCCATAGCTCATGTGCATTTTGATATTTTTCTACACCACTAATTACATTGTTCGGCAAAATATTAAGTAAAATTGCAATTACCTTTTCATTCGCCTTTGATTGATTTTGTTCCTCTTGATTCCAATATCTTGGTCGGAGCTTCTTCCCATGCTTATCTCTAGGAATTTCAAATGGTTCTTCAAGAGCAATCCTAAGGTCCCACTCCATTCCGAACCATGTCTCTATCCTTGTCCTCTAATATTCGAAATCTTCATTATCGTAGGGAGGTGGAGTGTAGATGTCGTCACCCAACTTATCTTCCTTTGTTTTCTCCTCTAGCTTTCTTTGCTCCCTTGGCGGTTAGTCCAAGGAGAGAGGTTCTTCGCTCTGATACCACTTGTTAGATTGTTGACGGTTGCTAGAGGGGGGGGTGAATAGCACTTTTCGGTTTGTTCTTCCTACGTTGTTAGTGCGCAAGCGGAAATACAATAGAAACTAAACTAAAACAAACAAACAACGCTAACAAACCTATTTACGTAGTTCGGAGATGAAGACTCCTACTCCACGACAGTCCGTGAGGTGGACGATCCCACGATCCTTCGGCGGATCACTCCCCGGATGCCCTCCGGCTAGCTCGTGTAGCTCCTTGTGGATGGAGAAACCTCGCCACAACCTTGAGTACACAATCTGAGCACTTGGACTACTAATGAGCTCTAACCAAGCTCATTTCGTCAAGAGCTCTCAGCTCAAACCGAGTTCTCTCAAGGCTAAAACTCACGCTGGCAGTCGACTGCACCCAGGGCAGTCGACTGCCCCCACTCAGATTCGAACGTTGACAGCCCAACGTTAGAATTCTGGATACTTACCAGTCGACTGCTCCCAGAGCGGTCGACTGGTCCAGGGTCAGAAACCTTCTGTGTGTTTCTGTGTTCGCTGGCAGTCGACTGTTATATTCCCAGTCGACTACCTAGCTTACAAACACACTCCTACTCACTCCGAAGACCCTCCTCCTTGTGTGCCTTCAAGTCCACTCCCTTGGCTTGCCCCTTGAAGTCCTCTTCCACTGGCTATCGTCCCTCGGATGCGCACACAAGCTTTCGCTTGGCTTGCCTCCATGCCACCCTTCACGTGTGCCCTTGAAGTCCACTTGCTGGCTTGCCCTTGGAGTCCTCCTCCCTCGGCTCTCGTCCCTTCGTGACTTTAGCTGACTCTTCACCAGCAGCCTTGACTGTTAGCTTTGCGCCCTCTTCATCTTCAGCTCCCGTCCCTCAGATGCACACAAGCCTTCAGCTTGTCTCAATGACATCTTTCACGCATGCCTCGAAGTCCGCGCCCCTTGGCTCATCATCCTTGCTATCCAAGGACCCTCGGGTGCACACAAGCCTCCAGCTTATCTCCATGTCACCCTTTACCGTACTAAAGCCGTCCAGCTAGGTCAATATGTGTAAACCTGCACAACCTGCACACTCAACATACACATATTAGAACACACGGGAAAACCTAACTTAAACCATTTGCCCAACATTAAAACACAAGGTTACTCCGGACCATAGATTGCCTCAACATAAAGGGCTCATTTATAGGGTCAGGAGAACAACGTCTGCCGTCCGATGATGGGTCGGAGAAAAGGCGGGATCGAGTCGAGACCGTCCGATCAGGCCCGGGATAATCCCCGAGGCAGCATGGCGCACATGCACACCAATCATTCGCAGAGACGGGCGGCAAACCCTTCGTGGCTTAGGACGGCAATGGACCGAACACACGTGGCTCAACGGTTAAATGCCACAATTAAGGCAAGGGATACGAATCGCCACGGCCATAATGAGGGATGGAATAGCAAAGACAGACGATGTGACCGGATCGGCCGGTCGGGTAGCACGCCCAAAGGAAGCTATTATGGTCGGCAGGAATGAAATGGACCACTCGGGTGTGCCAGGCTCACTCTGAAACAGCAGTCCAGTTCGTCGGACTCGGCGACTCCATCGACTAGACTCGAGGGGGATGCTTATGATCTCGGCCTAGCCCACGGGGGGCTCGGCCGGTCAGCCATGCGCCACGACTGGAGAGCATTAGGACCAAAAGCCCTTCAAGCCCAGACAAACTGAGGAGCATAGGGCCCACGTCGACAGAGGTTTAAGTGACGGATCGACGAAGCCCCGGTCCCTAAAGATCCTGGACCAGGGAACTCGAGAACCCCCGACCGCTCAACCCACGGCAGGGGTGGGCGGGCAACGCCGAGCACCCCTCGACTCAGCCACCGAGATCGGCTCCCCGACCTAGAGCTAGGTCGGGTAAGTCAGTTCTCAGTATCATGAGGATCGGACACTCAACCAGGATATTGGGAACCCAATGAGAAAAAGTCTCAAGAACACACAACAAATGGAAGAAAGAGAGAATGATAGTCTAAATCGAAAAGATGGAGAATGAAAGGAAGAAACCTCGACCCAATGCTTAAGAAAGCACGTACCTTGGTATAGAAGAAGAAGAAGATAGACGCCACAACCTTGGGATGGAGGTTGATAAGTCTTGAACGCCACAAGGGGATGCCTTGATAACTTCTAGTTCAATGAAGAACCAACAAGTGAGAGCCTCACCATGTAGTAGATTGAATAAGCCAAAAGTTACATGTTGTGGCCGCCACCCCCTTAATTTATAGATATAGGGTGACCTAAAAGCCCTAAAAGGCCAAATGGAAGCCCATTTAGTAGAGGCCTATGTAGACTACATAGGCCTATTGAGCTCTTGGCACCATTACAACCCAAATAAAGCTAGAAATTGGGCCTAAATTGAACGCACAAAATTAACATATCCTTCTTACATAGACAAGGGACTTAAGTGACTAGTTAAGCTCATCTAAGGCTTGAATTAGGTTTGACTAAGCCGTCTGACTTGCTCTTGGTCAAACATTCTTCAACGGTTGCTTTGGCTTTCACATCTTCAATTAGCACATTAAGTGCTTCTTTCATCTTTTTAGCCTTAGCCCTTGTAATTGGGCATCCTTTGATGCATAATAGATCATCAACATCTTCTAAAATGGATTGAGCATGATCCATATCGTTAGCTTGTTGGGCAACTTGTTCACTTCCTTTGACTCCGTCATAGGAGACCGGAAAGATGGCAAGGCAGTTATAGCTCAACGACCCCCCCTGATGCGAACCCAATGAGAAGAAGCCTCAAGAACACCCAACAAATTGAAGAAAGAGAGAAAGATAGTCTAAATCGAAAAAATGGAGAATGAAAGGAAGAAATCTCGACCCAATGCTTAAGAAAGCACGTACCTTGGTAAAGAAGAAGAAGAAGATAGACGCCACAACCTTGGGATGGAGGTTGATAAGTCTTGAACGCCACAAGGGTATTCCTTGATAGGTTCTAGTTCAATGAAGAACCAACAAGTGAGAGCCTCACCATGTAGTAGATTGAATAAGCCAAAAGTTACATGTTGTGGCCGCCACCCCCTTAATTTATAGCTATAGGGTGACCTAAAAACCCTAAAAGGCCAAAAGGAAGCCCATTTAGTAGAGGTGTATGTAGACTACATAGGCCTATTGAGCTCTTGGCACCATTACAATCCAAATAAAGCTAGAAATTGGACCTAAATTGAACCCACAAAATTAACATATCCTTCTTACATAGACAAGAGACTTAAGTGACTAGTTAAGCTCATCTAAGGCTTGAATTAGGTTGACTAAGTCGTATGACTTGCTCTTGGTCAAACATTCTTCAATGGTTGCTTTGGCTTTCACATCTTCCATTAGCACATTAAGTGCTTCTTTCATATTTTTAGCCTTAGCCCTTGTAATTGGGTCTCCTTTGATGCATAATGGATCATCAACATCTTCTAGAGTGGGTTGAGCATGATCCATATCGTTAGCTTGTTGGGCAACTTGTTCACTTCCTTTGACTCCGTCATTCCCCCTCTCCTCAAAAGGATTCGTCCTCGAATCTTGATTACCTACATCAAAGGGAGAGAGATCAGAAACATTAAATGTGAACTCACATTATACTCATCCGGCAAGTTAAGCTTGTAGGCATTATCTTTGATTCGCGCCACGACTTGATATGGTTCATCGCCTCTTGGATGCAACTTAGTACGACGTTTAGCAGGAAATCTCTCCTTTCTCATATGAACCCAAACCCAATCATCGGGTTCAAAGATTATTTTATTTCGTCCCTTGTTTGCTTGTGTAGCATATTTTCAGTCTTGTTTTCAATTTGCATCGTTACTTTCTCGTGCATTTGCCTCACAAATTCAGCTTTTCTTTTACCATCCAAACTAGAATGCTCAGAGATAGGCAAAGGTGATAAATCCAAAGGAGTTAGCGGATTGAAACCGTATACCAATTCAAAAGGTGAACACTTAGTAGCAGAATGTATAGATCTATTATATGCAAATTCAACATGTGGTAAACAATCTTCCCAACTTTTTAAATTCTTTTGAATGATAGCTCTTAATAAATTAGCTAAGGTTCGATTTACTACCTCTGTTCGTTCATCTGTTTGTGGATGACACGTTGTAGAAAACAACAACTTTGCTCCCAACTTGCCCCATATTGTCTTTCAAATGTAGCTTAGAAACTTTGCATCATGATATGAAACTATACTTTTCAGCATGCCATGAAGTCGCACAATGTCCCAAAAAAAGAGATCAGCAATATGGTTAGCATCATCTGTTTTCCTACAAGGAATAAAATCAGCGATTTTGGAAAATCTATCTACGACCACAAAAATTGAATCCATACCTCGTTTTGACCTTGGTAAACCGACAATAAAATCCATAGAAATATCAACTCAAGGTTCACTAGGAATTGGTAGAGGTGTATACAACCCATGAGGTAAAGATTTAGATTTTGTTGCCCTACATGTGATATACTTCTCACAAAATTTTACTACATCTCCTTTGATATGTGGCCAAAAGAAATGCTCCAACAAAACATCTAAAGTTTTTCATACTCCAAAATGTCCCATTAGTCCCCCACCATGGGCTTCTTGGACAAATAATTCCCTCAATGAACAGTTTGGCACACATAACCTATTAACTCTAATTAGAATCCCTCATGCCTATAAAACTTCCCAAATGCTGCATGCTCACAAACATCAAATACATTCCAAAGTCAGGATCTTTAGAATATAGATCTTTAATGTATTCAAATCCTAACAATTTAGTGTTCAAAGTAGAGAGTAAGGTATACCTTTGAGATAAAGCATCTGCAACAGTATTTTCCATACCTCGTTTATACTTGATCACATAAGGAAATGATTCAATGAACTCCACCCATTTCGCATGACGTCTATTCAACTTACTTTGGCTCTTCAAGTGCTTCAATGATTCATGATCATTGTGAATAACAAACTCTTTGGGCCACAAGTAATGCTGCCAAATCTCTAAAGCCCTCACCAATGAATACATCTCTTTGTCATAAGTGGGATAGTTCAAAGCTGCTCCACTCAATTTCTCACTAAAATAATGAAGGGGTCGACCTTCTTGTATTAGCACAGCTCCAATACCTATTCCTGATAAGGTTCCTGATGGATTGCCACCACTTAGAGGAATAGAGCAGATTTCATCCCTGGAGCCACAATTCCTAATCGGCCAGCCTATAGGTGTACCCCTGCTGAGATAAAAGAACTTCAAAGGCAAGTTGAAGAGTTGATGAAAAAAGGGTATGTCCGAGAAAGTTTGAGCCCATGTGTTGTCCCCGTTTTGCTAGTACCTAAGAAGAATGGAACTTGGAGAATGTGCGTTGATTGTAGAGCTATCAACAAGATTATGGTAAAGTATCGTCATCCTATCCTAGATTAGATGATATGCTAGATGAACTACATGGCTCTTGCATTTTCTCTAAAATTGATTTGAAGTCGGGCTATCATCAAATTCGCATGCGTGAGGGAGACGAATGGAAAACTGCATTTAAGACTAGGTATGATTTGTACGAATGGTTAGTCATGTCATTTGGGTTTACTAATGCACCTACTAGATTCATGAGATTAATGAACCCTATTTTACGTGCTTTTATTGGAAATTTTGTCGTAGTATATTTTGATGACATCTTGATTTATAGCAAATATTTAGATGAGCATATACAACATTTACAAAATATTCTAATTGTTTTGCGAAATGAAAAGTTGTATCAAAGGAAGTGAACAAGTTACCTAACAAGCTAACGATATGGATCATGCTCAACCCACTCTAGAAGATGTTGATGATCCATTATGCATCAAAGGGGTCCCAATTACAATGGCTAAGGTTAAAAAAGATGAAAGAAGCACTTAATGTGCTAATTGAAGATGTGAAAGCCAAAGCAACCATTGAAGAAGGTTTGACCAAGAGCAAGTCATATGGCTTAGTCAACCTAATTCAAGCCTTAGACGAGCTTAACTAGTCACTTAAGTCTCTTGTCTATGTAAGAAAGATATGTTAATTATGTGGATTCAATTTAGGCCCAATTTTTTTTCCTCCTCTTTTTTTTTTTTTTTTTTTTGAGCAACAAAGCAAGTAAGACTTGCTAAGCAAAAGAAAAGAATCAAAAATAAGATAGAGACTCGAGAACACAAAGAAAAGGATTACCAAATTGATTTAGAGAAACTTGGCTCTGATACCAAATGATGGGAACCCAATGAGAAGAAGTCTCATGAACACACAACAAATGGAAGAAAGAGAGAAAGATAGTCTAAATCGAAAAGATGGAGAATGAAAGGAAGAAACCTCGACTCGATGCTTAAGGAAGCACGAACCATGGTATAGAAGAAGAAGAAGATAGACGCCACAACCTTGGGATGGAGGTTGATGAGTCTTGAACACCACAAGGGAATGCCTTGATAAGTTCTAGTTCAATGAAGAGCCAACAAGTGAGAGCCTCACCATGTAGTAGATTGAATAAGCCCCTTAATTTATAGTTATAGGGTGACTTAAAAACCCTAAAAGGCCAAAAGGAAGCCCATTTAGTAGAGGCGTATGTAGACTACATAGGCCTATTGAGCTCTTGGCACCATTACAACCCAAATAAAGCTAGAAATTGGGCCTAAATTGAACCCATAAAATTAACATATCCTTCTTACATAGACAAGAGACTTAAGTGACTAGTTAAGCTCATCTAAGGATTGAATTAGTTTGACTAAACCGTATGACTTGCTCTTGGTCAAACATTCTTCAATAGTTGCTTTGGCTTTCATATCTTCAATTAGCACATTAAGTGGTCTTTCATCTTTTTAACCTTAGCCCTTGTAATTGGGCATCCTTTGATGCATAATGGATCATCAACATCTTCTAGAATGGGTTGAGCATGATCCATATCGTTAGCTTGTTGGGCAACTTGTTCACTTCCTTTGACTCCGTCATAGGAGACTGGAAAGATGGCAAGGCAGTTACAGCTCAGCGACCCCCCCTGATGCAAACCCAATGAGAAGAAAGAGAGAAAGATAGTCTAAATCGAAAAGATGGAGAATGAAAGGAAGAAACATCGAGTTAAGAAAGCACATACCTTGGTATAGAAGAAGAAGAAGATAGATGCCACAACCTTGAGATGAAGGTTGATAAGTCTTGAACGCCACAAGGGGATTCCTTGATAAGTTCTAGTTCAATGAAGAACCAACAAGTGAGAGCCTCACCATGTAGTGAATAAGCCAAAAGTTACATGTTGTGGCCGCCACCCCCTTAATTTATAGCTATAGGGTGACCTAAAAACCCTAAAAGACCAAAAGGAAGCCCATTTAGTAGAGGCCTATGTAGACTTCATAGGCATATTGAGCTCTTGGCACCATTACAACCCATATAAAGCTAGAAATTGGCATAAATTGAACCCACAAAATTAACATATTCTTTTTACATAGACAAGAGACTTAAGTGACTAGTTAAGCTCATCTAAGGCTTGAATTAGGTTGACTAAGCCGTATGACTTGCTCTTGGTCAAATCTTCTTCAATGGTAGCTTTGGATTTCACATCTTCAATTAGCACATTGAGTCTTCTTTCATCTTTTTAGCCTTAGCCCTTGTAATTGGGCCTTCTTTGATGCATAATGGATCATCAACATCTTCTAGAGTGGGTTGAGCATGATCCATATCGTTAGCTTGTTGGTCAACTTGTTCCATTCCTTTGACTCCATCGCCCCCCGACTCATGGCCTACCCCTGCATCACTCAGGGCGATATTACACCCGACCCAGTCGATATCACTCAGGCCAGTCGGTCGATAAGCGGTCCCCGGACCAATCATCCCTTACGCCACCTCCAGGACATCGTAGGTACAACCATGACAAAGTGGTCAGCATGAGCCTTACTTATTTATGGCCTATGTTGTCGATGTGTCAGCGACACTGTACTACTGTACTACACGAGCATCCCGCACCATGCTGTGGCGCCGATTAGTGCTCTCCCAAGAGCTGACAAGCACCATACCACTGTCCTGTTGACGTAGACAGGGGTTGTCAGCTCCCCCAGCTATATAAGCCCCACCCTTCTTCCTTTCGCAAGTATGCGCAATTGTGCTTCCCTCTACTATTTTCTTCTACCACTATATTCCTGCAAATATTGACTTGACCGTCGAAGGGCCTAACCGGGGATCTTCCCCGGCGGGTTTGGTAACGGTCAATTTCTCGCAGGTCGGAGCTAGGTCAGCAGCTCGTGGCACTCGGGAGACCATCTCGCTCTTGGGGCTTCCGCCTCGCTTCGCGACAGGATCATCGATTATTCCTGCGACATCTGTAAGCTCGCCTCAATCTTAGACTTTACCTGTATATACTTTAGCAGATAAAGACTATTTGACAGGCTACTCTCCAAGTAGCACGACCTCGCTACCTCCCAAAGCTGCCCAGTCTGACAATGCAGTTGGAGCTAGAGACGAGGATGGACCAGGCTTAGCCAGAATAGACCAAGCTAAGCAAAGAGGAACCTACCTGAAGCAGAGCATCAACTATGATAAGCATGCTCCCTTTAGTGATAGTGAAAAGGCGAAACGTTTATCCTCAACATCCCCGTTAGTCCACTCCAAAAAAAATATATTAGACCAGGTAGCAAACGAATCTGGGGTGATCAACCCGGTCCCACGACTAGGGTAAATCGAGAAGCGCTCGCGGTGAGCGATCTAGAAGCTTACCGTCTCAGGGTTCGCGCCCCATTTGGAAGAAAATTCTTACAAAATACGTCGTAGTTAGAGATCGAATTGCGGATGTCTGGGATAGTGACTAGTCTCCCTACCACTGTACTATTGCCCGGGAGCCTGCTTGTCTACTCCAGGACCAATACGAAGGAAATAAATCATGGGTGAATAAAAAGATAAGAGATTAGAGACAAAGACTTTTAACACAGAGTGTAGAGATTTACGCCCCACCAGTCCCATGACTCGAATCTAACATCTTTAGTGATAATATATCAATCGTTTACATTCTCAACTTATGTCCTTCAGCTATGAAGGATCGAAGAGATAGATAATGTAGAGAAGCAAATAGACCAAGAGAGAGAGACAATAACTGCCCTAACTCAGAAAGGCCCAGACTATGCTGAGAAAAGAATGACACTTTAAAAACTAATAGGGGGCAATGAAAGCAGAGAGAAAGCCCCGAGCATTGGTGTGTAGCACTTCGAAGAAAGAACCTATCATCCAGCACGAGATCAATCCCGTCCATGGGTAGAAATGAAGGGGGGAATGGCATATTTTGGTTGCTAAAATGATGCCAACCAGGAGAACCTACCATCTTCAATCCTTTTTACGAGAAGCTTCTCTAATTTCATCCTTGGCTGTGACTCTATTTATGAGTCTCGGGATCTATTTCTGGTCTTGATAATGATGCCAACCAGGAGACAGATAACAACACTGCTAACGTGAATTTTTTTAAATAGTTAACATTAATATTTAATTTATTTTAAAATGTTCAATTTTATCCGATAAAAAAATTTTACCTATCTAAATTAGAAAACGCTCGCTCACTCTTTCATTTTTCAATTAATCATCCATTAAAAAAATTCATCAATTAATTTATCAAAATTAAAATTTAATTTTTATATTTGAAAATTTAAAGTGTCATTCTAGGATTGTTATACCATAGTAGAGATGATAATGGGGCGAATCGAGAACGAATTTGTCATCCTCATTTCTGTCCCCAAATTATATTCTTGTCCCATCCCCGTCCCGATCCCACTTGTACCAAATCGGAGAATCCCTATTCTCGCCCCCGTGAGGTTTAAATCCTCATATCCGTCCTGATCCCCTTTTTAAATTGATTGCTATTAAAATTTAACTTTAGATATTATGAAAATTGTATAAAATATAGTTATATTGTAATAATTATTAGTATTATTATCGAGATAATCGAGGCTATCGGGGCGGATTCGGGAATGGGGATAGTATCTCCATACCCGTCCTCAATCTGCTGCGGAGATTTTTTTAAATCTCCGAATCCGAATCCATACACGATAATATTCTTCGAACCCATCCCGTTTTAGATTTTCCCCACGAGATCTCAAATTCACGAAAAAAAATTATCATCTGTACACCGTAGCTCGAGAAAGCGTCATAGTGAGCCCATTAAAATCAAGACGACATGTCGAGATGTTAGTAGGACGTAGAGACACAACAAGATCCGGTGAGCCCATTAGAATCCGACACACGTCGGGCTCCTATGTCATAGTGAGCCCATTAAAAACGAGACGGCCCATCGTGAAGTTACTGAGACACATGTCGAGCTCCTATTGCATGGTCAGGTCACATACCATCAACCATGTCAGTGCTGAGACAACCGCCAAGATAAATTTAGAAATTATCTTGCCCCTTGACACGAAAGACAGAATACAAAAAGGTTGAAGCATTCTTCGTCCGAGAAGAAATGCAAAACTTCGGTTAGCGTTAACAATCAACAATCAACACCCAACACAGGGTCCACTTTATTGGGCATAACTTGTACAATCACAAATCACAAAAGGAACTTACTATGAAAAAGTAAAAGAAAGCTGAAATCTACAACTGCAGTGTTTGAAGCCTTGGAAGCACATTTGATGAGCTATCTGATTGCACCTGCTCATCGCGAAGGAGAAGGATGTTTAACTTGCCGGATTCCCTCAACCAAGCAGCTAAGGTAGCGCCTGCAGACACGAAACGCCCAATGTTGAACTTTTCCAGGTGGAAAGGGGCACCGATTGAATTCAGCAGGGCCTCGATGACATGGCGAAGGGTGCTGGCACCAGGTACCTTGCTGTGCTTTCCCCATCCAGTCAAAATGCTGTAACAAATTTGCAGAGTTAGCTGAATGGGATTAACCAAAAGTCTATGGTACGGTTATGAATGTGAAATTTTTTAATACATTAGTTATCTAAATTCTTCGTTAACAACAACAAAGAGAAAGAGACTAAAAGAAGTGCAAGATACCCAACACAATCGTCAGACAATTAAGGAAAGGAAACCCATTTTGCCCAAGATACTTTACTAATGAGGATAAATCTTAAGTTGTCAAAACAAAAAACTATAAACCTCCATTCTTAGGAGAATTTATAACAAGGTTTTCCTCTGTACAGGTAACTAATCAATCAAATGACGAAAAGCATCAGAGTTAGTAAAAACATGTGTAATAAATAACAGCAACAATACAATAATCCTATATTTTATAGCTGATACATGAGCATAATTTGAATGATGAGAGTATCATAATTAAGAGACTGAAGTTTTGTGGACAATTTGCGCATGCATACATGTAATGATGGAGCATTTCACTCTATACATATGATCAAATAAAGTAGTAGTTGGTCCACTCTTATATTCTGAATGACACATTTCTTGAGCAAGGTATAACCAGACTAGCAAAATATTTGGCATAATTAGAAGTGAATAATACCTTAAAATTTCGGGCAGCTTGTGACCTTCAAAAACAATGGCCTGTATCGTCAGAAGCCATGCATGAACCATTGCTTGGGCAGCACCAACAGACATGAGGTGCAAATCTAGACTATCTTCGGTCCATGTGTTCTCCCAAACATGGCGGCGTACCCCTTCAGTCACAACAAGCAAAGCTCCTCTTCTCTGGAAACATGAGGGAAACAATTTTTATTTAAAGAAAAATTGAATTACGTAATACACAGAGATCTAGGAATTAGAGATGGGCTGGGCTTTTGGTGTGGAAGGGGTTGGATAAGCATTAAAACAAAATAACAAAGGGAAAAAGAAAGAACAGATCAATTCTCCTTGGTGCCAAATTGTAGACTATAAAATACCTATGTAAGTTTTTTTAGGGTTGGGCAGAAAGAAAGACCAGAAGACTCCATATTAGATTTCCTGGTTTATAGCTCCTACAATATGCTAATGTTGACTTTGATTCAATTTACTGTAGAGACATCAAAAGTGAAACTTGTTTGGCATAAGAAAGTACAAGTTGACATACTTTTAGTAAATAGATAACAAAAATTCAGAAATCATCATTTTGATAGTCACCAAGAACATATAAGTTAATCTAAAAACATATAAACTCATGTACGTTGCTCCTCTGAAAACACCAATGTCATTTGTTTAAATCAATCAGGATAATAATGCCATTGAAACGTAATCTAAATAGTATAGTTTCACATAGAAAAGACAAAATCTCATAAGGAAAATAGAAAAACTGAATCGAGTCATTTAATCATCTTTACTAGTAATTTTTAAATGAACCAGGATAATATAATGGATGATGAGAAATAAGAGTCTAGTTGATATGTTCAGGTCAAAATTACCTGCCCAAAATGCCAAAGCATATCAGTCAAAGCATTATAGAAGGCAGAGGATGTTGCAGGATCCATCTGCCTCAGTTCATCAAAAAGTGACTGAGCATGAACCCAGACCTCTCTAGAGCCCATTAGAAGTCCATGTGCAACACCATACGTAAATTTATCAAATAATCGCAGCTGATCCAGTAACAAGGATGCATCTTCAAATGAGTTACAACGGCTGCAAACCAATTGCATGGTAAGAATAGGACAAAATTGAATGTTTTCGTAACTTAACCAAATGTTTAGAGGCTGATTAAAACCATAGAAATCCTCTAAAAGATGATTTGCTTGATAAAATAATGAAACAATTCTATGATTTAACAGTATTTAGCTTGACAAAAGTTTATAGAAGCCAATTTCTAACATAGTTAATATCATAAACTTGGTCATTGCATCACAAAGCAAATCCTGTTGGTTTCCAATGTTGCAAATGTACAAGTACCCAACCGTTCTGGCTAATAGCCAAAAGTATTGAAATTTTCTGGCTAACTTCTAATTTTAACTATTGAGATTAGCTACCAGTTTCCAATTTTTTCAGCTACAGAAAAAACATGATTTGACAATTAGCTACAAGTTTTCAGCTACCAGTTTCCCCTTTTCCAGTTTCTATTTCTGTCTACCTCTCCAAACCAAGTTGCTCAAACAATCACTAGCTTTGCAAGTTTACTATTCAAGACTATTTGCAAAATTAAGGTTTGATTGAACTACAAATTCACTAATAGAATAATGAAATATCACTAATAGAATAATGAACTATGGTCCTCAAACTGTTTCTTATGTAAAAGATAAAGAATTAGATCCATGATAGGGCAGATAGAGGTTGCCTGCATGCGTTGAGTATGGCAGAGAATGTCACCACATTCGGCCTGACTCCCTGTTGGACCATTTTCTGAAACAACCCTAGAATGCAGAGCAGCTCCTCGGATTTCCTAGACTCTTCAACTGCAGGACGACCTATTCCCTTTGCTACATGACAAAAAGCACGAACAATTCGGCTTCCGACTCCCTCACCTTCCAACTCATTTCCAACACCATCCCCCTCATGCATTCTAGATTTACCAAAGGCATCAATTATAGTGTTGTAAGTAACTACATTTGGCTCAATTCCCGTTCTCATCATCTCATCAAGCAACCACACAGAACAGTCTACCAATCCATTCTTAGCTAAAATATCAATGAAGGAACTATACAAGACAACATCTGCCTTCAACCCTGATTTCTTGAATCCAAAGAACACATTTGCTGCATCCCCATACATTCCAGCTTTTGAATAAACATCCATCAGAGTCGAATAGGTGAGTATGGTGGGTGTAACACCCCGTTCTCTCATATCCTGAACCAAATGAGCAACAATATCAAACCTGCCTTGCTTTCCGTACCCATTGATTAAACAGTTATATGAGACTATGTCTTTGTCAACACCCGTAGTTTCCATCTCCTCACAAACTTTGGCTATCTCTGCATACTTTCCAGTCTTTGCAAAGATTGAAAGCAACGTATTGTAACAGATCCTATCTAATCCAATCTTTAAAGCTTTCATTTTTTCATAGAGACTCAATGCCTCATCAAACTGCTCAAGTTTTGAGTAACCGTCCATCAAAGTACTATAGGTGACAATATTTGGTTCTACATTGTTTATGGGCATATCCAACATAACTTGTAGTGCAAGATCCATATTACCACATTTGCAAATGGCATCAATGAAGGTGTTGTATGTGTAGATATCCTGGCCAATTCCCAAGTGTAGCATGTCATCAAACACCATCCTTGCATCTTCCAAATGGCCAGCACGGCTACAGGCAGCAAGAAGGGAGTTGAAAGTCTTTCTATCAGGGTAAAGTCCACTATGAAGCATCTCACGGAAGAATCCAAGCGTAAGTTGGAGATCAACACCACCCTTTCCACAGGCATCAATCAAGGCGTTATAGGATATGGTGGTGGGTTTCAGGCCAGCTGTTTTCATCATCTCAAAAATGTCCATTGCTTCAGCAGCGAATCCACTTCGAGCATATGCTGAGATGAGAGCGGAGTGTGCAAAAACTGTGTTTGCGTACCCCATAGTGATACCAACGTCAAATATCTGCCTTGCAAGATCAGGGCGGCCCATTCTGCCAAGAGCACCAATAGCGGCAGTCAGCAGCTTCCCCTGCTCAGTAGGGTTTCTCATAGAGGAAATGGAAGAATAAAAGAACCCAAGAACCTTTGAGGGGCACCTATCTCGATCTCCAAGCTCGTGTAGAATGTAGCAGTAATCTTCCGGGATGGCGAGATCAGGTCCAAAACCCATCAATATATTGCCTAAGGCACGGTCGCTGGGGCCAGACCTAAGGATTTGGGTGAGGCATCGGGCAGCGGCTGGAGACCGTGTGCGAGGATAACCATGAGAGGGCTTCGGCGAGCTGACGTTCCTCTTGGAGATGACTTTCGTGGTACGACTCTGCTGGAAATCACGGGTCAGACCTGCTTCTGGCTGCGAGTAGTAAGGCAGAAATTCCGGGTTCCGCCCCAAGATCCCATTTTTATGGGGCAATGGACCAGGAGCAGAGATGCTTCTTACCGAAGAAGTAGACGCAATAGTGGTGCTGGCGGCGGCGGCGGCGGCGGCGTTGGTGACGGCGTTGCTACTGGTGGCAGAAGAACCGACGGAAGCGGAGGACTGGATCCTGTGGGAGCTCCTACGGCGGCTTGGTTGATGTTTCTGAAGAGTGCTATGGGGGGTCGGGTGGGCGCTGTGCTGCGGCTTGGCCGTGGTGATGGAGTAGTGGGGAGGCGTCGAGGAGGCCATGAAGAATTCGATGCGAGCACTACTTCAACTTGAGAAACGCTGCCAAAACCAGGGAGCTCCGCTTTCCAACCAAAGCATCACCGGAAGAGAAATAAGGCTTCTGGGAGGCCCAGGAGCAATCAGATATCAACTAGACCCATGGAGAGAGGCTAAAATTGGATTGGGGTACACAGGAGAGCTCATGAATTCGGTGGGAAAAGTGGGCAGGAGGAGATCTGATTGGTATGCAAAGGGAGGCAGGAGGCAGGAGGCAGGAGGCAGAGTGGGATTGAGATAAGGAGTGGACTAAATCGAGATAGCTTGTGGTCCCAGAAGACTCGAGTCTGAAGAGCTCAAAGAAAATATTCTTTTTAATTTTGGTGAAAATTAGGACTTCTCTCACCCTATTTGGTAAAAGGAATTTAATTAAATTCAATTCAATCCTTTAATATATATTTTCATGGAAGAATTATAAGAAATTGAAATTTAATTTTCTTCAATTTCTTCAAAATAAATCAGATCTAAAGATATCTAATTTATGAACGAAATCATCTGAGAATTCTAAATTACTAAATCACCCTCATAATTTCACGTAACCTAAAATTTTACTACATAGAAAATATGGTGATTAGATTGATGGATTCAAAATCAGTGTCAAGCCTCCTTAAAAAATTAGAGTTGTTAGTATAAAATATTAAATTTTATTGGTGAAGAATAAATGATAAAAATATAACAATTGAATTCAATTTGATTGATTGCAAATCAAGAAATTCAATTCACTTCTGGTATTTACTAATTCATTTCAAACATGAGAATTAAATTTAATTTCTGGATGAAATTCAATTTCGAATGGAATTCAATTCAATTTATTTACTTAAAAAGTTTACAAACAAGGTGTGAATCGTAAAACGTCTTAAGTTGTCCTCTAGAAATGAAGAATTGAATCATAGAACGTCGTCCACTGAAATGAAGAATTGATTAGCATATGCAATTTTATTATCCTGAGATTTAGAGATACAGTGGTGTGGTTAGGTTTTTTTTATATTAATCATTTTTTATGTTAATAATCATTTATGATTTATCTCCATAATATCCATAATAATCAAAAAATGAACTGTGAAATATGAGCATTATTATCTTTTGTATAAGCTGTCAGACAGATTAGGAAAATAGTATACTTAGTGAAAAATTTTAAAAGAAAGTTCAGTGAATGACGTGGTACTTGTATGCAACGATCCCTAACGAGTTCACCGTGCCCCCCAGTGTATAGTTTGATTCGGGGCGGCGATTTCAACCGCCGATGGTATCCGAGCGATAATCGGATATGTGCATATAAAATGTCACTCCATTCACTTAGGTGTTTTATTGAATTTTTTCACTGAATGTATCATAGCTCGACAGATTAATCCGTAGTGTGACAGGTTGACCAGTAACGGGCTAGTCATTTGGCGGGCTGGACGAGTCGACAAATCATCTTGGCATATTGGGAAATCCTCAATCCAACTCAATCGAAGGTGGGTCGCAAGTTAAGGGGGTCAATCCACGGGTTATCAAAAATTAAAAATATAAAAAAATTTAAAAAAATCGTATATTTCAGATTTTGCTTCGGAAAAGTTTCATCAATCTAATGTAACAAGAAATATGTATTTTAAATGTAAATGCATATAAATAAGTACTCATGTTCGATGAAAAATATTTTTTTATTTTAAAATTATAAAAAATAATAATAATAAATTGATATAAAACTTGACTAACATATGGTTCTAAATCCGCGGGCCAACCCAATCCCGTCGCAGGTTGACCCATGCGAGTTGGCCCATGACGGACTTGGATTACTAAAGTTCCAACTCAATCCACTTAATTATTTGACGGGTCAACCAAAATTGACGGCTCTACTTTTACACCATAGAAAGGCTTAAGTTAAATTATTACTGAAAAACATCCCATCTTCTAAAACATTATATAACTATTTCACATTATAAAGTAATCATATTTATCTTCATTATTATCTCTCTATCATTTTTTTCAATTTAGATCAATGCATTTCATAACTATCATAACATAAATATTAAACTTTAAATTTTAAGAGATTATAATTTTAGACTTTAGTTAAACTATAAAATACATAATATATTAAATTGAACCACATTTAAATATCCACAACTTATTATATGGTGGAACCCATAATCACCAAGCTTCAAGCTAAAAACACATCATTTAAATCTTTTTCGAAGGATCCGAACAATTTTTAATTTTTAATTTTTTTATGTTATAGTAACTACGAATATATAGCTGCTACAATTGAGTTGTCATATAGTTGTAGTAGCTAGGTTTCGTAGCTGCTATAATGCGTCAATTTAGGCGAGAAAAATAGGAGACATATAATAATCAGAATAAATTGTTACTTTATAGTAGAGGATAATTATGCTATTTTATTAGAGGATGAGACAATTTTTATAATAAATCAATGTATGACGTGTTGGTGTAATCAACTTTCAGGATTTTGATATTTATTTATCTATATATTTAATGAACTAGTCAATGGTAAGAAGTTTACCAAGTAATTAGTCCTAACTGGAGGTTAAGGCAAGGGAAGGGTGAGAAGTATATTGAGTGATTAGTCCTAACTAGAGGTTAGGCAAGGGAATGACGAAAAATCTACCAAGTGACTAGTAAGGAAAATACTAATAGGAGGTTAGGCAAGTCTACTGAGTAATTAATCCTAGCTGGAGAATAGGCAAGTGTGAAGTCCTAACTGGAGGTTAGGCAAGATAAAACCTTAAGTGATGCGAACCCAAAGAGAAGAAGTCTCAAGAACACACAACAAATGGAAGAAAGAGAGAAAGATAGTCTAAATCGAAAAGATGGAGAATGAAAGAAAGAAACCTCGACCCAATGCCTAAGGAAGCACGAACCTTGGTATAGAAGAAGAAGAAGATAGATGCCACAACCTTGGGATGGAGGTTGATAAGTCTTGAATGCCACAAGGGGATGCCTTGATAAGTTCTAGTTCAATGAAGAACCAACAAGTAAGAGTCTCACCATGTAGTAGATTGAATAAGTCAAAAGTTACATGTTATGGCCCGCCACCCCCTTAATTTATAGCTATAGGATGACCTAAAAACCCTAAAAGGCCAAAAGGAAGCCCATTTAGTAGAGGCGTAAGTAGACTACATAGGCCTATTGAACTCTTGGCATCATTACAACCCAAATAAAGCTAGAAATTGGGCCTAAATTGAACCCACAAAATTAACATATCCTTCTTACATAGACAAGAGACTAAGTGACTAGTTAAGCCTTAAATTAGGTTGACTAAGCCGTATGACTTGCTCTTGGTCAAACATTCTTCAATGGTAGCTTTGGCTTTGACATCTTCAATTAGCACATTAAGTGCTTCCTTCATTTTTTTAGCCTTAGCCCTTGTAATTGAGCCTCTTTTGATGCATAATGGATCATCAACATCTTCTAGAGTGGGTTGAGCATGATCCATATCGTTAGCTTGTTGGGCAACTTGTTCACTTCCTTTGACTCCATCATTCCCCCTCTCCTCAAAAGGATTCGTCCTCGAATCTTGATTACCTGCATCAAAGGGAGAGAGATCAGAAACATTAAATGTGGAACTCCTCACCCGGCAAGTCAAGCTTGTAGGCATTATCATTGATTCGCGCCACGACTTGAAATGGTCCATGGCCTCTTGGATGCAACTTAGTACGACGTTTAGCAGGAAATCTCTCCTTTCTCATATGAACCCAAACCCAATCACCGGGTTCAAAGATTATTTTCTTTCGTCCCTTGTTGGCTTGCGTAGCATATTGTTTAGTCTTCTTTTCAATTTGTATCCTTACTTTCTCGTGCATTTGCCTCACAAATTCAGGTTTCCTTGTACCATCCAAACTAGCATACTCAGAGATAGGCAAAGGTGATAAATCCAAAGGAGTTAGCGGATTGAAACCATATACCACTTCAAAAGGTGAACACTTAGTAGCAGAATGTATAGATCTATTATATGCAAATTCAACATGTGGTAAACAATCTTCCCAACCTTTTAAATTCTTTTGAATGATAGCTCTTAATAAAGTAGCTAAGGTTCGATTTACTACATCAGTTTGTCCATCTGTTTGTGGATGACATGTTGTAGAGAACAACAACTTTGTTCCCAACTTGCCCTATAGTGTCTTCCAAAAGTAGCTTAGAAACTTTGCATCACGATCTGAAACTATACTTTTCGACACTCCATGAAGTCGTACAATGTCCCTAAAAAAGAGATCAGCAATATGGTTAGCATCATCTGTTTTCCTACAAGGAATAAAATGAGTCATTTTGGAAAATCTATCTACGACCACAAAATTAGAATCCATACCTCGTTTTGACCTTGGTAAACCTACAATAAAATCCATAGAAATATCAACCCAACGTTCACTAGGAATTGATAGAGGTGTATACAACCCATGAGGTAAAGATTTTGATTTTGCTTGCCTATATGTGATACACTTCCCATAAAATTTTACATTTCCTTTCATATGTGGCCAAAAGAAATGCTCCAACAAAACATCTAGTGTTTTTCTCACTTCAAAATGTCCCATTAGTCCCCCACCATGGGCTTCTTGGACTAATAATTCTCTCAATGAACAGTTAGGCACACATAACCTATTAAGTCTAAATAGAAATCCCTCATGCCTATAAAACTTTCCAAATGCAGCATGCTCATAAACTTCAAATACATTTCCAAAGTCAGGATCTTTAGAATATAGATCTTTAATGTATTCAAATCCTAACAATTTAGTGTTCAAAGTAGAGAGCAAGGTATACTTTCGAGATAAAGCATCTGCAACAGTATTTTCCATACCTCGTTTATACTTGATCACATAAGGAAATGATTCAATGAACTCCACCCATTTCGCATGATGTCTATTCAACTTACTTTGGCTCTTCAAGTGCTTCAATAATTCACGATCAGTGAGAATGACAAACTCTTTGAGCCACAAGTAATGTTGCCAAGTCTCTAAAGCCCTCACCAAAACATACATCTCTTTGTCATAAGTAGGATAGTTCAAAGCTGCTCCACTCAATTTCTCACTAAAATAAGCAAGGGGTCGACCTTCTTGTATTAGCACAGCTCCAATACCTATTCCTGATGCATCACACTCAATTTCAAAAGTTTTAGCAAAGTTAGGTAACGCAAGTAATGGTGCAGAACATAATTTCTCCTTAAGTGAGTTGAAGGCTGAATTCAGTTCACTATCCCAGTGAAATCCAACATTCTTTTTAATAATTTCGGTCAAGGGTGCAGCTAAAGTGCTAAAATTCTTATCAAACCTTCTGTAGAAACTTGCCAAACCATGAAAGCTACGTACCTCAGTTATTGTTTTTGGTGTTGGCCATTCACGAATAGCGTTAACCTTCTTCTCATCAATTGCTATTCCCTTAGCACTAATAATATAACCAAGAAACTCAATCTGATTAGTACAAAAAGAACATTTTTGAAAGGTTAGCATACAACTTTTCATTTCGCAAAACAATTAGAACATTTTGTAAATGTTGTAGATGCTCCTCTAAATTTTTGCTATATATCAAGATGTCATCAAAATAAACTACGACAAAATTTCCAATAAAAGCACGCAAAATATGATTCATTAACCTCACGAAAGTACTAGGTGATGCGAACCCAAAGAGAATAAGTCTCAAGAACACACAACAAATGGAAGAAAGAGGGAAAGATAGTCTAAATCGAAAAGATGGAGAATAGAAGAAAGAAACCTTGACCCAATGCTTAAGGAAGCACGAACCTTGGTATAGAAGAAGAAGAAGATAGACGCCACAACCTTGGGATGGAGGTTGATAAGTCTTGAACGCCACAAGGGGATGCCTTGATAAGTTCTAGTTCAATGAAGAACCAACAAGTGAGAGCCTCACCATGTAGTAGATTGAATAAGCCAAAAGTTACATGTTGTGGCCGCCACCCCATATATTTATAGCTATAGGGTGACCTAAAAACCCTAAAAGGCCAAAAGGAAGCCCATTTAGTAAAGGCCTATATAGACTACATAGGCCTATTGAGCTCTTGGCACCATTACAACCCAAATAAAGCTAGAAATTGGGCCTAAATTGAACCTACAAAATTAAAATATCCTTCTTACATAGACAAGAGACTAAGGATACTAATTAAGCTCATCTAAGGCTTGAATTAGGTTGACTAAGCCGTAAGACTTGCTCTTGGTCAAACCTTCTTCAATGGTCGCTTTGGCTTTCACATCTTCAATTAGCACGTTAAGTGCTTCTTTCATCTTTTTAGCCTTAGCCCTTGTAATTGGGCCCCCTTTGATGCATAATGGATCAACAACTTCTAGAGTGGGTTGAGCATGATCCATATCGTTAGCTTGTTGGGCAACTTGTTCACTTCCTTTGTCTCCATCACTAGGTGCATTAGTAAGCCTAAATGGCATGATAACCATTAGTACAAACCATAACTAGTCTTAAATGCAGTTTTTCATTAGTCTCCCTCATGCATGCGAATTTGATGATAGCCCGACTTCAAATCAATTTTAGAGAAAATGCAAGAGCCATGTAGTTCATCTAGCATATCATCTAATCTAGGAATAGGATGACGATACTTTACCGTAATCTTGTTGATAGCTCTACAATCAACGCACATTCTCCAAGTTTCATCCTTCTTAGGTACTAGCAAAACGGGGACAGCACATGGACTCAAACTTTCTCGGACATACCCCTTTTCATCAATTCTTCAACTTGCCTTTGAAGTTCTTTTATCTCAGCAGGGTTACACCTATAGGCTGGCCTATTAGGAATTGTGGCTCCAGGAATTAAATCACTTTGGTACTCTATTCCTCTAAGTGGTGGCAATCCATCAGGAACCTCATCAGGAAATACATCATCAAATTCCTGCAAAAGAGATTTAACAACACTAGACAAAATAGGGTTAAGATCGTTAGTGTTAAAATCAGCCTCCTTGTACAAAAGTACAATCATTGACTGTGAAGCATAAAACGCTCTCTTAACCTCTCTTTCTTTTGCATAAAAGCTCCCTTTTTTACTCTCTTACTCTTGAATTTCTTTTCCCCTTTCATTCTTTTTTCCACTCATCTCATCCTCACATTTTCTTTTCTCACATTCTTTTTCCTTTTCTCATTTTCTTTTTTCCCACACTCTTTTCTTTTTTCACTCTCATTTTTTATCCTCAATTGATCTTCGTAAACTTGCTTAGGCATCAATGGTATAAGAGTTACATGTTTACCATGCATCATAAAAGAATACTTATTTTTAAACCCATCATGCATGACCTTCCTATCAAATGGTCTACCTAAAAGTAAATGACTTGCATGCATTGGCACTACATCACAAAGTATCTCATCATGATATCTACCAATGGAAAATGAAACCAACGCTTGCTTGTTGACCTTGACTTCCCCGCAATCATTCAACCATTGTAGTTTATAAGGTCTAGGATGCTTAGTGGTAGGCAAGCATAATTTTTCAACCAAAATAGTACTAGGAACATTAGTGCAACTTCCCCCATCTATAATCATACTACATACCTTGTCTTTGATGTGGCAACGGGTATGAAATATGTTGTCTCGTTGTTCTTCATTATCTTCTAGAGTGGGTTGAGCATGATCCATATCATTTGCTTGTTGGGCAACTTGTTCACTTCCTTTGACTCCATCATTCCCCCTCTCCTCAAAAGGATTTGTCCTCGAATCTTGATTACCTACATCAAAGGGAGAGAGATCAGAAACATTAAATATGGAACTCACATTATACTCACCCGGTAAGTCAAGCTTGTAGGCGGGGGCGCTGGGGGCGAGCAATTCGCCTTTTTTGTCTTGTAGGCATTATCATTGATTCGCGCCACGACTTGAAATGATCCATTGCCTCTTGCATGGTCGAGGGATTTTGAAGGCTGCAAAGATTTTCTTTTTTATGATTCTAACATTAGCTTTGCAATAAATAAGAGAGTGGCTGATAATTGTATAGATTCATATAAGTAGTCAGTGATCATAGTTTTCTTTGCATTACATGTATATCATCTTAAGACATTGTAATTCTATATTAGAAGGTTAGGTCTGCACCCCCTTCTAATATAGATTTTCTTTCCAGGGATAAGATCTTCCTTAAAAAAAAAAAACTTAGTACGACGTTTAGCAGGAAATCTCTCCTTTCTCATATGAATTCAAACTCAATCACCGGGTTCAATGATTATTTTCTTTCGTCCCTTGTTGACTTGCGTAGCATATTGTTCAGTCTTCTTTTCAAGTTGTATCCTTACTTTCTAATGCATTTGCCTCACAAATTCAGCTTTTCTTGTACCATCTAATCTAGAATGCTCAGAGATATGCAAAGGTGACAAATCCAAGGAGTTACGGGATTGAACCCATATACCACTTCAAAAGGTGAACACTTAGTAGTAGAATGTATAGATCTACTATATGCAAATTCAACATGTGGCTTAAATTCTTTTGAATGATAGCTCTTAATAAAGTAGCTAAGGTTCGATTTACTATCTCAGTTTGTTCATATGTTTGTGGATGACATGTTGTAGAAAACAACAACTTTGTTCCAAAAGTAGATTAGAAACTTTGCATCACGATCTGAAACTATACTTTTCGGCACTGCATGAAGTCATACAATGCCCCTAAAGAAGAGGTCAACAATATGATTAGCATCATCTGTTTTCCTACAAGGAATAAAATGAGCCATTTTAGAAAATCTATCTATGACTACAAAAATAGAATCCATACCTTGTTTTGACCTTGGTATAGAAATATCAACCCAAGCTTCACTAGGAATTGGTAGAGGTGTATACTTGAGGTAAAGATTTAGATTTTCCTTACCTACATGTGATACACTTCTCACAAAATTATACTACATCTCCTTTCATATGCGACCAAAAGAAATGTTCTAACAAAACTTCTAGAGTTTTTCTCACTCCAAAATGTCCCATTAGTCCCCCACCATGGGCTTCTTGGGCTAATAATTCCCTTAATGAACAATTAGGCTAACATAACCTATTAACTCAAAATAGAAATCCCTCATGCCTATAAAATTTCCCAAATGCAGCATGCCCACAAACTTCAAATATATTTCCAAAATCAGGATCTTTAGAATATAGATATTTAATATTTCAAATCCTAATAATTTAGTGTTCAAAGTAGAGAGAAAGGTATACCTTCATGATAAAGCATCTGCAACAGTATTTTCCATACCTCATTTCACATGACTTCTGTTCAACTTACTTTGGCTCTTCAAGTGCTTCAATGATTCATGATCAGTGTGAATGACAAACTCCTTGGGCCACAAGTAATGTTGCCAAGTCTCTCTAAAGCATTCACCAATGCATTCATCTCTTTGTCATAAGTGGGATAACTCAAAGCTGCTCCGCTCAATTTCTCACTAAAATAAGCCAAGGGTCGACCTTCTTGTATTAGCACAGCTCCACTACCTATTCTTGATGTATCACACTCAATTTCGAAGGTTTTAGCAAAGTTAAGTAATGCAAGTAATGGTGTAGAACTTAATTTCTCCTTACGTGAGTTAATGGTTGAATCCTGTTCACTTAATTTCTACACTCGCGAAGATCGTCTGAGTGTAGAAGAATTGATGTACTGAGCTCTAGGTCAAAGGTGCATATATAGCCTATTCCAGGTGCCTGGACTAGCTCTGAGCGCCTCTATCGAGGCCTATCCAATTCACATTTGTCATTGACTTATCAATTTTTGGGTGTCGGGCCTACTCCAAGCACCAGGACCACATTCGGTTACCTGGAACATTGACGTGCTGCACCAAGATCCATGTCACCTTTATCCCTTATCGGTGGCCTAGATCCCTTCCAAGTGCCTGGAAGCTAACATGTGCCATCCAACCAGAGCATTCTAACTCAACTTCAAGCATGGATGGATTCAAATCTATCCAGGTGCTTGGAACCTTTCAGTGTTCGAAAACTTTTCTAGGTGTTTAGAACATTGTCCAGACCATTTGCTTTGTTTGCCTGCAACATAGAGTTAGTACACAAACATAATATGAAAGCTAAGATAAAATAATTTGTCAATCTTGGGACTGTCTGATTTTGACTTTTGGATTTCCCATGAAACCCTATGTTAGATCAACACCTACTATTCCCTTTCAGGGAAAGCACCTGATGGAGACAAAGGAAGTGAATAAGTTGCCCAACAATCTAACCATATGGATCATGCTCAACCCACTCTAAAAGATGTTGATGATTCATTAGGCATCAAAGGAGGCCCAATTACAAGGGCTAAGGCTAAAAAGATGAAAGAAGCACTTAATGTGCTAAATGAAGATGTGAAAGTCAAAGCCACCATTGAAGAAGGTTTGACCAAGAGCAAGTCATACGACTTAGTCAACCTATTTCAAGCCTTAGATGATCTTAACTAGTCTCCTTAGTCTCTTGTCTATGTAAGAAGGATATGTTAATTTTGTGGGTTCAATTAAGCCTAATTTCTGGCTTTATTTGGGTTGTAATGAGGCCCAATTTAGTCTACATAGGCCACTACTAAATGGGCTTCCTTTTGGCCTTTTAGGATTTTAGGTCACCCTATAGCTATAAATTAAGGGGGTGGCGGCCACAACATGGAACTTTTGGCTTATTCAATCTACTACATGGTGAGACTCTCACTTGTTGGTTCTTCATTGAACTAAAACTTATCAAGGTTCGTGCTTCCTTAAGCAAGAGGTTGAGGTTTCTTTCTTTCATTCTCCATCTTTTCGATTTAGACTATCTTTCTCTCTTTCTACCATTTGTTGTGTATTCTTGAGACTTCTTCTCTTTGGGTTC